>CAHIKZ030000890.1:4137500-4372008 GCA_903632075.3 Acanthosepion pharaonis | reverse complement strand
AGCTAAGGAAAGGATCGTTTGCACTGAATCGATGATCCCGACTACTGTCGACTCTTTAACAGACTGGCTTCTATAGCCTTGGATGGCAACCAATCTAAGAGAAGAAAAACTCTTAATTCAAAACTGTATGGAGCCCTGGCGAAGCACATACTATCCAGCAAAGGAAAGGATGGTTCGCATTGACTCGATGATCCTGACTACGGTCGTCTCCTTCTTTTTGTTGTGTTGTGCTAAAATACTCCTAGCGCTGCCCTTTGTTCAGTATTTCCTGTATTTTTATTCAGAGTAGGTGCCATAACTGCTTTCATTCTAATTGCAGATCTTCATCGGTTCGATAAGTTCAAATTGGCAGCTGATGTAAAACAATGACCTGCAATTATTTGTTAACTGGGGCAAGCAATGACGTGTTAATTTTAACGCCTCCAAAACGAAATTGCTTTCTTTTAATCGCCTGAGAGAACCCTTTTGACTTTCCATCAACATGGCTGATGCTAACTTTCAGGAGAGTGACTCATTGCGCCTTCTTGGACTCATTTTTTTCCGCTAACATGAAGTGGAAAGATAATATTTAATCAATTGCTAGAGGTGTTGCTAGGAAAGTTATCTTACTGTGTCACGCTAGATAATTTTTCTTGCCAGAATCTATCTTACTGATCTACCTTTCGTTTTTGCTTTGAATATTGCTGCTACATCTAGTTGGGTAGTACTGCTATATATTTAGAGATTCTTGATAAAACCCAAAGAAGAATCTGTAATATTATTGATTCCGTGCTAACATCTCACCTTCATTCATTTTCTCACCGTTGTGATGTAGTCTTTTCTCTGAATACTTTGATGATGATTGTTCTGATGCTCTTTATTCTATGGTACCTAGAATATTTTAATTGAAGCGCAGTACTAGATTGACAATAAGGTCTCATCATGTTATAGTTGAAGTGACTAAATGCAACCGTAAGTTCTATGCTAGCAGTTTCTTCTATTGCACTTCTCGCTTGTGGAACTCTCTTGCTTCCCAGTCAAAAATTTAAATGCAATCGTTATCTTTTATCTTAATTTTTGTTCCTTTATTGTTCTCGCTCCTTAATAGTATTTTCCCATATTCTCTAAAACCCTGTATCTACCACACACCCCGATTGCGTCTTAGTGGCTTTATTACCATGCTTGAAGTGAAATGATAAAAAGTACAGTTTCTAGATGAGGTTGATCTACGAAATACAATACAGCATTTATTTAAAATGCCTCCCCACCACACGCGTATGTGTGGTTCGTGATAAAAAAAAGGCCCAGTACCCTGTTTTGCAAATATGCCAGTGTCTCATTTGATTCTTCTTTGGAGTGGGAATAAGAGATACTGTTCGGGATATCTAGGTAGATTTTTTTTTTCAGTTTTACATTCTCTCTTACTTGAAGACAAGTACAAAGTAGAACGTAAACGTTGTACTTAACGCTAACACTTACGTGTAAAGCCAGAAGCTTATAATATACCTATCAAATTATACGTATTCTCTGACTAATCCCTTTTTAGTAGGCATTATAGTTCATCGTCCTTTCATTTTTTGTGTGTGTTCGTAATTGACTCAAAGAGGATTGATATCATCCGTATGCATTTGTGGTATTTTAGTTTTAAATGATTTACTTTGATGTTTACGATTCCTTTGCGTTAATAGAGAAAAGGAATTTTATACACAGTCAAGCAAAAAAACATCCTAATTTCTATTATTACGAGACAAGAAGATTAAATACACATATACACACATAGATAAATTCACATTCATTGCTTGAGCGGTATGTTCTTTCTTTGTAAACATTTCATCCCAAGCAAGGTGATAATGCTACCAAGACGCAAACGTTTACTGGGAGTGGGAGAGAAAGAGGAGACTTTAGTGAGGAGAAAAGAGAATAAAAGAAGAGGATTCAGGAAGACAGACGATAGCGACTTACGTTGCATTAAAATTTCGAAAATTGTAGGTGCCAGGGAAGTAAGAAATTATAAATGATTCCACCGGTGGAAAGTGCAAAAAAAAAAAAAAAAAAAAAAAAAAAAAAAACAGAACCTATTAAAATGTAAATTATTGTTACATGTAACTATTTCAACATTAAAACAATGAGACCTGATAGCCAATCTAGTCGTACAGTTACATTTATGCGGTCGAGCAGCAAGAAGGAGAGCGATATTTATTCCGCTTATTTACAGAAATGTGGTACAAAGCCAAAATGGAGAATGGGGGAAAGGGATGGTCTTAACATTAAACTTAGCTAGTCACGATCCACTGACCCAAACATACCACAATATTCCTTACACCAAAACAACGCATTCTTACTTACCATTCTTACAACATTCACCATAATGCCTCTATGCCTCTATGAAAATCCTAACTAGTCGCCATATGTACAATTCATGTCTGTCGGAGGAGGGGAATAAAATAACAATAGAAAAAATGAGATTTTATTAGAACAATTGCCATGGAAATGTCTATAGAAAAGCCAGAGGGAAGCCACTTCAGAGTAAGGGCTAGGATCTGGGCGGTGGAAAAGAGCCTGAAATCGAGCTGCAAGATCAGAACAAATAACATTACAGATACTTCTTTGTATTTTTTTGAGAACCTCGCGATATATAGCCGGAACACCAGATCATATGTGGTAGCAGAATTCAATGCACGTACAAATAATAGATTTATACATGTGCAAGATTGATTCGAACGAGAAGAATTGTCTGGCACGACAGATTAAAACAACTTTCTTAGACCTAGCAAATGATTCAATATAATCGCTCGATATCATATCAGTTTGAAACCCCGAGATCAAAAAAGCAGAAAGAGTCGGCTTCCTGGAGGTTAGCATCAGCCATGCTGATAGAAAGCAAATGTGGTTCTCTATACTGATTAAAGGATAGCAGTTTCCTTTATATATATATATATATATATATATATATATATATATGTTTAAAGGAAACTGCTATCCTTTAATCAAAGATTATTAACCTGGAGGGGCGATCCCAGCGTGTGACACCTTTGGAAAGTGTCTGAAAACCATACTATGGGGAGTTGACCCAAGCCTTTTGATTAAAATTCGATAATTTAAAGTAATTTTAAAGCAGTGTTAGCTAGCAATAATATAAGTGACAACTAGGTATAAAAAGATACTGTTTGTTATTTATGGATAATTTATTTAAATTGTGCACTTTCTACTATTGATTGCGTCACGTGGCAATAATTCTAAGTAAAATGATGCACTAAAATAAGTAACCAAGTACTCGTTTTAAGTTCTTTGAATGTCGGTGATATTTTTATGGATTAGTTGGAATTAAAGTTTTGACATTATTTGTGTTCTATATTCTTCAGCTGTCTATATCCATGGGATGAGGTATAATAATTATTTGCATTATTTATATTATTCGGACTGTTATCCTGATCTTCATTGCAATATTCACAACGTTTCGGCCTCTATATCTCTGAGATGAGGTATTATGATTATTTGCAGTATTTACATTATTCGGACTGTTATCCTCATCTTCATTGCCATATTCACAACGTTTCGGCCCCTATATCTCTGAGATAAGGTATTATAATTATTTGCAGTATTTACATTATTCGGACTGTTATCCTCATCTTCATTGCCATATTCACAACGTTTCGGCCTCTATATCTCTGAGATGAGGTATTATAATTATTTGCATTATTTACATTATTCGGACTGTTATCCTCATCTTCATTGCCATATTCACAACGTTTCGGCCTCTATATCTCTGAGATGTGGTATTATAATTATTTGCATTATTTACATTATTCGGACTGCTTTCTCCGTCTTCATTGCAATATTCACAACGTTTCGGTCGTTGTACGCTCTGGCCTTCTACAAGTGATTGGAATTTCGAACCAAGCCCTTTATTTCGTTCACCGGGGTAGATTCATCCAGTTCCGCGCGACATTCCTCTTCCTGATGTCTCAGTTATTTCCCTTTAATTCGACTCTCTTCACAAAGATACATGGCCCAGTGGATAAAGACTTTGGTTAGATTCAGTGACTAGACCCTAAGAGATGTGAGTTCAATACCAAGTCACAGCAGTGATGGACCAAAGCTTGAAGAGTCGAGATGCATGGAAGATTCCATCATGTTATACTATTTTCACCTGCGAATCTCTTTGACTTATCTAAATTCTTTAGAATTTCAATCATGTTGATTTTATTAAGGTCGATACATTCTCAAAGCTGGTCAAGTTACTGGAGGATTAGGGCAGGTCGATTTTGGAACACTGGTATTGCACTCAAATTGAAAGTTGGAATAAGACTGGTTAAATAATGAGACAAAATATATATTTTCAAAATCGTTACCGTGTTTTTTTTTTTGTTTTTTTTTTTTGAGGAAACGAGTTTAAAAATTAAGTTTAGGTTCAAAATCGTAGCGTTGGAATTTAATTCTGATGATCAGTGAAAGCCTTATAGCACAGCTTTATAAAACGTATAATTTACTAAAAATTTACAAATTGTATATGGACAAGATTGCATGCCACAAGCTCATTATTACTAAATCATTTTGCCATCAAATAAGACCTTCATTTACTTCAAAGAGAAATTAACCTGAACAATTTATCTGTATGATGATGTAATATGTGATACAGTGTAGTTGTTTCAGCATGATTTTCAATAAACAATGCAAATTTAAAACATTTTTGTCTTATAATTTGTGTCCAGCAATATTATTGTGTTATATACACTTTTATCTATTTTTTTGTTTTTATTAAATATGATCTAACAAATTGTCTAAGAAATCTTATTCATTGAGTAGCCTTGTTATTGTAATCTTTTACAAGTTTTACTTATCAAATACAGTAAAAAAAAATTGCATATTTTGCTTGTGATGATTCATAATTATAATTATAATTTGAATGTATTTTCCAGAAGGTATTAACTATTTGGATTTATTTTTGAAATAGGAAAATTTTTAAGTCAGTTTGTAAGCAAAAACTTGCGGAAATTAGATATCTCTGTACATTGTTTTAGACGATATTTAAAAAATGAATGCTCATGACTTAGTAAAACCCATTAATCTAAATTTTGGTGTTAGTACTTATTACATCAAACCCCAGAGTGTAATGTTGTGTTTCTAAAAAAGGCGGAAAATAAACCCGCCCTACTGGTGGATGGGTTCTGTTTTTTTATCAAGACATCATCTCTAGAGAGATTGAAAACCAATACAAAGGTTTTTGGGGTTTTTTTTTACCTGACCATTATTTTTGACTGACCATTGTTTGGGGAATCTACGACTTGTAAACAGTTTCTTCTGTCCAATGCCATACACAAAGTTTGGGTTTACCCGTGGTATGCTTCATACTTACCTGGCACAGGGAGCCGTCCCTGTACTGGTAATATCACGACTATAACTTGCTTGGACCGGCTCTGACTGGCTTGGACCAGCTATGACTAGCTTAGAACAGCTTAGAGCAGCTCTGACCAGCTTGGACAAACTATGACCAGCTAAGATCAGCTTGGACCAGCAACCCGTGTAAAAACACTCGAGACCCCATGTTAAAACATGACCTTGTGTCACAATCTGACTCATTGGGTGGGGTCAACTAAATCTCCCTACCCGTGGAATGCTTTTTGGGTATTTCCCAATGTTTTGGCAAAGCTTGAGAATTACAAACACTATATTGCAAATCCAGTTAAATCTGACCAGATATATGACGTGCTAATGTGATTACTCAGGCTTTAGCCGTGGTGAGTACTACAAGATGGAATTAATACATTCGTTTGGGGGTTTGGGGGCGGGGTGGCAGTTCAACAGTTTTCAAAAATAATGAAAAAATGCATCATACGGGTTGTCAGGTGAACTACCTACCAAGGGATTACTTAAAAATCTTCAAAGTAACAAAACATTGTAATAAAAACCGCAAAGAAAAACAAAAGAGAATATTAAAAAGATGAAGAGACGATAAACAAGCCCCTTAAGAATGATTCTGTCAGGAATGGTGCTGCGAACTGAAATATATGTTTTAATTGAGATACAACTTTCCTGAAAATATACAACAGTGACGCAGCTTTGTAATCTTTTCCTAATCTGCAGATGATATTTGATAACCCGCAGATATAAGAGCTCTGATCAAAAGGACAATATATAAATATATTGGAGAGATGTTTCAGAACTTATGGAATTCCTGTCCAAAGAATAAATTATACAAAATTAAACCAAATATAGGAGAATGGATTCAGAAACACGAAACTAGAAGAGAAGAAGTGATTATGTCCAGGGTTTATATTGGGACGGTGGTGTAATGGATAGCAGCTCGGATTGAAAAATCGGAGAGCTGAGTTCGAATTCCGGTCGAATTCATTACATTCACTTACATGCTAATAACCTTGGGAAAATATGAATCCTCTTCTTCTAGCTATGGATAAATAGCACGACAGATCTGGTTCTATTGTCTTAGATGGCAACTGGTCTACCACAGAAAGAAATGGCAACCTACTGCGAGGAAAAATCTGCATCGGCAGTCATGTATCGAAAGATACATGATCGCCTAAGCGTGTATTACACATGACACATAACTGACTGACTATAATCGTATATCCTAAAAAAAGGGAAGATCTTCCGATATGTCGAGAGCCATTAATCAGAAAAGTCACTGGTAAACTACAGCAATTTTAATTCTATCCGCTTAAAATGCCACCAAACAAAAAAACTTAAAATAACTTTTTCAAAATACTGATGCATTTTACATATCCCAGTTTCTAAAGGAAATCGTTGTAATGGAATGTCCCACACTCCTTATCGCCTATGTGAACTGACTATATGAGTATATATATATAGTAGGCACAGGTTATACCTGCCGACTTGCTTCGGCAGTTAGTAAGCTAGTCGAACTCTCTGCCTTCGCGCGAAGAGGAACCCAGACAAGGCTATGCCGAAGGGCAGAGTCTCGTCTGGGGTGGTAGAGAGCTACCGACCCCTTTTTTCGAGGTCTACGGAGAATTTTTGCCCGAGCTCACGGGCTCGGTTTTAACCCCGCCTTAAAAAAGGCCTTGTGCCACATTCTACCTCGCGGGGAGTTGGGGTAAATAACCTTGTTTCGGTAATTAGTTGGAGATTCGTCTCCAGCTGTGCTGGTCGAACTCTCTGCCTTCGGGCAAAGAGAAACCCAGACGAGGCTATGTCGAAGGACAGAGTCTCATCTGAGATGTTAGATATGTCAAGAGCCATTCATCATAAAAAAAAACAGATATAGAAGTTAATCATATATATAGCGAGAATACATCTTTGCAAACAAATTTAATAAAGTACATTAACCCCGAACCTGTAGATGAATGTTATGATCCCTGTTTATAAATTCCAGTTGCATATGGTCTTTTTTTTAATTTTTTTAAAGCTTTCATCTGTTCATACAGACATCTTCAGGTATGGAAATAGATTTGTTTTAGTTTTTTTACTTCCCGATAATAACAGGACAACGAAAGAATAGATGTAATCCGAAATATGTTTTTAGAATTGTGTTATTGTTAATTGTAAGAAATATTTATGAATGATTCATGTAATGTAAATTGAACTGCACCACATACTTGATATTAAAATAACTGATCCGACGTGCAACTTTCGGATAATAACTGTGACATTCCTGTATTTATTGAACAATTTAATTCATGCCACATTGACTGAAGAACCTACCAGTACAAAAGAATTCTCCTATTACCATATTAGTACAAAAACGCCCAATCTTAAAATTTAAAAATTCAACCTCAGCGTTGCGACCGCACGCTCTAAAAAAAATTAATGGGTTGATATGTCACAAAACAAACCAAACAAATTTGATCAGAAGAAATCGCGTCTGATGCTATAAAAAGAAAACTACAGCATATATCAATTCGGCATTTCATCTCCTTCGAAGTAATTCCCTTCCAACGTTACACACTGTATCCAGTGTCGTTTCCACGGATGAAAGTATTAATGGAACCCCTTTTAGAGGATAGCGATTTTTCGACGTCTTGAACTCTTGCTGCTTTCAAGTGGGATTTGATTTTTGGACAGGGCAAAGAATCGCAAGAGGGGAGATCAAGGGAATATTGTGTTTGTCGGACCTGGGGAATGTTGTTCTTAGCCAAAAAACTGGTGCAGAAGCTGCGCTGAATGGTCAGGTACTTTGTCATGGTGCAGTTGCTAGTCACCAGACGCATGCAACTCTGTCCTTTTCCGACGAACAGTATCTCGAAAACGCCGCAACAAGTCACGATCGTATTCCTTGTTAACTGTTTGACCAGGTGGAGCATACTTATGATGAACAATCTCCTTGTAGTCGAAGAAAAAAAAGTGTCTTCGTGTTGACTCGACTCATTTATACTTTCTTCGATCTTGGCAAGATTGGGTTCTTTCACTCCAAAGACTGAGACTAGGTTTTAGGGTTATAGCCATAGAACCACGATTTTTTACTTGCTATAACCGTTTTCAGAAAGCTTTCTGTGGTATGGCGAAACGACCACACTCTACGCACTTTCCTAACAAGCAATGCTATAAACAACGGAAGTGAACGATATAACATAGCGTGCACTGCCATTACCTTTACTTGTGTTTATGTATGCGTTCGTAGATTGTTAACTTGTTTATTATTTACTTATTTATTGATTTGTATTAATTTATTATACTTATTTAAATTAACCCAAAACAATAAATAAATAAATAACTTAAATAAATAATGAACAAATTAGCAAACTACTAACGCACACATAAATACAAGTAAAAGTAATAATAACAGTCAACAACAAATAAGATATTTAATACCACGAAAAAAAAAAACCATCTACCTAAGTTAAAAGTATAGATGAAATATATATATATATATATATATATATATATATATATATATCTTAAATTCACATATGAACTTAAAAATAACAATAACATCCCTTTTCTTGAAATATTGATAGACACCAATAATAATACATTTACTACCACACACATATAAAAATATAACTAGTATAAACACGCGCACTCTTAACTATAAAAGTGAATGTCCCAAGTATTACAAAACAGTTATTATACAAAATTTAATAAACCGTGCAAAAGATAACTCTTCCACAAAAATATCTTTTACACAGAATTAAAAAAAAATATATTACAGCATATGGTATTCCAAAGCGGTCAACCATATAGGTATTGACCAGGATCGACGTTGCTTAACTTCTATGATCAGACGCGAACCGATGTTTTAGCGTGATGTAGCCATCAATCGAAACAACCCAGAAAACGAATGCTGGTATTTCTAAGCGGTTATCCCTCAGGTGCTTAACTTAGCGCCGGTCAATATATACATATACATACTGTTGTGGTGTCCTCCCTCTAAAGTGTCTATGTTAGACTCCTCCGCCTACTATAAGATTAGTAGGAGAAAAGGCCTTCGAGGAAACGTCGCATAGATTGTTCAACTGTCGAATTCTCTGCCTTGGCAGGGAGGAACTCGTCCGGGGAGGTAGACAGTCCCTGAACCTGGTTAGGCGTTTAGGGAATATTTTTGGCCAAGCCTACGGGCTCGGAGAAACCCACGTTAAACTCGGCCTAGTGCCACATACATTCCTTGTGGGGGGGGGACTGTTAAACATAACAGTCACAATGATTGTTCAACTGTCAAACTCTCTGCCTCGGCAGAGAGGAACTCGGACGAGACTTTGCCGCAAGGCAAAGTTACGTCCGGGGAGGTAGACAGTCCCTGAACCCGTCTAGGCGGGTTCAAAAGGGAATATTTTCGGCTGAGCCTACAGGCTTGGAGAACCCACGGTAAACTCGGCCTTGTGTCATATACAGCCCTCGTTGGGTGGGGGACTGTTAAATATTAACAGTCGATTAGATTCAACGCTGGGTCATCCGACACACTCACTAGTCGTTTAATACTCTTCTGTTGTACTTACTATTTAATATATTATATATCTGTAACACGTGTTTTGTTATTTCTTTAAGCATTTACTTGGTTACAACACCTACACACACAGACACACGCACGCACGCACGCACGCATACACAAACATATATATATATATGCATACACACACATACATACATGTACATACCTAAAAAAGTATGTACGTAATATATATACAAATACATCCCTAAACATATAAATATAAACAGGCACATAAGAGGGCACCCCATCAAGTGTACATAGGTATATACATACAATATATATGCATATACACATATGTACATACAATACATATACATACACACATATACAAATACACACTCACCTGCCACATATACAAAATATATAAAAAAAACTATATATATATATATATATATATAGTGGAAAATGTTGGTTTGGTTTGTTTTACGGCCTATCAACCTCAATGGGTTATTTAATGTCGAAAATTTTTTTTATTGTTGGTAATATTTTCTTTCAAAATAAACTATAGTTGGCAATATCTTTTTCTGAAAATGTATTGCTGGTAATAATTTTTTTTCAAAGTATTTCTGGTATGTATTAAAACCTATTTTTACACTTTCATAGTATTTTGATCCCAGTTTGGGTGTCAACTATTTGCTCATAGCTGGGACCCTAACAGGTGCTACCACCCCGGGTCAGGATGGACCTGGGAACACCAGCAATTAAGAGGTGGTTCCATGCTCCTCAAAACCTCCTGATCAGAAACCTTGCTGTTGGATGTAGTTTATCGTCTTACCCAGGACGGAATGGAATATGTATACAATAGATAACACAGGTAAAAATAATCCGTAAATTAAGTTTGTAGATGGTGACGGAAAGGAAACCGCATGAAAGATCATACATGACTACTGTGACTGCATGTATTCATCCAAATATTCAAGTGTACGGTTCTCCAAAATAGATCGAGAATTTTTAAACGTTTTCTGTCTACACTTGAAAACGGGCTCTTTGCTTTGGTTCAGTAACTCATCAGTGTTCTCATATTTAATTATAATAATCTTTTTTCTTTCATGAAAAGATTGCATTTGTCCCTGAAGTTGTTGGGAGTTCGAGCTTTACATATGATCTTCCATTTTATTTGCGGGGTGAAGCCTCCATCAATGAGATTCCAGAAATGTTTTGACAGTGCTGTTTGGTATTCGTTGGTGAAGGAATGCAGGTGATTGTAAAAACGTTGTTTCCAACACCCAGCTGAAATTTCTATATAAAACTTTTTTTTCTGGTTGATATTTTCCTTCGAAAAATATAGTAGCTTCATATACTACATTTAGAGCTCTCTTTGGATTTATAACCTTTTTGGAATTATCCATAAGGATTATGAAATTATATTATCATATATATATATATATATATATATATATATATATATATATATATATACCGGTATTACAGCAAAATTGTCCAAATCGTAAAAGCAAAATTGTCCAATTATTAGATTAAGGTTTTAAGATTTGTATCTTAGAAATGATTAAATATATCTTACTGGAATTCACCTAGGTTTTTAAAACACAATTGGACTCTACATTGAGTAGTAAGAACGTATAATTGCTATCCAAGCTTAACAGAAAAATCGTGATAAAATCGATCATAAACAAAAATGTCATGTTCATCATAGCTAAGGATTAGAAGCTAATGAAGAAATGTAATAAAGTTCATATATATATATATATATATATATATATATATATATATGTATTCCTGGATCATTTTCCAACTTATTTCATATGTTCTTCGCCCTCTCTAACCTTCTAACATTCTGTCCTGGAGTAACAAGGTGCCTCACACATTTCACTTACGATTTCATTTTCAAGTCTTTTTCCACTGCTCTTTGGACTTTCATAGCTGAAACTTCTTTCACATGTGATAAACGTCTTATGAATTGAGTTGGGTTTTTTTTTTCTAATTGATCTCTTTAACTCTAATTTGAAGTGATGATCCCCCTTCCTGTGGTTATCTCCTGATCCAGTTTTCTTCTCTACTTTTCCCTGTTTTTAAAATTATTCGCCGTTCTTGAATGGTTCTTGAATAGATGGAACCCAGAGTATGAATGTTTGTACTATTACTGAAGGCCTGAATGATATTACGCCTCTCACTATTACTCGGTTGAGAAGACATAGTGGAGCTGACATGAAATGATTTTAACCTGTTCTTTTTCTAACCGAATAACTCAAAGGGTTCTTCAGTGATTCTTACGACAAATGGTGTCAAGATGGCAGAACGTAATTTATATTATTCGGACAATTGTCCTCATCTTTGTTGCCATATTTATTACAACGTTTCGGCCGTTGAACGCTCCAGCCTTCAAGGTCATATGGCACAGTGGATAAAGGCGTTAGTTAGATCCAATGACGGGACCCAAAGAGTGTGAGTTCAATACCTGGTTAAGGCGATGCAGAACTTGGAGAGGGGAATTAACATGAGATAACTGATAACTGAGTTCCATTAGACATTGTACGTGGAACTAGAACAGTCTACCCCAATGAGCGAAATAAAGGGTTCAGTTCGACATTCCAACCACCTGAAGAAGGCCGGAGCGTACAACGGCCGAAACGTTGTAATAAATATGGTGACAAAGATGAGGACAATAGTCCCAATAATGTAAATAGTGTACATAATACCTCATCTCAGAAATATAGACAGATACTGAAAGGCCGAAACGTTGTAATAAATATGGCGACAAATATGAGGACAAAAGTCCGAATAATGTAAATAGTGTACATAATACCCGTTCTCAGAAATATAGACATATGGCTGGACGTCTTATCAAAAAACCTTGAAAGTAGTTTTGTGGGGGGTGGGGAGTAGATATTAAACATTTTCTGGGATGGCCAATTATGCTGTTAGACGATATGGACAATTTTGCTGCTGCACCTGTTATATATAGAATACCAAATATATTTATTACATAACTGATATACAAGTGTTCAACATATTATCTAAGATGTGAATACTGCGCCCCTGAGACGGCCACCAACACGAAGAGAACATGCACGAGCTCGCTCTCTCTCATTTCCCACAGAGACATTATGAGGCCCACCTTCGGCAAAATACATATCAGATACATGTAGGAAAGAAAAATCTTAGATAATACGTTGAAATCTTGTAAATCAGTTATGTCATGAACATATTTGGTACTTTATAAGAATCTAAATATTTGCATCTAAAATGTGTAGGGACACCCTATATATATATATATATATATATATATATATATATATATATATATGAGTGCGTTACTACACATGTTAGATATTATATATATATATATATATATATATATATATATATATATATAGTTGTATATTTAGGCAGCAATCCTCCTTTATGCATGTTTCATTAAAAAAAGACAGACAAGGTACTACGGTTGAGCTTTTATTTAATTTTTCTTGTGTTCTGACAAGAGCTTTCTTTTCTGGACAAAGGTGTGTAAGAACTGTCCGAATGTTTTGTATTTCCGAGCGCTTTCGGCTATACCTTTGGCCATTATCAAGGATGATTCGATTATCAGCTTAGTAGAGTGTGTGTGCGTTCTGTGTATGTTCAGTGTGTGGTAGTGATGTTTTTTAATTTCCGAATACGGTTAGCACATTATGGCTTTGTTCATAGTTAATATTGTTAAGAGTTGGCTTTTCTTTTTTTTATTAGAGCTTCCATTATTTTAGCCTTTTTGCAACTGCATCCACTTGCAAAAAAAGACTAAAAATAATGGAAGCTCTAATTTGTCCAGAAAAGAAAGCTCTTGTCAGAACACAAGAAAAATTAAATAAAAAGCTCAACCGTAGTAACTTGTCTGTCGTTTTTTAATGAAACATGCATATATATATATATATATATATATATATATATATATATATATATATATATATATATAGGGGTTAGGTAAATGAGATAACTAGATATTAGCGACTGTATACGCGCGTGCTGGCGTGCATACATTGGTAAGCAAATAAATGATTACCAAATTTAGCCAAGTAATGTAAACATAATGCTCAATGTGATTAGATAGAGCTAAGAATGTATATTAATAAATACATATATACCTAAGTTTTGTGTTGGGTAACCAACGAAAATAAAGTTGCACACCAAAGGTAGGTATATGTGTATTTATTAATATATATATATATATATATATATACTTTAATTCAATTTAATTCAAATAATTATATTGAAGTTTTCGGCTCTTGTTTTGAAACATGAGAACTCTTATGTAGCGATGGAATCATATTTTTAAAAAAAAATAATATATATATATATATATATATATATATATATATATATATATATATATATTAAATGATACCCTATATATATATATATATATATATATATATATATACACCCATGTGGGAATTTAAAGAGAGATGTAATAGAAGCTCTGGTGTTAGATAAAGCATTTTGAGAAGAGTAAAGTCTTGCAGCTTTAATAGTAATGTTTGTCGGTTGTGCCAGGAGGAAAAGCTGACAGAGACAAGTTGTTGAAAGAAAGGTCTGAAATGATGTCCAAATGCAGACACGTTAATATATACACTTTGGCCCAGTACGAATTATACATTAATATATTTTTTCTTCTTCACATCTATTTCTACCTGCTCTTTCCTCAACCCTCACCCTTGATGATTTTATGCATGGCGTTAGATTAAGTTATATAAACGGGAACATATAGCGCTACAAATTAATTATTTACCAAAAAACACCTGATGAGACGTTAAATTTGAAACCCAGATCGTGTTCACCGTGAATTTTTCATTTTTTTTATATTACTAGTATTCGCTCTGCACATTCAATTTTGTGTATTGAACATTTTCTTAAAATATCCGTCCTCTTATCTGATTCCGGTCTGGCCAAATAAATTTATATTCTTACTAAACTAACCTTGACCCGTTAGGTCACTGACGGTTCACGTTATAAAGTTGATCTCAAGATTCCATTAAAATGAAAGATATTTTATTATGATTCAGTTAGATATTTCAATCTTTCTTGTCATTATTGTCTTGGTTTACAATTTCATGACTGTTTGTTTACAGTGTTTAATAGAACTTCCGGAATAAACTTGAACTTTAAATCAGATTACCTTAAAAATAATTTTAATATGCCAAAAATGTTTTTAGATGATATTAACTTGAAAATATTTTTTGAATATGCCAAAAAATATTTTTTAAATACTTAAAATATTGTTTGTTTAAAGAAAGCTGAAATATAAATAATTAGTCTACAAACAACTGGACGAAACAGCAAAGAGAGATCTCTTTGTGTTTGTCTTTAACTTAAAAATATTAAATTAAAAAAAATTGTCTTTTGGAGAAAGTTAAAACAAAAATACTTACTGTATAAATAAAACTCTTATTTTTAAATTTTATTCACTCAAAATATTTTTAAATCAGATTAACTTAAAAATATTGTATAAATAGTTTTAGATATTTTTTGTTTAAAGAAGACTGAAATATAAATAATTAATGTACAAACAACTGGACGAAACGGCAAAGTGGAATCTCTTTGTGTCTGTCTTTAACTTTAAAAAAATTTAATTAAAAAAGTCCCTTTAAAGAGAGTTAAAGTAAAAATACTTAGTGTATAAACAACTCGTAAATCATTATGTGCCGGACGAACGCACCACAGAAGCACGCGCACAATCAGTGACTTTTAATATTATATATATATATATATATATATATATATATATATATATATATATATATATATATATTATATTAGGAATGGACGAAACAAGAGGATAATAAAAACAAGTTTGCAAAGAGACAGTAGACGATGATTGATGTTGCATATAAATTTTTGAAGATCGCAGTTGACAGGAAAGAAAGAATTCGGAAAAGATTTCCACGAACGAAAAGAACGAGGGAAGAAACTATCAGCATAGAACTTACAGTTACATCTAACAATTTCAATACTTCATGAAATGAAGGTACCAAAGAAGAAAGGTCATCAGAGGAAAAAAATTTAGTGTTGATTTTCGTTTGGAAATTCACTATTTGCCCATAGTTGGGAACCTAACAGGTGCTACCAAAACAGCACAGGGTGAAGCTTGGAACAACAGCAGTTGTGAGGTGGTTGCACGCTTCACATGACCCCCAATATCCCGATCAGAGGCCTTGCTGCTGGATGTACTTAATCGTCATACCCAGGACGGAACAAAGCGAGAATTACATCGCAAAGAAAATGATATTTACAGTGTGGTTGTGCTTGCAATTGCAGTAACCGTAAAATCTAGGTTGGAGCCGGATTCATTTTTTTTCTAAAATTTGAACATCCGCCAAGTATGTCAATCGAATGGAGGGGGCTTATCAAATCTCTTTCCATTTGCGTGCATTTTCGAGAGGACAGGCAGGTGTTTAGGCGTTTGATTTTCTATTAATGAGAGATTGTGAGTGTTTCATCTTAATTCCGTGTTGGTGGTTAGTTTTAATTTTCACTGCAAAGTTTGCCGATAGGCAACTTCCGTTATTTAGCGAAACCTTATCTTCAAAAACTCCAATCCCAATCGTATCAAATTTTTTACGTCAGATAAATTAAATCACAAATGTAAGGAGGGCATGCTTACCTTGAAAGTTAACATTTGAATGCTATATTTCCCTGAATGACATGTGGATATGTATATAGTTTGGTGGATAAGGTAAGTATATATATATATATATATATATATATATATTGTCATTCACATACGGTTTCACTTGTGTGTGTGTGTGTGTGTGTGTGTGTGTGTGTGTGTGTGTGTGTGTGTGTGTGTGTGTGTGCACCATTTCATTGAATACGACAGACAAGACGTTTTATTTAGTTTTTTCTTTTTGTGATAAATTATATAAAAACTGTCCGAATGTTCTTTTTATCCGAGCGCTTTCGGCTATACATTTAACCATTTTCAAGGATTAAATACTTTAACTGTTAAATAAGAAATAGTTTGTTGTATGTATGTTTTATAAAATATTTTCATTTTTCAAAACACGGTCATGATATTGTGTCCATGATCAAAGTTAATATTACCAATTAGATCTCATTTAGATATTCATGGAGACTTACTGGACTCTATTCGTAACATACTTGTTGACAACACTAATATAATAGCATCATCTACATGCAAAAAAAGGCTAAAAATAATGGAAGCCTTATTAATAAAAACACAACAAACAACACTTTATAATATTAACTTTGAACGTGGACACAATATCTTCAAAAATGAAAACATCTAAAAAGAAAAAATTATTAGATCGCATGAGAAATTGTATAAAAAAATAAATAAATGCACCTTGTCTGTCGTATTCAATGAAATGTGAATGAAAGAAGGATTGCTGCCTAAATAAAATGTTAAAAGATAATCTAAAGCAGGGAATTAAAAACAATTTTGCCTTGTATAAATGTCGAAACTATAATGTTGTAGCATAACTACGAATGATAATAGATTCACATAAATACAATAGTAAATACTGTATGTTGGTCTGCAATTGGAGATTGGTCTCCAGCTGTGCTGGTCAAACTCTCTGCTTCCGAGCAATGAAGATCCCCAGACGAGGCTCTGTCGAAGGGCAGAGTCTCGTCTCGGGAAACAGCTACCCAACCCCGTTTTATACAGGGTCTACGGGGAATTTTTGCGGAATTCACTTGTTCGTGTCCTAAGTATTATCGTTCTTTACCAACCTTTGCTTGATTATGTGACTTCTATATACTGTGTTCCTTCAGCACATGGGTGATCATGGATCTCCCCACTTTCCTGTTTTATGTAGTTCTTAAAAATATTCGTCTTCTTATTCTTTCACCTAAACCCTGTTCTGCCATCCATTTACTCAAGTACACTAGATAGGTTATGCTTTATTTTTCACTGTGCATCTTGCCTTCAATCTGTCATATGAGTATCACATTTTCCAAGTCTTCTTTCCTCGTTTAGATTCCTAGAAATTTTAACTTTCTCTTCCTGAAATGATAGTCCTAAGTGTGTGTATAGTGATGTCTGTACTAACAATTTTGTTCGTGTTTTCGTGTAACTATTTGTTTATATACGCAGTTGTTTTCTTATAAGCTGCTCTTTAATTTTTCAAACCGTTTCATTAATTTTCTTCTTCGCACTTTAGTAAACGACACCCGGCTGATTTCTTCAACATCAGCTAGATTAATGCATATCCTACGGAGATATGCCTTTTTAACAAACCACGAAAGATTTCCTATTTCCTGCATAACGAGTTATCTTCCTTCCCTAGTCGCTTCCTGAAAACTTTTCATATTTTCATCGCTTCCTTTAGTGTCTTCTGCCTTTATCATTCGATACTCTATAATTTATGTGTGACGTTTGGGTTTTTTTTTTGTTTGAAAAAAAAAATAAGAAACGTCTTCCTTTATTTCTTGTCAATGTGTAGAGGGCCGTGGCTGTGATGTTGTGAAGTCAGACGTTGAAGAAACGCATGTAAGGTTCAGAAAACTCCTGCCCGCCGGGCCCAACTACATAAAAAGGTTGGACTTTGATTAAGTCCAAAGAAGAATGCAAAGAAAGCAAACAAAACACAAGACCGATAATATATGTATACAAATATATATATTAATAACAAGTTACAATACATGGAAACAGTACAAAGGATGAAGTGTATGGGAATATTCTGTATGTGCGTGCGTGTGTGAATATTCTGTATGTACGTGTGTGTGTATTGTGCTTGGCATGTTTCCACGCTATCCCTTGTTAGCGCCTACATTTCGAGGTTGATAGCTGAAATCCTGAGGAAAAGGAGAGATTTACCTCAAGGTGTCGGCGCACATGCCTGAGGGGAAAAAAGAGATAGAGGCGAAGGGTCCGCGGCTATTTATAGCAGCGAAGAGCGACCCCTGGTGAAAGGGTTAATGTACTAAAGGAGGAGTTAACTCCGACAAATGCTTTATACGTCTCAGTTTATGTTTCATATAGTGTTTTTTAACCTTCGTGTCTGAAAAAGATGTATTTGCCTTGACACCGCTATTTGATTAGGAAGGATTATTTATTGTGATATAAATACACAATTGTGGCACACAGCCAAAGAGGAAGTGGGGTAAAGCAGATCAACAGTAACTACACTAACTATCAGATTCACTACCGATTCATTAGAATTTACACTACAAAAAATCGTCCGTCGTCATTCAATCCTACCAGTACCATAATACCTTATATTCAGATATTCAAAACAACCCATGATGTAAAAATTTCTCTATGTACAACATTTAATTTACAAGAGGGCCCAATACAGAGTATAGCAATATTGTTTATTTTAGGATATTATATCGAAAATATCCTGAAATCGCCACACAAATGCAGTCGCCTGTTGAGATGCATTTGATACACATCGAAAACGACTGCAATTATGTAGCGATTTTGACATGTTTTCGATGTAATATCCTAAAATAAATAAATATGTTATTTGTTCTTGAGAATCTGCAACAAAAAATATTAGATACTATTTATTAGATTGTTTATTTACAAGAATAATTTTATATTTACAACACTATAAAAAATATGCAAACCAACTAAAATAATGCAATGTTTATCATTTACCAATTTATAAAGAAATAAATATGAAAACAATTATTTTATTCCTAAATTTATAAAAAAAAATTTTTAAATCATAAAAAATATGTGAAACAACTATAATGAAGTCTTTATTATTTACCATTTTATAAAATCGAATCAACTGGAAAGTGGCCTATGTTTTGCCAACCATTGCAAAAACACAATTCACCAGCTTCACTAATTGTTTTAGTCAAGGTTGCTCAGTGTAAACTCTTCATTTAAATGTTTCTCCTCAGTCAGCATTTGGCTAAAAATAAATAACCTATTGGCAGATTTTCAAAGAATTTTTAGAAAAATTAGCAATGATTTATAAAAAAAATAAAAAATTATATTTTTACTAAAAAGAGTAGCATAATTGCTGTAAAGGAGTATAATTTTGGGGTTCATGCCTTCGATTTCTATTGACGAGTCCTCCTTGATCCTAGATCACGATTATATAAAAAAAAAATAAAACAAAAAGTGATCTGAGATATAAAATAATTTGAGGAAAATATATATCCGGAAAAATCATGTTTATTTCAATTTACTTTTTTTATAGATCATAGATATTTTTATTTTTATTACCTGCCCTGGGTTTGAGATAAACTACATCCGCGTCCTGGGTGTGACGATAAACAACGTGAAACAGCAAGGCCTCTGATCAGGAGGTTTTGAGGATCGTGGAACCACCTCTTAATTGCTGGTATTCCTAGGTCCACCCTGACCCGGGGTGGTAGCACCTGTTAGGGACCCAACTATGGGCAAATATTAATCCCTAAACTTAAGTCAAAACACTTTGAAAGTGTAAAAATGGGTTTTAATACCAGCAATAATTTTTTTGTGTAAAAATTATTAACAGCAATACATTTTTGGAAAAAAATAAATATTAGCATATATATATATATATATATATATATATATATATATATATATATTCAACTTATTTAAAATGATTTTCGCCCTCTCTAACCTTCTAACTTTCTGTCCTGGAGTAACAAAGTGCTTCACAGGTTTCACGTACGATTTCACTTCCAAGTCTTTTTTCACTGCCCTTCGGACTGTCATAGGTGAATCTGGTCTCTGACGTGCCAAACCTCTTAGGAATTGAGTTGGATCTTTTCTAATTGATCTCTTTAGTTCTGAGTTGAAATGATGGCCCCTCTTCCTGTTGTGATCTTCTGATCAAATGTTCCTCTATACTGTTCGCTCTTTTTAAAACTTTTTTCACTCTTGATGGTTCTTGAATGTACTTCGGATATGGAAACCAGGGTATAAAATCTTAGTTCCGTTACTAAAAGCGTGAATGATCTTTTCCTCTCACTATTGCTTAGTTGAGAAGACAGTGGGTCTGACACAGAACGATTTTATCCTGTTCTCTTTCTAACTGAATAATTCAAAGGGTCTTTTAGTGATTCTTACGACTAATGGTGTCAATGTGGCTAAACGTCATCTTAAAACCTGAAAAAGTTATTCAGTTTAGTAGTATTTTTATATATTAGACATTTTGTAGGAGAGACAATTATGCTGTAACACGATTTAGACAATTCTGCTGCTACATCCGGTATGTGTGTGTGTGTGTGTGTGTGTGCATGTGTGTACATGTGTATTTCTCTGTGTGTGTGTGTGTGTGTGTGTACGTGTGTTTCTGCGCGCGTGTGTGTGTGTGTGTGCATGTTTGTGCCTGTGTGCGTGTGCTTGTCCGCGTGTGTGTGTGTGTTTCACTGTGTGTGTGCATGTCTGCACGTGTGTTTCTGCGTGTGCTTCTCTGTGTGTATGTGTGTGTGTGTGTGTGTGTGTGTGTGTGTGTGTGTGCGCTTGTGGGAGTAGTAATGGTACATCGTTAGATAAGTTAGTTGTCCTCAAAAAGGAAATTGGGATTTGGAAAATAGAGCAAGGTCGGGTAATTTTCATATGTTCTCATCAATGTGTTCTACTTGCATTACAGAAATGTTGGGTTTTTTTTCTCCATTATGCTTATCCATTTGAAAGCGTTCAAAGAAAACATCGATTATTACTTTCCATCATTAAGGACATCAATAAGTCTGATTGGATTCGAAATGCCTTCATAAATGTCCCTTCTAAAGCTGGCCTTCATTCATGTGTAGATCAATTGGCCACCATTTCTAGTGATCAAGGTATCAAAAGAAAACATTCAACGGTATCCACTGGTATATTATGGATTTCAATACAAAAAAAAAATATCCTAAATTAGCTAAAAAGGATTTATCAGTTTTATTGCAATCTTCTACTTCTTATTTATGTGAATTGGGCTTCTCAATCCTAAATAACATCAAAAATAAGAAGCAAGAAAGACTACACTCACCAAATATTGAAGAAATCACGAAAAAACACCAGTCACGGGATTCTCACTAAATAAGCTGTACGAATAGTTGAATAGAAACATTGAAATAAAGTAAATTCATATTTGTTTGTGTATTTTTAAAAAATCTATGGTTTTATTTAATAACATTTAAATGTATACCGTTTAACAATTTTGCTATGTGTGCCGTGATATTTTCATTTGCACCGAGGTGTGCCGTGGCTCAAAAAGGTTGAGAAACACTGTTCGAGATAAACTCAGATTATATTGAATCAATTGCTAGGACAGAAATTTGGTTCGTGTCGCGATCCTTTTAAGTGTGCCGCAAAGTATTGTCACGGCATACATATATTTATGCGTTTGTAGAAGTAGTAATAGTAGAGCGTTAGTAGTTGAATAAATGAATAAGTATTACACATTTTATCCTACATGAGCTAAAAAGGTTTTATCAGTTTTATTGCTATTTTCTACTTTTTATTTATGTGAATTCGGTTTCTCAACCCTAAATAATAACTACACTCAACTGAAGAAATGTGTCTGCTTAACGAAATCACAATAAAAAAACAGCCACACGTTTCACACAATAAATAAGTTGCACAAATAGTTGAATAGAAACATTGAAATAAACTTCATACTTGCGTGTGTATGCATTTTAAATCTATGGTTCTATTTCATAACATCTAAATGTATACACATTAAATATTTTGCTAAGTTTGCCATGATATTTTCATTTGCTCCTATATCCTTGTGCAAATTAATTGAAATAATTGTTTCAGTTTTCTTACTTTCACCATATGGTCAGTTTTAGAGCCATTGGAGTGACAGGGTGTAATTAATTTCTTTTTTTTCTCAGATTAGGTTAGTTGTAGTGGTGTGCAGTAATATGAATCTATTTTGGGGGTGTATGATGAAATTTGTTTGGCCTTGAAAAATATTGCCTCAGCCATGATTGTATCAGATTTTTATCACACCCAGACATTGTCCCGATTGTCGATTAGTAGACCTACAGCTTTTGTCTGCAATGGACGTTACTCTAAAGAAGCGTACAAAAATTTGTAACGCCGCATGAATACACTGGAAGCCTTACTAGTGAGCAATTCAAAGTACTGGCCCGGAAACTCTCTCGATTTAAATCCAATCGAGAATATGTGGTTAATCTGCAAGGAACTGTTAGACATTTTCATGACGGTCGTCCTCGAGTATAGAATCCAGAGGTTGGCAGTGAATATTTCGGAGACAGTAGGAAAGCGTAGTGGAGGTTCGCAGTGGATATCACAACAGAGTGTAGATCATCCTTCTCCTGGTCGCCTTTGGTCCTTCCGGTAGAGGAAAAGAAGATGGCCGCCTTTATACTCGACGAATACAGTGTTGTGCGGCTTCGGATTGGTCAACCTTCCATTGGTCGAATAAGCTAAAAAGTTTTTAAAAAGTATTTTTATTCTTAAGGGCTGGAAATAAAACATCCGACGAAACCCATTAATACAATTTGCATTTCAATTCATAAGAAATATCTCGCATTAACTAAAAAAGCTTTATCAGTTTTATTGCAATTTTCTATTCATTTATGTGAATTCGGCTTCTCAATCCTAAATAACATAAAAAATAAGAGAGAAAGACTACGCTCAACTGAAAAAATAACGGTCTGCTTAACGCACATTCGACCAAACACTGAAGAAAGTGAAAAAAAAAAGAAAAAAAAAACAACCACAGATATCACGCACTTAATAAGTTGCATAGTTGAATAGAAACATTGAAATAAAGTATGTTCATATATTTGTGTGTATTTTAAAATTTTTTTTTTTTTTATTTCATAACATTTAAATGTATACTCTTTAAAAATTTTGTTAAGTGTACCATGATACTTTTATTTACTGCCAGGTGCCCCGTTGCTTAAAAATATTGAGAAACGCTGATATATTCAAATAATGAGAAAGAGCAGCCAGATTAATAATTCACAGTTCTTAGCATTTACTTTTTTTTTTAAGAAAGTGTTTGATACTACGTAGAGTAAATTATTATAATAATATTTTTATTTAAAAAAAAACTATTTTACATCGCTACATAAAAATTTCTATGTTTCGGAACTTAAAATTGTTCCATCATCAGGCGATAACTTATGATGAAAGTGATTTACTTGTGAAATCAGAAAACAATATGGTAGCTTATTTAGGGGTTAAAAAGGAGGGGGACAAGATTTCAAACTTTGATGGCGATGTCTAGTTTAACCAATCAAAAACCGGTTCAAGGCTAAAGCAGAAAAGTCAAAAATTAGGCCGGAAGTTAGGAGTAGGTGTGTTATTCATTCATGTCTAGATGAATTTTTAAGGCGCATCACCATTAGATAATATCCGGTTATGAATGTAAATTTAAGATACAGTGAAGTAGACATATACATTTAACAAAAGGTTAAATTTAAAGAATTTCAAGATTTAAAAAAATATATATATTCTTGAGAAATTTCTTAAAGGGACCGCTTGTGTGATTAAATCATTTTATATATATTATTTTGCACTCAAAATACAATACTAATTATGTTGAATGGGCAATAAAACATCAAAAAAAAATCTAAGGAATTAAATAAATATTATATGTACCATATAAACTCCTGTTTGATTTGATTTTTTTTTTTTTTTTTGTTGTTTTTTTCTTCCCGCTCGTCTGGGACAAAAAGTCATTTTTGACAACGTAATCACTTAGAAACAAAGAAAAATCTACTAAACTCTTACGTAATATCAGTCCTCCTCTATGGCAGTGAATGCTGGACAATCTCCCGACAGATCAAGAAGAGATTTGAAGCAACAGAAATATGTTCCGACAGAATGATACTGAGAATACTATGGATCGAACGACGTAGTTTTTAGAGAAAATGAAAACAAAAATGGCAAGATTTCATATCAGGAATAGTACAATTAAAATTTCTAGGGCACATAACGAGAAAAGAGAGCTTGGAAAATTTGATACTCACAAGACAGATTGAAGGCAAAAAGAACGGATAACTAAACCTAGCCTAGCGAGTTTGATAGGAGTAAATGAATGGCGGAAAAAGGTTTAGGAGAAATAAAAAGAAAAAAATTATCAAGTTACAAAGGACCGGAAATTGTGGTGGTGGTAGTGGTGGGCGGAGTAGGAGGAAGAAGAAGGGGGAGGAAGAAGATGAAGAAGAAGCAGCAGCAGCAGCATTATTATGATGACGATTATTAAGCAAGAAAACTTTTTAGCTTATTTGGGATATTAATTGATTCAAGAGAAATGTTTTTTTCTATATGGCTGTTACAGACGAGTAACTGATGGCTCAACATTTGTTTATTGAATTTTCTTATTCAGAACTAACAAGTTGGGACAGTTAATAACCTTTATTAGACAATATAGTCAACCAGCCAGTTAGCAAATGCGATGTTGCACACAATCATGGAGCTGGGATTTAAAGTTTTTTCCCCACCTAGAGAGTCGAGTTCCGATTTCGGTCGGGTTTTTATTATTATTTAAAGGCAAAAGATATTTTAGTCATTTACAAACAAATAAACTCGGGGACTCGGTATGAATCCACCTCTTCTTCCCCCAACTATGGGTTAATTAGTAGGACGTGTATCAGTAAATCATTATTATTTCCCCAAAACCTCTTAAAATCTAAAAATATCTTTTGGCTTTAAATAACCTGCAAAAGTTTGATAAGCCATAAAAAACAAATCAATTAATCAATCTACGGTCAAAGTTTAAAAATGATTTCAAACAAATCCTTTGTTAAAAGAGACGATCCTTCACCAGAATCTATAGACTGATGCTACAAGATCACAAACACCAAAAAAAAAAAAAGCCCACAACTTCAACACGTACAAAAGCAGTAACAACAAAAATAGATAGCATTTGGAACTAGAAGAGAAAATAATGATATAAGCAAAAATTCTTTCCCATTAATACATCCGCCTATGCATCGAATTTTGTCGTCAAATCTAGTTTG
The DNA here is from genome assembly GCA_903632075.3 of Acanthosepion pharaonis. Taxonomy (NCBI): domain Eukaryota; kingdom Metazoa; phylum Mollusca; class Cephalopoda; order Sepiida; family Sepiidae; genus Acanthosepion; species Acanthosepion pharaonis. The sequence goes on along the minus strand of CAHIKZ030000890.1, from coordinate 4,346,294 downwards.
GAACTTCTGCCATGTGTCTAGAGATTCTTGATAAAATCCAGAAAAGAAGAATATACAAGGTTATAGGTACTGGCCTGGCATCTCAACTCCAGTCACTTTACAACCAACATAGCTTCCCTTTACCTCTTTAAATATGTTTACGGTAATTATTCTGATGCGTTTTTTGTTTTTCATGAATTCAATCCCAGTACTAGATTGGTAGTTAGGTCTCATAATTTGAAAAACTACTAGATACAACCTTAAATTCTATGCTAATAATTTCCTTTCTCATACTACTCGCTTGTGGGACTTTCTTCCAGCCTCTTGATTTCTTGTCAACTAAGATATTCAAAAATTGGAGTGAAATGTTTTAAAAACAAACAAAAATAAAGACCAACGAATAATTTTTTTCTTTTGTATATTCTCGTCAGACAGGACTTTCTTTCCAACCTAATCTTTACGTACCTAGACATTCACTAACTCTGTTTATTTCACTTGCGTTATATCCTAAAATAACAATTAATTTCTGTTCAGCCTGACGCTAAACATAAATGTTTTACATTATGAAATGGACAAAGTCCGACAATTATTTTAAGACATTTTTTATGTTTATACGTTCTTTTTATAGATACAACTATTTAAATAAATACCCTGTTTATAATAAACAGTATTAACAACGTTTACCATCCTGAATGTCCGAGATATTGTCATAGAAAATATTCGTCCTGCGACAGGAATTGAAACTGTATCCTATAAGGAACTGTCATATAGCCTGACGTGCTTTTACCAATTTAGCCACAGAGGAGCGTTCCGGCTAGTAAGGCCGATTTTACTGTTTTTAAACTACAATTCTCCATGATTTTCTCTCATACATTCATATCTGCTCGATGCGTATCCAAATGTAAACAAATGACGTCACACATTATGAAATGGACAAAGTCCGACAATTATTTTTAAGATATTCTATAAAAAGAAGGTATAAACATAAAAAATATATGTTTTTAATTTGTCAGCAAGTACTACTGCTTCTTTTGCCAGGAGATAATGGTTAAATCTACCCGTTTTTCATCTGAAAATAGTTAGAGTCAGTTATTCATGAGACTTTAATAAGCACACTATTTTAAAATATATTTTACAGACAGAAATTCGAATAAATGAAACGGTTGAAAGGAATCTGTCATCATTTTGGCGCGTCTTTTTTTTTTTCGAGAGAGAGAGAGACGCCGAATAACCTTATAATAAACTTATTTTTCATGATCAACAGACCAAGTTCCGCAATAAAGTGTCGTTTCCCTCCCTCGTAAGTGAAATTATTAATTAATATTCTAATCGATTGCTCGATTGAATCATAATTTACTCCATCAGCAAACAAATGGCATTGCGTATCAAATTTTCACTTAGCGATCACAAAATATGATTTACAAAAATTTTTTTTTCCAGTTTGTAAAACTGATTCAATTATCTGCTTTAGTTGAAACAAAAAAAATATTTTACTGAGAAAATACTCGAGAATTTACATCGACGCAGAAATTCATCACCAGCTCATGCCTGATTAAACGTATCTAAGGCCTTGGTTGCCTCGTCCTTGAAACTTAAAAAAAAACACACACACACTTGACACCCAATCATGGTTTTACCCATCTTCTCCCGATCATAAACAATGATTTATAGCGTCAGGAGACATACCTGGCTGATTAGAGTCAAGCTACTAACAAGTCATTTGAATGTTTGATGCCGGCAAAACAGAATTTCTCAGCTACAACCTAGAAAGAGAAATTAAGTTGAAAAATGGCGATAACATCAAATCCGTCAAGGAATTTGTTTACCTCGGTAGCAACATCCAGTCAACGGAGAGAGACATCAAAATCCACAATGGCAAGGCCTGAGGTGTCCTTGATGAGCTGAGAGTTATCTGGTTGTCCTCCATCTCTGACAATCTTAAGAGGGACTTCTTTAAGACAATGGTAGAAACTGTCTTGCTCTAAGGCTCAACAACATGGACACTGACCAAGAAGCATGCTTTGACGGAACATACGCAAGGATGTTACAACATTGGACATCAGCTGGAAGAAACACCCAATAAAGAAATGTCTACATGGACACATTAGTCCTATCTCAGTTTCGCTAAGAGAGAGAATACTTCGGCTATCTAGTCACTCTGGATACCCTCTAGAGGACCTGAAGACGGCGATGTCTGACAGAGATGGTTGAAAGGAACGAGTCACTCTTGGAGAAGTAAGTCAGAACTTGTGACCTGACACCCTCCAATGGAACTCAATGTGCAGCAAAAGAGCGGTTGGAAGACCTCATCGCATCTACATTGACCAACTTGTAGATGATTCTGGATGTCATCTGGAGGACCTGCCGACGGTGATGTCTGACAGAGATGGTTGGAAGGAACGAGTCAGGAGAATCCGAGAAGAATTCTCGACCTGATGATGATGTAGTGAAATGATTCAAAAATAATTGCAGCAAAGATGAGGGCATAAGATGGCATGTATGGACACCTTACTCCTATCTCAGTTTCGCTAAGAGAGAGAAGACTAGCTTGTCACTCCTGGAGAAGTAAGTCAGAACTTATGAGTGACATCCTCCTGAGGAACCGATTGCGCGGAAATAGATCGGTTGGAAGACCTCATCACACCTACATTGACACTGATGATGACGATGACAAGTAAATCTGCCGTATTGAACGGGATATTTACTGTAGTCTACTTTAATTCCCCGAGATAAAACATATATTTTAACACTTCCAATCAGTTATGACCAGAAGCCATGAGATCCATACATGATGCAGCATCGAGGCAATTATTATCATTATTGGATAAAGCATTCTCCACCAATATTATAAGTTTTGACTAACATTTAATTTCATCTGAGTAAAGTTGCAGTAAAAACAATAAGAGAATTAAGAAATCAAATAGTACTCCTAATACTACTACTAATAATAATAATAATAATAGTAATAATACTTAATCTTATAAAAAGTGAAGATAAAAGTAAATACTACAAAATAATTAATAATAGTGGTTGACAATGTTGTATTTGTTTAAAATTGAAAATGAAAGTAAACACTAATCAAATTTCATAAAAATGCTAGGGAATGCTTTATCTAATGAAAATGAAGGTGAAAAATTAATTGTCAAAAATTGACAATGGTTCCTCAAATAAAAAGGAAACCGATAGTAAATACAAGACAGTAAAAAAATAATGACAATGCTTCATCTAATAAAAAGCGAACCTGAAAGTAAATACTTATCAATAATTAATAATAATGGCGGGCATTGCTGCATCTAATTAAAATGAAGATAAAAGTAGAGACTAGCTAAAGATTAATAATAATGTTTGATAATCTTTCATCTAAGAAAAAATGAAAATGAAACTAAATGCAAATAAAAAGGTTATAATCTTTCAGCAAATAAAAAAATGAAGCTTAAAGTAAATACTAATCCAAATTTGATAATAATAATTGACAATGATTTAAATAATAAAAAGAGGAATAAGTAAATGCCAATTAAAATTAATAATTCTAATTGATAATATTTTACATACTAAAAGAATGACGATTAAATGTAATGCTATCAAAAACTAATAATAATGAGTAATAATAATAAAAAAATAAAGATGAAAGTAAATCATAGTCATTGATTAATAATAATGGTTAACACTGTAGGAACTAATATTAAACTACAAACGACGAAAGGTCCTGGCCATAAATAAACTCCAACCCCAGATCGCTGCTCACCCACCGGATAAGATACCTTACGTTCCCACCAATCGCTAACACAAATCCATTCTTATTCACAAGGCGTCTACCAGAGGAGGACTGACATTGAAAATAAATTTAAAATAATGCTCCGAGACAGACACTTAGGGGCTGATGATGGCTGCGTACAGAACGGCTTAAAATAGACTATCCTCTATGTTGAAGTAACTTTTGGGTTTTTGCTATAAAAATAATAATAATAGTTAACGATACTTCTACTAATACAAAATAAAGATGAAAGTACATAGTAGTAAAAAATGAATAATAGTGTTTTATAATACTTCATGTAATTAAAAATAATGCTGAAAGTAGATACGAGTCAAAAATTAATAATAATAATTGACAAAAATCTCCACACAATTAAAATGGATATTACATTAAATACTACTTAAAATTCATAATAATGCTTAACAATTCTTCCTCTAATAAAAATGTATTCAATATAGTCTTTCCATCTTATATCAGCTGAGAATGTTAGCCCAAGAAGGAACAACTGATAGGAGGAAGAAAAGGGTCTCCCAAATAATTAATAGAGAGACATTTCATTTTGGCAATAATAAAATTAACAAGACATTCTCTGCAGTAGTTAACAGCAGATTGTAGATTATTCTTTAAATTAGCTGCCAATTTGATATATTGAACTGGTCAGACATACTATTCGAAATAAAAGTAAATTATTGTGTCATCATCATCGATACCAAGATGAAATCTGATGCCGATCTATCTATCTATCTATCTATCTATCTATCTATCCGTTCTAATGTATCTATCTCAGTCTGCTCATATCTATGTATCTATCATCTATCTCACACTGTTCATATCTATCTATCTATCTATCTATCTATCTCAGTTTGCTAATTAAATATCTCAGTTTGTTAATTGTTAATCTATCAATCTCAGCCTGTTCATATGTATCTATCTGTTCATATCATCTATCTATCTATCTATCTATCTATCTATCTATCTCATTATGTTCATTATTTAACTCAGTCTGTTCAAATGTAGCTATCTCAGTCTGTTCATATCTATCTATCTCAGTTTGCTAATTTATCTATCTATCTCAGTCTGTTCATATATGCCTATGTCTTTTCATATCTATCTCAGTTTGCTACTTAACTATCTCAGTTTGTTAATTTTTTTTATCTATCTATCTCAGTCTGTTCATATATGCCTATGTCTGTTCATATCTATCTATCTATCTATCTAACTAACTAACTTTGGTCTAATGTATCTATCTCAGTCTACTCATATCTATCTATCTATCTATCTGTCTGTCTGTCTGCCTGTCTATCTCAGTCTGTTCATATCTATCTATCTATCTATCTGTCTGTCTGTCTGCCTGTCTATCTCAGTCTGTTCATATCTATCTATCTATCTATCTATCTATCTCTGTCTGTTAATTATCTATCTAATCGCTATCTGTTCATATCTATCTATCTATCTATCTATCTATCTGAAATGTCACTGGGAAGGTCATTGTTGAAGATAAGAAACAAAGTAGGTCAAAGGATAGAGCTTCTGACGGCAAGAGCTTTAATGTGGGAGAATCTAGAAGCGTGGCCCAAGAGTACAACTCTGGCTTGCTACAGTTGTGTGTTTACGCAATGAATCTCGAGTACAACTCTGGCTTGAATTCATTACACTCTAGTATTGTTTACCAGATTAGCTCGTTAACCATATCCCGCGACTTGGTGGGGGTGGCTATGTTGAAACAACTAGTTACACAATTCATATTTTGCCATCTATTTTTTTATTGCAGTGATGAACGGATCAGTGATTACTGTTGACAAATTCAATTCACAAAGTTTTCTTTTGACGTTTATTGCTTCACTGTTCAGATGGCGTAAAGGGAATAAATGAACGCTAATAAAACAGCGATTCCCCGAAGACATTTTTATGGAATGACTCAGAAAAAATATATAAAAAAAAATTTTTTTATGTCCATATGTGTATGCTTACACATAACCATTTAACAACGTGTACATATATGCAACCAAAGAAGTTCAAATGTATTTACGTGGCCTTATGGGTGTTGCATAGTTTCCCAACCTACAGACTCTTTCCCCACAGACGAAACGTCACAAGCCTATCAATATTCCATCGTTATTTCCATCGGAAATATTCAGACGCGCTACATTCCTTAGTTTCACCAGTTGAAAAATTTACAGCTAGATTGGTTGGTTGGTTGTTTGGTTGTTATTTTAGCGGCATATCAACACTTCCATGGGTTATTTCATGCCGAAATCTAAAAATTTTGTACGCAATTTTTTTAAAGATAATAGCGGTTTTTGTGATACAAGTCTTACTAATTAACCCATGGCGGGGAGAAAAATAGGTGGAGCCATACCTTTCCCAAGGGGATTTCCGCGGAAGTGACTATGACGGTCCGAACTGGAACTAGAACTCGGCTTTCCGATCAACAATTCCGAGCTATTATCCATTACAACACCCAAACTTACAGCACCTGGTATCGCCAAGTGATCACCGATCAAAGTACGGACCAGAATCAACATTGTTTAACTTCGGTAACGTACGGGAACCAATGTTTCAACGTGATATAGAGTTTACAGCTAGAACCCGGCATGTCACGTACACAAGATCAAATCATTCTCATTCTTTTCATATTCCATTGATAAGTTCTACTCAGACAGCCGAGAACCGCTACTTAGTGGAAAAGACTCCCGAGAGGATGCTTCCCCTATCACAACAATTTTAAATTCTTCAAATTAAGGATAAACCGTTATCTCCCTATATATCATCATATTGTGCATTTACCCCCTTCTTTTATATCCGCACAGCAGTCTTCTACTTTAGATGCTCTTGGGCCTTATATATGGCTGGGGGGGGGCATTCTGGGAAAAGAAACGCATATAAATGCAATAAATACACTTACACAAATAGAAGCCCACTACTGAGTCGACCAAAGTGTTTCTTCTCTTTATATTATTAGATAGTACTAGGAGTGTTTAGTTTTTACATCATTAAAAAAAGGTCGATATTGATTGTATTCTGTCATATCAGCATTCGTTTAAAAAAAAATTTCGAAAGTTCTTTGCTAACAGTTTCTTCTTTCGCACTTCTCGCCTGTGGAACTCTCTTCCGGGGCCATGCTTTCCAACCAACTTTGATCTTCAAAAATTTAAATGCAATGTCAATCGCTATCTACTGTCTTCCTGATTACTTTTCTTTTGTTCTGCCTCCTTAGTAATGTTTCTCTTTTTTCTTATTCTTTCACGCTCAATAACACCTGTGTTTTAGTGGCTTTATTGCCTTGCATATGGTGAAATGATTAAAAAAAAGAGTTCTCGCATTTGTTATTGAAACTAATTTTAAAGACGGAACGGAAAACGCACATTTTCGTTATATATATATATATATATATATATATATATATATAGGATTGGTGTATACGGAATAAATTCCAATAACCAACAATTACTATTCTTAAAAGAGTGCTCAATACAGAGTAGAGCAAATGTAATTATTTATTTAAAAATTATAACATAAATATGTTATAAAATCACTACAAAAATAGACATTTTGTTTCAACACCTCTGGTGTCTTATCAAGTAATGATGTTGAATATAGAATAAAGGTTTTAAAAGGTTCAAATTAATTAACCACCCATCGCAAGTGGAAATGCTGTTACATAAGGTGGAATGACCAATCAAAATACAAGTTTACGAGAATTCAAAAAACTTGACAACGAAGTAAGGTTATAATAGCTATTAATTGCTTTAAATTTGGCGTTATACTAAAATAGAATTTATTCTAACTAATAAATATTAAATTATATGATAAAATTTGAAATTAAAATTAAAAATAAAATTTTAAAATCTAAATTTAATCACTATTAAATTTAAAATTATAAAATTACCGAGGAAAAAAGAAAAAATACATGTTATTCTATTTATTTTGTTTTTATTGAAATTACGTTGAAATAGACGTTAAGATCGACTGCTCTTAACTTCATGACAATATGGATACATTTGAATTCCAAGTGTAGGGATGGGATGATGATATCTTGCGAAAGACAATACATACACACTCAGATTATAATATATAAGCACCCGGACATACTTAGATATATACACACACACACAAAAAAAAGAAAAAGGTGACGAGACAGGAAACATCTCCACAGAACACACACATACATACACAATTAAATGTGCATGCAAGTTACTATACACATTGACACCGATAAAGACATGCACATACGCACAATACATTCACCAAGACAGTCCGATACAACAACTAAGAAATATTCAAGATTGAAAGCGTTATTAAACGAATTCTAACCACTTATTAAAATATAACTTATACAAGCAAATATACATAGATAAAAATGGTCTAATAGAACAGAGAAACAGAAAGGACATTAAAACAGATACCTACGTATAAAAATAACATCATCTAATATAAAAAAAAACGAAAATTCCAAACACACAAAGATATATAAAAATATATATTTTTTCATACATGTCTATATATGCTTTATTGTACATTAGGTGAAAGAAAATAAGAACTACCTACACACATTTATCACTACAGACAGAAGCACAGAAAAGCCTAACTATATATAAATATATACACATATATATACACATACACACATATATATATGTACACATATGCACATATACATATACGCATACGCATATGCATATATACACATACAGAAGTAAGCATAAATATATCAACCCACACGGTGACTTAAAAAAGTAAACAAACCAAATATAAATATATTATACATACAAACACATGCATACAGATACACACACACACACACATATATATATATATATATATATATATATGCATACATATACGTATATAAACTAAACATACAAACATACATATATACAAACATATAAAAACACACGCATATATATAAAAAAACATATAAACGTAGATTTAAACATACACCTATATATATATATATGTCCGCACATACACATCCATACGTATATATATATATATATATATATATATTTACATTGAGAAGCTGTGATACAGCGAAACATTCTGTCTGTGGAGGAGTATATATATATATATATATATATATATATATATATATATGTGTGTGTGTGTGTGTGTGTGTGTGTGTGTGTGTTTAATTATATTTTAACAAATAAAATACAATACTAGTGAAAAACTCAGTCAAAATCCACTGATGATTTATGAGTGCTGTGCAACATTCAGATTTTCTTATATTCTACACTTTGCCCACACTTGCGTATTTCTCTCTCTCTCTCTCTCTCTCTCTCTCTCTCTCTCTCTCTATTTTTTTATTTTTTGTCGCGGCCCATTTTATCTATCGCGCGACCCACTGAAAGATCAAGACCCACAGTTTGATTAACCATGATCTAGAAGAGCTTTTCTTTAAAAAAAATTGACTGTGGTGATATTCGAACGTTCTAACAACTCGGCCACGCTCTCATTAAACTCAATGTAATAAGAAGTCGATTGCCATCAGCTGGGGAAGGACTTGTCTGCAATACGACTCAATGTTAACAGCTACTTTTGCTTTTGTTATACGACGGCGTCAAACATTGATTTCTGTTCAAATTCAATAGAGAAACATTCACTGTTATCCGCTTGTGCATCTGTCAGTAAATGTCCTAAGGTTTTTCTCTTATATTAACCATAAGAGGGAAAATAAAGCACATTTCCATGGCAAATACTTAAGACAAATACTCTGCATTCACTGTAATGTCTATGCAGTCAATGGTTTTATCGTCTACTGTTTTAGAAATCAATATTTAAAGAATCTATTAAAAACTAAGTGGAAATAGTAACAATGCTATTGTTTACTAAACATTAGCGCAGTATGTTATTTTAGTAATAGTAGTAGTACTATTAGTACTACTAGTAGTAGTAGTAGTATGACAATAAAATATCAGTAGAAATTCTCTTATCGCATCGTTAAATATTTGAGCTTAACAACTTTAACAGAATATTGCAGTAGCCATCATAAATAAAGAAAAGCCATCATTATTTTAAGAAGAGGGTACAAATAAAAAGTTTTGAAATTGATAACTTTATCCATTTAACTGAAAAAGCCATTAAACACTTAGATCTTCCTTTATTTCATTCATTTTCTCACTGAAGCCAAGTAGCCTATATCTTGTTTTTTTACGCCATCAAAATGTAATAGTCCATTATTTATGAAGTATTGGCAGGAGACATTAAACACTTCTATTTTCCTTTCTTTCTTTCTTTCTTTTTTTTTTTTTGTAGCCAATTCACCGTCTTACGAACATTTCTCCTAATAATAATGTTAAAATAGTTTATCATACGATGTTCTTTTATTTGTGGTAACTGGATTTTTGGCGATTACTTCACTCGGTTTCTGTCGTTCAATACATCCTAAAAAAATTCGATTTATTATTATTAAAACCCGAAACTCCTTGTACTTACTTAACATAGGTCTTCCTTTTCTAAAACAGTTTCGCCATCGCTTCTCTAGCTTTTGACTGGTTTCAAAGTGTAGTATCTGGCCTCAGGCGTATAAACCAGATTTCAACACTCAGTTTTGTCTCTGTTTTCGAACAGAGCGCGACTCAGATGTCTTTCTATTTGAGGATAGAGTGTAACTGAAAATATTATTTGGTGTCGCCCGGTCTCTGGGAACAACTGGCCGCAGCAGTACCTCCCTCACTGCACTAAAGAGGATGGAGATCGATATTAATACCGATGCCAGCGCAACTGGCAGTTGTGGTGGCTCAGCTATTTTTGAACCTGGCCCGGGTGAACGCGCTCGGACTCCTCACATTAAACTGACCTTGTGTCCCATCCTGTGTTGGGCGGCAAGAAAATAGAATCGCTTCTCGGCTAAGATCAAAGTATAGTATCAGTTGCAGCTTAATCTGATACTGTTTGTCCCAATTTATCTTCTCTTTTTTCTTTTTTTCATTTTCTCGCTAAAACCAAGTAAGGTCTTTTCTCCTTCTTTCCACGGGATCAAAATGGACTAGTGCATTATTTGTGAGGTATTGGCAGGACGTGATGGCCATGAGATCTAACGAAGAGTGAAACAAGCACAATAATAATAATAATAATAATAATAATAATAATAATGGACTGGAGACTATACTACAGAACTTTACTGCATGTCCTTCGGAATTAAATATAGAATTTCATAACTTCAGAAGTCTGCGCTGCTTGGCTCCGCAAATATTCTTCGAAAGATACTCCCAGTCTGAGGTCGATGACTTCACAGAGAACACCCATAATGCAATATCTTCAGCTGAAAAGATAAAACAATGCAAACGGAGACAACAACAACAACAACAATAATAATAGGACGTTAATATCTGTAACACCGAACGTATAATCGTACATTGAGAAAACTGGAATTGAAATTTAGACAAATGAAAATTGGATATTAATAATAATAATAATAATAATAATATTTTTTTAATTCTTTGTAATTAATAAATACTCTGTTGCCATAAATATGTCAAACCACCTCTATGAAAAGAAACCTTAAAAAAGCCGATTTCCAAGCGTTACTGTCGGCAGAGAATGGTTTCAAGAAAAATCGTTTTTCTCATTAAAATATTAAATAACAGCCTGTCAAGCCTCTCGGCGAGATGTAATGTTTAGTAAGCTTGTCTAGTTCATCATTGCTACTGAGAAATGTGTTCGATCCTCAATCGCTGCCCCCATATTTTCTAGCAACTTTAAACCGTAAAATACCCACTTTACCTCTAAAAAAACGCGATGCCTAAGGTTTAACACGAAAAAAAAGTTCTTGAAGCTTTTATTTTAATTTCAATTTCAAGCTAATAGATTAAATTTAATATTAGGTTGGTGCAAAAATAATGACGTAATAATGTCGTTTTTGACGTATTTTTAAGGTCAAAAACGACATTATTACGTCATTATTTTTGCACCAACCTAATATTTACAATAATCAAAATACTTTGCTGTATTTCAAAAACTAATTTAAATTGACTGATAGGATTTTTTTTTGTTTGTTTAAATAGCTGATTAGCTTCAGTCATATTTCATCGCAATGTAATTCTCTTTATTAAAAAATCTTCCCAAAAAAATATACTTTTCTGAAACTTTATTTGAGGAATATTAGCTGATTTAAAGTATAATTAATCTCATTGGAAACAAATATTAGTTATTTTAAGTTTAAAATATCGCAGAAATACATGTTTTTAACCCTACGGTAGCTATGTTTTTAACCCGACAAATTATTTTAAAAAATATTAACCCGTTCAAGTCTGTGGTTAAACGATATTTGACCTACGTATTCCCATGAATTGTGCCCCTTACTTTTTAACTTTCCACCTGGAGTAGCTTCTGGGCCTTGTACAGGTTAAACAAAATTTAAAAAGAAAATATTTCTGTATTAGAATTATCACATTTGGATATACACTAATTTAAATTATAAAGAGATTTTATGGACACCCTATATATATATATATATATATATATATATATATATATGAAAATATATAGAAAATAGGAAGGAACTAGTTAGGTAAATAATCCAAAGTCCCTTAGTATTTTAGTTATTATTTTTTAAAATATTTTTAAAATAATAAAAATCGAGCACTATATATATATATATATATATATATATATATATATAACCAAAAATGGTCAAAGCGTACTTCTTATATGTAGAATTAAAAGGCCTGTTATTTTTCTTTCACTGTACACTTCAACCAACTTTTCTATAGCATTGATGACATCAGATGTGCGCTTTTCGTGTTTTCATTCAACAGCCGACAAGAGAGACGCAGATCGGAGTTGAAATATATTTTCAAAATAAAATTACATATTAATGGACTAAACATGAATTTGTGTTTACTCAGACTGTATAATTTCCGCCGGTAATCTTCTAAGCAACAATAACAACATTCATCGTAAGAGTAACTCACACTTCTTTGTTTATTCTTCGTCCCTTTGAAAACGGACACAAAATACAGACTTTAAAATCTTTCTCTTCGTGCTTCAATTTAGTCAAAATCTTATTGCCAATATTGTTAACATTTTGTTGGCGTTTTCATGCTGAAATTTATATTATTAAAACGAAAGATGACCCACGAGGGCTTCTTATAATATGTGGATTTAATAAGTCGGTTAATGAAATCTGCCAAGATAACTACGTGAAGTTCTCAAGTCTGTAAACGAACAATGCAGAACAATAATTAGTTGAAATAAATAACATAAGTATCGCTATTTACGACTGCAGAAATTTGTTTCAGATTGTTTAGCGGTTATATCAACCCATTATAAGCAAACAGACGCCGAAATGTGATTCAGTTGCAAATGCTTGATCGCAATCATATCTATTCATATAGCACAACCATCTACGTCATCCCACCAGTTTTGTCTACTCAATTTCACCCTCAAAACTTGGGTCCACCCGTCGTATGGTCTTTAGAAACTTCCGAACAGTGTCGCACACTGAGAGCATCTCCCCAGTTTGATATATGAAAGAATTCACCTTCTTGACAAATTGATTGTGGCGAGATTGCAACCCGAGTCTCATGATCAGAAAACATTTTGGTGAGATTTTTTTCTCATGATGCCTCTACTATATGAATGTAAGCGTGTTACTAGATTTGCAGTTAGGTCTCACCGTTTTACTGTTGAACTCGCTAGATGCAAATGCCACTTGTGTTCTACCAATTTTTCTCACACTTGTGGAGTTCCCTTCCGATTTCTTGCTTCCCTGATAACTACAATCTTCAAAAATTTAAATGCAATGTCAATTGCCATTTTCTGTCTTCCTGAACACTGTTCCTTTTTTATCCTTTCCTCAATCATCTCCAATAAAGTCTTCTCCTCCTCTTTCATTCCCTGTAACCCTTAATGTTCTAGTAGTATTATTGCCTTGCTTGGGGGCGAAACAATTAAATATATATATATATATATATATATATATATATAAAAATCTAATCTATATATGATTATATTACACATTGCATTATCCTTATATATGTGCTGTGACTCTTCAGAATCTTAATGATCGTGGCTCTCCACAATTTCCTGTCTTTTTTAGCTGTTAATATTTTTCCTTTTTGTTATCTCTTCTTCATAGGTAGGTTATGCGTTGTTTTCCTCTGTTCCTCTTGCCTCCAATCTAGCCTGTGAGTATCAAATTTTCGAAGCCCTCTCTTCTCATAATGTACCGTAGAAATATCAACTGTCTCTTTCTGATGCTAAATAAAAGTTTCCTTTTTGTTTCCATTTTCTCTAGAACTTCGTCATTGCTTACATGTTCAGATCATGGTATTCTCAGCATCCTTCTGTAGAACGCCATTTCTTTTGCTTCTGTTATCTCCATCTCCAAGGCGTCTGTCCAGCATTCAATGCCATATAGAAAGACTGGCATTATGTAACGGCTCAGTACTCTTTTCTTTGTTTCAAACGAAATTTTCCTGGTTCTTAATACTTTGCTTAGCTTTTGGAAGTAATCTTTCGCTCTCCCAATGCATTTTCTAATTTCACTATCGCACTTTCCGCCTACTTTCTAGATATTTAAATTGTTGTACTTGTTTGACTGTATCCGAAATTTATAATTTGCATGTTGGCCTGTTCCTTACGATCGAAAAATAAATTTGCATGATTCATTTTTACACCGATATATTCTCTTGAGTTTTCTGTCGTCTCTGGGTCTTCATTTCCTCAGACCCTCAACACTGCATCGACGACTGGCAATTTCTTTTCTTTTTTCTAGCTTTTATTATATGAGGTAAAGTAGTTGTAGCACCATTTCAGGGAAACGCATGTCAATTTTTTGGCTAGAATTTCATTGTTATGTGCTGGCTTGATTCACTCAGGAACATGGGTGCGGGAAGTGTGGTGGGCCTTCAAATTCTTGCAGCCGTCTCCGTGTATTCGCGCTTTTTTTTATTTTTATTTTTTTTTTTTTGGCCTTATATTAAAAAAAAAAAAAAAAAAAAAAAACTAAACAAAGGCAAGTCCGGCACTGTAAGAATTCAACGCACACTCTGAACAGTACTTCGACATTGTAGGTGAATATTTATTGTTTAACGTAGTTTGTTTGCACGATAAAATTTCACACTCTAAACAATGTTATTATTAATATTCGTGAAAATAGAGATAGTTTCACCCAACACCCCAAATTGCCAAAACATCAAGACTTTCATATAGATCTCATGCTTGGCACCAAATCTGTTCAGAAATATCTATACTGTCAGTTGTATACAACCGCTTTCTTAGATTAATAGTTAAAAATGGTTTTAAGCGAGTGAAAAAATGGGAATCATGGCGAAGACCATCCTTATTATTATTATTATTATTATTATTATTAAAACTCGAAATTCTTTGTATTTACTTAACATAGGTCTTCCTGTTCTAAAACAGTTTCGTCAAATTTAGACTTTTATATGGATACTATGCATGGCGCCAGATACGTTCAGAAATCTCTAAACTGTCATCTCTATACAACCGCTTTCTCAGATCAATGGTTAAAAAAGGCTTTGAGCGAATGAATATGGAGGATCATGTTGATGATCATCCTGTTGTTATTATTATTATTATTATTACTAAAACCCGAAAATCTTTTTAGTTATTTAACAGAAGTCTTCATGTTCTTAAATAGTTTCGTCGGATCAAGACTTTATCCATCGTACCTCATATATAGATAGATAGATAGATAGATTTGACAAAGTAGGTGTTTTTGCAATGTATTATTGCATCTGTATTATTTTGTTGCTTGGAGCCCTTCTTTTCTGTTAAACGAAATCTATATAATAGTTTAAAGCTCTGACCCCTTTTTCATATACAGCGCTGCGCAAAATTAAGTGTACACTAAAATAATATTACAAAAATGTGTATCTTTTCCAGATAATCAACAAATGTTAGTTCATTAAGAAAAAAATTTATTAAACGAATTATAACGATTTTCAAAAGATTTGTCAAGCTGGAATAAAAACAATCATTTAAAATTAAGATGGGGAAAAACTAAGTGAACCCTTAAATTTAATATTTGGTGACTGCTCTTTTTGAGGTCAAGAGGTCGATCAGCCATTTTCTATAATTTTTAAAAAACTTCTCGCAGCAGAGAGCCTCAATTCTTCTTGATAATTGCTCGATATTCCCTGGGTTTCTTGAATGCACAGCCTTCTTTATCTTGAACCACAGATTTTCAATTTGATTTTGACCAGGACTTTGACCAGGCTATTCCAAGACTTGAAATTTATTTTTTTCGAACTCATTCTTTTGTGGATTTGCTTTGATACTTCGCCTGTTGAAAAACCCAGCTCCGACTTAAACCCAAATTTTTAACCAAGGACAAAACACTTTCGTTCAAAATTGCTTGTTATCTTGCAGAATCCATTGTGCCATCAGTGCGTACTAGTTTGCCTGTTCCAGCTTCTGCAATGCACCCCAGATCATAATGCTGCCGCCACCGCTATGTTTAATTGTTGGAACCAAATTCTTCTCTTGACAAGGCGTATTAGGAGCTCACCAGACATACTGCCTATTGTTCCTCCTCAAGAACTCTATTTTGATTTCATCCGGCCATAAATCCTTTTGCCTGAGCATTTCTAGCTTATATGAAATTTGGCATAGCTGAGTCACGCTCGTTTGTGCTTTGCCTAAGCAGTGTCTTTTTTTCTAGGCATTCTTTCATGAAGACAGGCAACGTTCAGACTTCGTCGCCCTATAGACATATGCGCATTGATTCCAGTATTGATCAGGGAGCCTTGAGCCGTAGAGGTCACACCAGGATTTGCCTGGGATTGACGAACTAGATGTCGACTTGTTCTTGCAGTTATTTTTCGGGGAGGCACACTTCTTAATTGCGATGCCGTCATACCAAAGGTCTTCCATTTATAAATAATTTATCTTCCATTTATAAATAATTCATGCACCCCAAATCGTTTTGATAGCCTTTTTTAGTCTTCTTCACCATTATAGGCTTCAACTATTAATTTTTTTAAAACATTAGGAAGTTCTTTTGATCTTGGAATATTTTTTCAAATTTAGTCTTTAACGAAACGATTTTGCAGACACAATGAGTTATAATGGTTACCTGCAGTATACACAGTTCAACAAAAAATGAACACGTCATTTTTATTTTTACACATGAATAAAAAATTATTTGTAATGGCATCATTGTAAAATAAAAATTTAGAGCGTAAATGTAAGGGTTCATTTACTTTTGAACATCTTAGTTTTTAACTAATATTTTTATTCTAGTTTGATAAAAAAAATGTTAAGACTTGTTGTAAGTCGTTTAATAAAGGTTTTTCTTAATAAATATATAATTAAGATTTGTTGATTAACTGGAAAAAGAGACAGATTTTTTAAAATATTTCCTTAAAGGTTCACTTACTTTTGCGCAGCACTGTGCGAGAGTCGTTCAAAAAGTTCTAAGCCTCACCTAGAAAGAAGTGCCATACCTGATCAATTTTTTTTTTGTGGCAACACACTACCACTTCTTATAAAACTAGAAAAGTAATTCCGATTCTTGTCTTAATTTCTTTGCAGGTGAGGCCCATACGAAGGTGAGATGTGTGACAAAGGCATGACACCCAAGGAAATCCACGAGGACATGTTACAGGCACATGATTAGGACTCTTCTTTCTATGCAACTGCATTGAAGCTTACAGCAATTGGTATTCCCAAACGGACACACATCTAGGTACTGATCGATGAACGTAAGAGGACCGGCGTTACAACGTGATATGACCGTTAACTCTTATTTCTAGAAAGGAAAAACAGCGTACAATCAGCAACAAATATGTCTGCCATTTTTGTCGATTGTGTCATAGCTGAGAGAATGTGTACCTACAAAATGTCTTCCTAGGAAGATATTTAAAACGTACTTTATGTCTTTCATACGTTAAATTGATCTATCGCGCTAAATCCCTTTTTTCTCCGAAACTTTGCTTGTATTTTCCAGAACATTGTCGCGTAGATCGACGACCGAACGACGATCTCTACACTAATTTTTGAACATGGACCCGCCCATCGGTTATGAATAGAACGTATGCAGATAGGAACGGTCGTCGTAAACTGGGTCGCGAGGCATAAGGTTTGAGGCGTACGCATTGAACTATGTTATTCTCTATGACTGTATTATTAATCCATGTCTCTCAATGCTCTCTCGGCTGAGCCTTTAGAATACGCCGACTGCACCTCTGCAGAGGGGTAACACCCCTCATGAGGCGTCCTGAGTATGACAATAAACTACACCTGGTAGCAAGGCCTCTGACCAGGAGATTTTGAGAAGCGCGGAACCACCTCTTAATTGCTGGTGTTCCCAGGTTCACCCTGACCTAGGGTGGTAGCGCCAGTTAGGGACCCAGATATAGGCAAATAGTTAACCCCCAAACTGGGCTCAAAACACTATGAAAGCGAAAAATAGGTTTGAATACCAGCAAAAAAGTTATTAGCAGCAATTTATTTTTGGAAATAATATTACCAACAATACATTTTTGGAAATATATTACCAGAATATAAAAATCTTGTTGGCGTTTATTCAGTTATGTGACATGCGTGATATACGCTTAGGCGATCATGTATCTTTCGATACATGAGTGGCGAGTCAGATTTTTTTCCTGCAATAGGTTGCCATTTCATTCTGCGGTAGACTAGTTGCCATCAAAGGCTATAGAACCCCGTCTGTCTTGCTATTTTCCCATAGCTGAGGGAGCGAAGAAGAGGATTCATACCTTTCCCACGTAAGTGAATGTAATGGATTCGACTGGAATTCGAACTCGGCTCTCCGATTCCTCAATCCGAGGTGCTATCCATGACTCCACCATGGCTACTCTGCTGGCATTAAATAATCCATTCAGGTTGATATGCCGTAGAAAACAAACCATATCTCTCACGCGATTAAATCCGTTCTTCACTGACCCTTTTGTTCCAGTGTTTCCTGGCAGTATTAGTATAGCAGAACTTCGAGCTTTATAACAAAAGTCAGGAACTCGACCAATATGCCTATGTTTTTTTTTGGGGGGGGTTGTTTTTTTTGTTTTGTTTTTTTTTTTTTTTTTTTCTGGTGCAGCGTCGCTGAATCCATTTTTGGCACTGGATATCGCCAACAACAATTCTCAAATTAAAATTGATGTAAGATCTAATCTTTTATGCGGAATTTTAGGTTATTGTTGCACACCAAGGTTTCTGGACCTAAAGCATATTTCTTGATTAGAAATATGAAAGTTTTGATTTAATCTTCTTCTTCAGTACAAATGACGTTAATACAGTTTCATAATTGAGCTGAATATCATTCAGGAAGCTCAAAAACCACAAATGTCCAATTGGTTCAATTATGTGAGCCCAGTGAATGCAACCTGATCAATCCAGGAAATGAATGAATAAAAAGCTGTGAGCATTTCAGCTCGTGGTGTTGCATAGGAAGTTGCCTATCTTGCTGTAGGATAGTGATTTTCTAAGCACAACTTAGATGTGGCACAAGGCCGAAAGTATTGGGCACCCAATGAGGATCGTATTCACTACTCAGTCGTAATTGATCTAACAAGACAAGCTTTCTAACTATTGCACCACGTCGAGGTGCCCATCTTGCTGTAGGATAACGCGAGTCATCAAACATAAAAACAAAAAACCACCCGACAACCACTGATGCTGTTAGTCACTGAACACCTTCCCCAGTTTTCCTGTTCAACGGACCTGTCCTCTACCGATTAATACTTTTTCCGTTTCAGCAGGTGTACACGAATACAGAGCAGATAAAAATTTCCAGTGACCCCACTTTTTATAGGGATGTAATAAATTCACTGCCGGATCTTTAGCAACATTCTGTCAATTCTAATGGTGCTTACTTTGATTAATAATGTTGCATTCGAGCCAAGTTATTGTTTATGAATAATTTCTCATCACTTTCTCTACGATTCTGAATTCAGTGTAGTCCTTCTCCAAGAGAGCCAATAACCCAACAGCCGGGCGGAGTCTACCTTATTGTTTAACCCAAGTTTATTTATACGAAATTGAAAGTATCACATTAGATCTTCCTTTGTATAAAAGTCACTCATTTCTCTCTCCACTTCGATAAACATTACACGTTCCTAATTGTGCCGTGCCTCTTCAGGACGTGAATGATGATGGCTCTCCACAGCTACATATCTTTTGTAGCACTTAGTTTGCCCATTCAGTCCCAGTTCTGGTATTAATTTACACAAGCTCGTTAGGTAGGTTGATCATGTCTCTCCACAACTTCCTACCATTTATAGCGCTAAACAATGTCTTTTCCCAGTTCGACGCAGTCTCTGTTCTGGTCCAATTAACAGAAGCTCTTTAAGTAGGTTGAATATGGCTCTCCACAACTTCCTATCAATTGTAGTGCTAAACAATGTTTGTCTTTTCACCATCTCTCCCAATCCCTGTCCAGCTTCCATTTACGCAAGCTTTTTAAGTAGGTTGAATATGGCTCTCCACAACTTCCTATCATTTGTAGTGCTAAACAATGTTTTGTCTTTTCACTATTCATCCCAATCTCTGTTCTGCTTCCACTTACAAAATCTCGTTATGTCAGTTGATCATGGCTCTCTACAACTTCCTATCATTTGTAGCGCTAAACAATGTCTTATCCCCGTTCATCCCAATCCTTGTTTTGCTCCAGTTTACACAAGCTCTTTAAGTAGTTTGATCATAGCTCTCTACAACTTCCTATCCATAGTAATGTTATGCAATGCTTGTCTTTTTATCATTCATCCTAGTCTTTGTTCTGTGACAATTCACAAAAGATCATTACTAGATTGATCATGGCGCTTCACAACTTCCTATCGTTTATAGTGCTAAAAAGTGTCTTTTTACCATTCATTCCAGTCCCTGTTCTGCTTCCATTTACACAAGCTTGTTAGGTAGGTTGATCATGGCTCTCCACAACTTCCTATCATTTGTAGTGCTAAACAATGTTCGTCTTTTCATCATTCATCCCAGTCCCTGTTCGGCTTCCATTTACACAAGCTTGTTAGATAGATTACTCGCAGTAATCTATTGTCCCTATTGTCCTAAATATGTCCTCTGCGTATCAAATTATCCGTATTATATGTAACCCAGAAATTGAACTCTTTTTCATTCTAAGTATAAGCCTCCTTTTGCTCCCATTTTCCATATTTTTCCTTCATAGTATCCTCAGCATCCTTCTGTAAAAGAACATTTCTTTTGCCTCAAGTCATTTTTTTCATATTAGCCGAGAATATTCAAAATTCTCTATTATATAGGAGGACGGAGATTTCATAACAGCTCAGCACACTTTTTTTTTTTTGCTTCTTACAAGTTTTTTTTGTTTCTTAATACTTTGCTTAGATTTTAGAAGACACCTTCCGCTTTTTCAATCCAACTTCAGATCTCGGTGTAGCATTTTCCTCTCTCCGTTACATCACTTCACTTCACATATAATTATATCTCCATACTTGCTTGATTTTGGCGTCTCCAATTCTGTAGTTCTCATCTTGTGTTCTACTTTTTGCTGACAACCATAGATTCCGCCTTCTTGCAATTAATCCTTTCTTCTTACTGTTGTGGTAAACCTGCCTACATTAGAATGAACTCTTCCTCCTCTCATAAATACTAACTGCGAGATTTCCTAGGGGGAGAGTCGTAGGTTAGCAGAGACGCAGTGTTAACCTGACCGTTCGGAGGGACACTTCTAACTGCTTATTACTAATACTCTTGCCTGGGCCCCTCGGCCCCTCGGCGTGGAGTAATGGCTAGCCAGCTTGTCTTGCTAGATCAGTTACTACTGAAAAGTGAGTTCGATCCTCACTAGATCCCCATACACCTTGATGCTACCTTGGAAAATCTCTACTAACACTCTTGCCTGGGCACCTCGACGTGGTGTAATGGCTACATCTTGCTAGATCAGTTACTACTGAAAAGTGAGTTCGATCCTCACTAGATGCCCCATAATTTCGGCCTTGTGCCACATCTAACACTCTCTACCACTCTTGCCTGGGCACCTCGGCGTGGTGTAATGGCTAGCCGGCTTGTCTTGCTAGATCAGTTACTACTGAAAAGTGAGTTCGATCCTCACTAGATGCCCCATACTTTCGACCTTGTGCCACATCTAAGCTACGCTTGGAAAATCTCTACTAACACTCTTGCCTGGGCACCTCGGCGTGGTGTAATGGCTAGCCGGCTTGTCTTGCTAGATCAGTTACTACTGAAAAGTGAGTTCGATCCTCACTAGATGCCCCATAATTTCGGCCTTGTGCCACATCTAAGCTACGCTTGGAAAATCTCTACTAACACTCTTGCCTGGGCACCTCGGCGTGGTGTAATGGCTAGTCGGCTTGTCTTGCTAGATCAGTTACTACTGAAAAGTGAGTTCGATCCTCACTAGATGCCCCATACTTTCGACCTTGTGCCACATCTAAGCTACGCTTGGAAAATCTCTACTAACACTCTTACTTTGTATATATCTGTTATTTCAATAAACTTGTTCAATCTACCTTCGTCTTTCTTTCTGGCCTCTAAACAGGCCACAGCAATTACTATCGTTTAATAACTTCTGTGGGAATTCCTACGGTTTCCTTTCAGGTTCTGTCAATAAAACTGTGCTATCATCATCAAATATTAACATTTAAAATCACCGACTAAATATTGTTAAAAATGATTATATATATATATATATATATATATATGTGTGTGTGTGTGTGTGTATGTATGTATCTCTTTCTGGGGGAAATCATAGTACGTTGCATCGGCTCAGTTCATCTCGATCTTTAATTAAAATGACCTTAATTAATGTTTGAAAGTAAAATTAATTATTGTGAATGGTTCACCGTAATCTGTCCGGATTTCACATAAAACCCGGCAAAAATGAATTCACAATCGACAGATCAGCTTCTACTCAGCAATAATCAGGCGTACCAGTTTAGTTGATTTATTAAAGTTGCTATCTTCTGCTAATATGAATTGTTTTTGAAAAATAAGTTAATAGATAATAATAAACAGAGGAAATGTTCTTTTTTTTGCTTCATTGCTGTGTAATTGCAAACCAAATTTACAGTACAAAAGTTTATATATATATATATATATATATATATATATATATATATATATATATATATATATATAAAGTATATTTTCTCTTTATACATTATTTTTTAATAGATACAATTTATTTAAGTAAATGCTCTATTTTTTTTAATAAACAATATTAATTACATTTCTCAGCCTGAATGTTCAAGAATTTTCGTACAAAATATGCGTTCTCCGACAGGAATCGAACCTGTGTCATATACGTAACTGTCAATTGATCTGACGTGCTATACTAGTCAGCTACAGAGAAAGCGTCTGGTTACGAATTACTGTTTACAAATACCAAATATTCGACGATCTTTCCCGAATGATCAGATCTGTTTACGAAACGTACTTTAACGTAAATAGTGACAACATATCGTGAAATCGATTAATCCGACAATTATTTAATATATTTTCTGTGTATACATTATTTTTAATAGATATAATTTATTTAAGTAAATTTTCTGTTTTTTAAATAAACAATATTAATTACATTTACAGCCTGAATGTTCGAGAAATTTCCAGATGTTTTCTTTGTAGCTGAGTGGTATAGCACGCCAGATCAATTGACAGTTAAGTATAGGACACAGGTACGCTTTCTGTCGTAGAACGCATATTTTCTACGAAATTTCTCTGTAGCTGAGTAATATAGCACGTCAGATCAATATATATATAAATTTAAAACAGCTAACCTTATCCTCAAAAATAACGACACACCAACAAATTCAAAATTACAACGAACGAACATTATCTATGATTTCAAATACCCGTTAAGGAACTGTGTTCCTGATC
This sequence comes from Acanthosepion pharaonis, assembly GCA_903632075.3. Classification (NCBI taxonomy): domain Eukaryota; kingdom Metazoa; phylum Mollusca; class Cephalopoda; order Sepiida; family Sepiidae; genus Acanthosepion; species Acanthosepion pharaonis. Next base: position 4,322,761 of record CAHIKZ030000890.1, on the reverse strand, counting down.
AAACCGAATTCATAAATAATTACGTCGGTCACACGGCTACATGCCTACTCAGACGCCTTACGTTACACCTATCTGACCACAGCACGGTTAGAACCCATTTAAACACACAAACTTGCCAGAAACTTACTCCATCTGAAATATACTAGTAGAAAGGATAAACATAATAAGCTCATCCACATGTAAAAAGAGATTAAAAATAATGCAAGCCTTAATAATAAAAAAGAAAAATCCAACACTTCATATTAATTACGAACACGACCACAATGTTCTAACTGTGTTTGGAAAATAATACATCTCTATAACACTAAAAACATACACACAACACACACAAAATTAAATTGAAAAAAAATCATACTTTATAATGGCTAAAAGTATAACCAAAAACGCTCCGAATTAATTGATAGTTTCTACACATTCTGTGTTCAAAAAAGAAAACACTTATTCGAACACAAGAAAAATTAAATAAAAAGCTTAATCGTAGTACTTTGTCAGTCGTTTTCAATGAAACATTCATAAATGCAGGATTGCTGCCTAAATACACTTTACACACACACAAACACACATATATATATATATATATATATATATATATATATATATATATATATATATATATATTGGGAAATACATGGGTTTAATTGTTTGACACATATCAGTAGTGATGTTTTTAACCGAGGATAATCATGAGTTCCGTATTTTTCAACATTATATCCACTCTCCACGGTCATCCGGCTGATACTGTCATACGTCGACTACAACTGTTCTCATCGCAATGGACGCGCCCAACCCACTGCGACTTGTACTCGTCTGGCATTTTATAGTCCAATCACAAACAACTTCCGGTTCACCAGCTTCCACGCTCTTCTATAAAGAAGGAAATAATCGAAACATCAACCACAATCTATCTTGCCGATTGCCAATTGCTTGATCTTTTTAGTCATACCCACCTAGAGGCTTCTTCTGCTGCCTTAGATATTGACATTTTTTCTTTGTTTTTATTTTTCTAGTCCGTCACCCCCAATTTTGACAGCATCTTGCGACGTGACAACCCCCAGGGAAACCTCTGCATCCTATATTTAATTGGTTCGTACTGAGCATGTCAATGCCTCTACGAAATGTAAATATTTCCCAAACTTCCTTTCATGGGCTCCATATTCTCTTCGCAGGGGACTGTTAATTCTAACATGGTAACTTGCTTTGTTTTGTCCGAATAAATCATAACGCTTGGACGAAACTGTGTATTATTTTCTCTGGGAACTTTAACCGCCTCTCTTTGTCTACTCTCGTTTGCTTTTCCAGGCCTAAGGACAGGACTTTTTGTTCCTCTGTCGTGTTTATATCTTTTGCCCATCTCTGACGAAATTTATCAGCTTTTTATCAGGCTCATATATGTTTGTTTGGATACTGCTCGAGAATACTCTTACTGCTGCTCTTATTCTGATTACATATTAATGATTATTTATGTACGTTTCTCGGCTTGTGTTCGTTAATTGCCTATTTCAGCGCCCTTCTGCTGAATCGCATAAAGCGGTAAAATTGAAATCATTCATATTTCTTCAGATCTTTCAGAAAGCTATATTGCTGCATAAAAATAATTCATTTATGATCAAGACCTTCGTGAGAAACAACGAACTTAAGCAGAAAAAAATGTCCCATAAAAACGCACTTATAAATTACGTTATTCGTGTCCAATCTGCAAATCAACCAACATCGAAGTTTTCTTGAACATGATAAATTTTCACTAATTTTGATTTGCCGACGCCATCGCCAGACTTCTGAGCTATTATTTTTTTTTTTTTTTTTTTTTGAGGGAGCCGTATCGTCGCATTTTTCTTTGTCTATCTTAGGAATATAGTCATTAATATTAATGGAAAATTATGAACGCGGAATGCATTAAATCTGCAATTATCTGTCTTCTAAAAGCACTTACAACATTGTTGTTAGACTTGTCGGAATTCTCCGCAGATTCCTTTGGGTGACAACCATTTTTTTTTTTTTTGCTTGTCGCTATCCCATCAACGTTAAATGGTTAATTTTTGAAACATCTCATAAAACATTAAATAAAATAGATTTTAGTCTTGACTAGCAGCCATACCCAGCTGGTCGATCAGAAAAAAGCGTTCAATTAGAATGGAACAAAAACAGCATCATTTTCAAATTTAACAGTTTATCTTCTTCAATTACTTTAAAGTAAAACATTGCAGCTTCTCGGGACAACGTTCTCAGCTGACATGAAATGGAAAAACTATACTGAATCCATTGCTAGATGAACTGCTAAGAAAGTTGTTTCATTATGCCGTGAGAGGCAATTTTTCTCTCCAGAATCTATCATACATATCTATAAGTCTACCATTTGTCCATTATTAGAATATTGCTGCTACATATGATCATGCTATTTACCTTGGGCTCCTTGATAGAATCAAAAGAAGAATTAGCAATATTATCGGTCCTGATTTGGTAGATTGTCTTCGGTCACTTTCCCACCGCTATAAGGTTACTAAACCATTATCATCTCCAAAAAAGTAGTTGTCATATAGGAAGAAAATGAGTAACTACCGACACCGAGGTTCGAACGTGACACTCTGGACTTATGAATATATATTTTCCGCCAGCTGTATAAATAGCGGTGTCAGGCTACTAACTGTAGTGATTATTGAGTGACTATTGAGCGGAACTATCCAGTCGAATTAGTGTGAATTATTGTGCGTCGATATGTTGGGTTTTGATTTAGGATTTACCGGACGTTAAGCCGAGCCGCGCTACTAACAAGGTATTCACGGAAATGGCTAATTGTCTTTGGTTGATTTTTACTTCTTTTTTCTTGTTAAGTATTTCTTTGCGGTTGTAATTACGTTTTTATTTAACATTGAAGTCTTGAGTTATACTTAATTATTAACGGCCAATGTAGGCCCCAAAAGTAGTACAAGCGAAAATCAATTAAGAATCAACTATATATTGTTCTTCATTTCACCTCCAAGTAAGGTAATAATGCCACCAAGATGCAAGAGGTTACTAAGATTGAAAGAGAATAAGATGTTAGTAAGCAAAAAGGACAGTAAAAGAATAGAATTTAGGCAGACAGAAGATCGTGATTGTCATTTTTATTTAAATTTTGGTAAAATTGTAGGTGGCTGGGAAGCAAGAAATCAGAAGAGAGTTTCGCAGCTGAAAAGTGCGAGAAATGAAAATATTAGAAAAAAATTTACGGTTACATCTAGCTAGTTCAATAGTAAAACAATGATAGGTAGAATCCAATTTAGTAGTACGCTTAATTTCACTCCGTCGAGGTATCAAGGAGAAGAGATTATTAGAACCAACACTGTAAAATATTTATCGAAAAAACAGTGTGTAACCACATTAGTGCGTTGGTCAAGTGGCTGAAGCAGTGATGCCAGGTCAGGGCCGATAACATTACAGACCCTTCTTTGGGTTTTGTCGAGAATCAGGAGATCTATAGCCGGAGAACAAGACCAGATATGACAGCCATATCCAATGCTGGGATGAATGGTAGATTTATAAATGTGCAAGTTGGATTCTGCCGAGAAACTTTTTTCGATACGACAGGTTGAACCAACCTTTTTATCAGCAGACCTAGCAATTGATTCAACATCATTATTCTACTTCATTATCTGTCTGTATTTCTGACATGAGGTATTATGTACATTATTTACATTATTCGGACTAATATATAATCATACTTATTATAAAACCCAGGTTGTGTGTGTGTGTGTCTGTACGTTTATATATTAGATCGGATTTCCTACATTTTTCAACCAATTTCAACAAAACTTCACAGGACTACGTAAAATTACCTTGCGGTGGTTCTGACACCGCCAAAAATTGGAAAAACACAATTGTTTTTGCACAAAATCAATTTGAAAACACGATTAAGAGGCATCACGAGAATGAAAGGGGGACAACTCATATCAAGTTATACTTATAAAACCCAGGTTGTGTGTGTGTGTGTGTGTGTGTGTGTGTGTGTGTGTGTGTGTGTGTGTGTGTTTGTTTTTTTTTTCCTAACTAAAGTTTGGGTTGCGGTGATGGTTGATTCTTTTCAAGACATGCATGTCCGGATGTTTTTAATTTTTTTGTCAATTTTTTTTCAGTTTTTTGATGGTGAATTTTTTTTCCTTGATATCAGTTTGTCCAATATTTTTTATTTACAAATTGTATTATCTGTTTTTTTTTCCACACCGCTCGAGTATAGTTAAAAAATTTTTATTTAAAAAAATATATATATATATATATATAAAAATATATATATATATATATATATATATATATATATAGCTGGCTTAACTTTGTGAGAACAAATTGGAAATTCGTGACCGTGTCTAAAAATCTGTCTTCCTTTGATGTTTGGGGCAAATAAAGAAGTAAGAGAACATTTTTGACAACTGATCAATGTAAAATATCGTTTTGTATCTGTCTATATTTCTGAGATGAGGTATTATGTACATTATTTACATTATTTGGACTGTTGTCCTCATCTTTGTCGCCATATTTATTACAACGTTTCGGCCGTTGTACACTCCGGCCTTCTTCAGGTGGTTAGAATGTCAAACTGAACCCTTTATTTCGCTCACTGGGGTAGACTTGAGGACACATGACACAGTGGATAAAGGCGTTAGTTAGATCCAGTGAGAGGACCCAAAGAGTGTGAGTTCAATACCCGGCTAAGGCAGTGGAGAACTTTCAGAGGGAAATTAACAGGAGATAACGGATAATTGATATCCATTAAAACATGGCACGTGGAACTAGAACAGTTTACCACAATAGTTCTATTAATGTAAATAAAAATCTTTTTTTTTTTAAAAAAAATGATCGGCTGCTTTCTCTGATTTACCGCTTGCAAATAGTCACATATCATTAGAGCTCCAGATATTAATTTACGTCTTCTCATTTATACAAGAAATTATAAAGAACTAACCTTTCGTTACTATTTCATATCGGTAACAGACAGTTATTTGAATTGTTTTTAAGCTCCACTCCCCGGAAAATTAAATTATCGCAACACTGATCTCATTGGTCGGCTTTCCGAGTAATGGCGATTTTAAGTCCCGCCGCTAGTTAGGGGAAAATTGTTATTTGGGGTATTCTCTATTTACGGCAAGATATCGACAACTTGTGTTATTCGTTTGAAATTCAACAATGCCTTACAAATCGATTTTTCTCAGCAGCTGGTTATATTCCCAAATTATTTTTTCACGATAGAGATATGGAAACGATGTCAATCATTAGTAAATGAAACATATGTTATGCAGAAAGCAAATAACGAAAACGCTTTATATATATATATATATATATATATATATATATATTATTTATAAAATATGACGAGATCAGGTTACGAAAAAAGCAAATAACGGCAACGCTTTCTGGGACATGATAAAATCAGGTTATGCTGAAAGCAAATAATTGGTGAAGCTTAAAAAAATATGACAAGATCAGATTATAGAGAAAGCAAATAAAGGAGACCATTTATAAAATATAACGAGGTGAAGTTATGCAGAACGTAAATAACGGTAACGCTTTATAAAATATAACGAGATCAGGTTTCAAACAGAAGCAGGATTCCTTTATTTTTTATTCAAACTAAAATCCTTATCTTTATTGTTATTATAACAACGTTTCGACCGTTGTCCTTTTTGACCTTCATCAGCTTTCTATACATCCATTTAGCAAACTGAACCCTATTCTGCAATGATAGATTGCCCTTCTTCTGTTGTTCATATCCCGCCTGGAGTTGCTCAGTATTTACTTTTCAGCCTTTCTCTTGAGAGAAGACTTGTTTTCCATTTTGAAACTTCTTTCTCTCAGACGGGATCTTGTAAATCTGTCGCAGTTCCATTGTTATTTCCACGGTTGGTTGGTGAGGTTTTGTTTAGCGGCATATCAACCTCTATGAGTTCTTTAATGCCGAAATCTTAATATTTTTTTGTACATAATGTTATTCTATTTTTACAGACAATAATGGTTTAGTGATACAAGTCTTACTAATTAACCCATAGTTTGGGGAAGAATAGATGGATTCATACCTTCCCAAGTGTATTTGTGCGTAAATGAATATAACGAACCCTAATGGAATTGGAAATCGATTAACCGATTAACAATTCTGAGACATTATCCATTACACCACCCACACATCCAAGCTGACAGCACCTAGTATTCCTAAGTGGTCACCCATCTAGGTATTGACCAGGCTCGACGTTGCTTAACTTGATGATCGTATATTTCCACAAAAAAGGTCAGCTGAGCTCATTCCTTTGTTCAACCAATTCATTGGTTGGTTGATTTTGTTTAGCGGCATATAAACCTCTATGGGTTTATTTAATGCCGAAATCTGAATATTTTGAACACAACTTCAACTAAATATATTTTGTATGAAAGTGTATGCCTTCAACTGCACATAAAATGTATCATTGGTCATTTTACTATAAATAGATATTGTTGGTAATTTTTCTTATATAAAATGTAGTGCCGGTATTTTTACTATAAAATGCATTTTTATACTTTCCTAGTGTTTTGATTTTTGTTTGGGGAGGGTTGTTATTTTCCCATAGCTGGGACCCTAGCAGGTGCTACCACCCTGGTTCTGTGTGGACCTGGGAACAACAGCAATTGAGAGGCGGTTCCAATCTCCTCAAAACCTCCAATCTCCCGATCAGAGGCCGAATGTAGTTTAGGGTCATACCCGGGACTAACAACCAGTTTCTACTTTTACACAAAGGACACCGCGCGCCACTTTCACGGATTCGAACACCCTCATTTCCCCCGTGTTCCACATGGTAACAAGAATGTTTTACTCGGCGTTTTCACAAGACCTGCCACTTCTTGGTACAGATTCATGCATAGGGACTTCTACGAACACTTCAATTTTGACCTCTTTATGTCAATGGTCAATCGTTATCTGTCTTCATGAGCACAGTCTTCATTGCCTACCACTTTCCATTCATATCGCACATTACCTGTGATCATTATCATATCGACTGTAACCATATAACTTAAGACATTGATTGCCAGAGATCAGTTACGAAATCTGACTTGAAGAGGTCATTTACGAAAACTGACTTGAAGAGGTCAATTACGAAATCTGACTTGAAGAGGTCAATTACGAAAACTGACTTGAAGAGGTCAATTACGAAATCTGACTTGAAGAGGTCAGTTAGAAAATCTGACCTAAAACGCCAACTTGATCACAGACAATTTAGATAATAAAAATATTATGAGGTAATTTATAGCTTCAGCTGAAGTTTTACCATTGTTTTTACACTAAAAATAAGAGTAGATAGGTTCGGTTCTCGTCCGGTTCATACAACTTCGCGGTCTTTTGAACAGGAGTAGAGGTTTATCCCTTTTTTCCGTTTTAGGTTTGGAATTCCGGTTCCTTCTAAAGTCTTCGACATTTCTTAATATCTCTTTGGACCTTGGATCAACTCCTACTTAAATTTTAAATTCTGCTTCTTTGCTGATTTCTATAGCCAGAAGCAGAAACAAATGGCGGAATTAAAAAGTGATCACGTTGTCGAAAAATCACAGAAAATCACGAATCAATTGAACGAATCAATCTGTACATCCGTTTCATTAAGTAGATAGGTTCGCCTATCACTCGTTTCATACTCCTCCCCAGTCTTTTAAACAGGGGTAGAGGTTTTATCCCTTGGTTCCATTTCAGTTCCTTCTAAAGTCTTCTCATTCTCATTCACTCCTAGTACCCCCTTGCGTTTTAGCGGCGTTATTGCTTTGATTGGGGCGAATTGATTTAAGAATAAATAAATAATAAACTCGTTTTTGTCACCCACAGATGAAAATGTATCATAGAATACCAGACACGAGATAAATTGTTAGTGGCATGAGATAACTCGTATTTATTATATATAAAAAAAACTACCAAACACGTGTTTGCAGTCAATGTGTTAAAGTCAGTTTTATGTCCTTTACCTTTATAAGCTTTCAGTTTCTTTTTTTGAGCCATGAACTCTAATCCTAATTTAATCCCACTTTTAATCCTAATGTCAATCCCACTTTTAATCCTAATGTCAATCCCACTTTTAATTCCACAATTCACGGTTTCTATAACCGGATAACTTTTCAATATATTGTTCCTCTTTTGAGATTATATCTTTCTTAACAAATATGGCAAACCTTATATCTCCAAAATTAAATAAGTATACCTAACAAAGTTATCATTTATCTAAATAAATAAACGGCAAATTCTGTCTGTCCGTCCGTGTCTCTTGAACTCCTCTAACACAGGTCACACTTTCCCTGCATAGACATATTATACCTTTCTGCAATCAGGATGATCTTTTGCAAATCTGCCCTTCATCTGATGCTTGAACATCGAGCATTGTAATTTGTGACCGGATGAGGAAGGAACGGTTAAAAATTCAAATTTTAAAATAACTGAAGCAAATTAGTGATTTTAAAAGTTTTTAATTTATATTGAGTTTAAAGTAACACAAAAACTTTGGGAATTAAAAAAAATGTTCTAAATTCAGTTTAAAATATCTCCAAAACTTTGTGAATTGAGGAATTCAATTTTATTTCATCAAAATGCCAAAGTTCAAGTGAAAGCTTTCCTGACGTGTGGTTTTGAAGTTCCGCAGAGTTTGTGATTTGAAGAACTCAACTCAATTGAAATTCCACGGAGTTGGAGATTTGAAGAACTCCATTTTCGACCTGAATTTGAATTTCATCTTAAATTGGAGTTTCAGCCCAAGTCTTTTGGCCGGAATTGGACTTATAGCCCGAATCAGAGTTAAAGTAAGGATTTGTATGTTCCACAGAGTGAATTGAGGAATTCAAAGTTATTTCTTCAAAATCATTGCTGCTTTCTAAGTTGAACCAGAGGTCCCTTTAGTTTTGGGCCGGATGCCCAATTAGCACTCCACAAGAGATAGCTTAAAAGTGGACAAGGAGGGCGACTTTTAAGCTAGTTTTTATTATATTAGTTTATATTATATTATAATGAACAGGAATCAAGTTGCATAATGAAATCTCGCAGCAAATAATTTATTGTCAGTATATAGTTTCCGAGTTTGCAAGTCTACTTGGATGAATAGCTAATCCCTGTTGTAAAAGCCTTCTCAAGCACAAATATTGATCTCATATAGGAGACATTGATCCAAAGGAGATAAACCAAATAATAATCTCATATATGAGATGCTAATCTAAAGGAGCTAACATAAATATTAATCCCAAATAGCAGATGCTAATTCAAAGGAGATAACACAAATATTATCCAATATAGGAGATGCTAATCTAAAGGAGATCAAACAAATATTGATCCAATATAGGAAACATTAATTCAAACGAGATAACATAAATATTAATCCCCTATAGAAGATGCTAATCCAAACGAACCTGCTGCAACTCCTCCGAGCGGTTATTACTTACAGTTTATGGGAGAGTGTGACGAACGCGTGTCCGTACAGTCACAAAACATGATGACGTGTCTATCAACACCAGTTACATCCGGGTTTTCCCCCGTTAGCAGCGTGACAGTTTGGCATGTCTAGATACAGGCCTCTCTGCAACTAGTGAAGATCCGGGTTTTTCTAAGATGCCTCATGCTAAAACCAACGGTAAAACCAACAGTTAGTCGGTCCTGTGGGCATTTTTCGCTAAAGTCGCAGTGGTTTCCGAGGCATTGCTATTTTTGTTACCTCCCATTTATTTCCTGCTCTTCGCCTATTACCCCCTTATTTCCTGGGAGAGCAATCGTTTAGGTGTTTCACCCAACGTCAACGCACTCTTGCCGTACATTGCAACATGGAGCGCAAATATTCTGGCGTTATCCCAAGTTTGAACCAAGCCATTATATCAAAACGATCGGTCATAATGACTTGTAAATATTCATAATAAAAGTAGGTATTAAAAACTGAAATTTACATGGTATATTTATTATATAAGTATAAGTACAGTGTAACCCGGATATAAGAGACCCAGATATAAGAGAAACCCGGATATAAGAGAGATGTTCTCTGGTCCCAAATTAGAGCCTGTGTTACCTAAACAAAATAGACCAAAGCCGGATATAAAAGAAACCCGGATATAAGAAACTTCTTCTCCGGTCCCGACAACTCTCTTACATCCGGGTTACACTGTATATACAGAATCGTTTGCCTACATCAGTTCGTAAATGCTAATTCTATTGTGAAAAATAACTGTTACCAGTTTACGTCGTCCTGGGTATGACGATAAGCTCCATCTGCTTCCAGGGTAAGACGATAAAATACGTCCAACAGTAAGGCCTCTGATCAGGAGGTTTTGAGGAGCGTGGAACCACCTCTTAATTGCTGGTGTTCTCAGGTACACAGTGACCCGGTGTGGTAGCATCCGTTAGGGTCCCGCTATAGGCAAATAGTTAACCACGAAACTGAGGTAAAAAGCATTATAAAGGTGTAAAAATGGGGTTTAATACCAGAAATACTTTGTAAAAAAAATATTACCAGCAATATATTTTTGAAAAAAATATTACCAGCAATACGTTTTTGAAATAAAAATATTACCAACATACATGTTTTAAAATAATATTACCAGCTATACATTTTTGAGGAAAAAATATTACCAGAAATAGATTTTTGACAAAACAAAATATTACCAGGAAAAAAAGTTGTCGGCATTAAATAAAGCATTGAGGTTGATATGCCGTAAAACACAACAAGCCAAACCAAACCAGTTTTACCGAATATATATATATATATATATATATATATATATATATATATATATATATATATATATATATATGTCAAGTGAGTGTAGAATAGTGATTAGCGTTTATTCGGGGGTATTATTTTTTCTTTCTGACTGTCGGCGGTGTCTTAATGAAATCACGAAATCGCATTTAACAAGCTGTACGCTCAGAAAAAAATGTCTTTTTTTTCAAACATGAAGTTTGACAAAACGGAAAAATCCGTTTGTCTTTTTAAGTAATACAGAGAGGATTAAATATTCTGTTTAGTTTTCATGCCGACTCCGCAGAAAATGTGTTGGGGCATCATGTCTACAATGTACTATCTCTTTCATTCAAACGGTCTTCGACGTCTGCTGCATTTCTTAATATTGCGTTGGGACTTGGGAGCAACTCCTGGTTACATTTTAGATGCTGCTTCTTTTGTGATTTCTATAGCCTGAAGCAGAAAGAATTGGCGTGACCAAAAAGTGGTCACATTGTCGAAAAATCACAGATGACTGTATGGTTCTGGTCCGTACACCTGCTTCAAAAGTGAGGCTGGGTATCTGCTACTGAATTTGACTAATATGATAGAGCGAAAAAAATATCAGCTAGGATTCTCCTTTATAGCATTCGTCCCCACACCTTGACAGCTCCCAGCCCACACTCGTCCGAGATCAAAATATTTTGGTCGGGGCTGATCTGAAACAAGTTACAGATCAGGACATTTCCAGAAAGTATCAGAAATTTATTTACCATTTTATTGATTTGTCTCATTTGGTTTTGGTATTGTTTGTTGGAATACATTTATCCTAAGCCTAATTTCTTTTCTCTTTGCAATTTTTTTCTGTGCAACCCTGTCCAGGTCATTTTTTAGGTTGCTAAATTTCATATTTTTAACAGAGTGATGCTTCTTGAAGTATTCTATGGATGATGGAGATGCATTCGTTGCACCTAGGGGTCACCATTTTTCGTCTCTTTTCTTTTCGAGAAGGATGCATGCTGTTTTACTTCAGCCTATATTTCTTTATGAGATGAGGTATTGTAACTATTTATACTATTTACATCGTTCGGGCTGCTGTCTTCTTTATTGCTATATTCACGACGTGAATATCGCCTGAAGAAAGCTGAAGCATACAACGGCCGAAACATTGTGAATATCACAATAAAGATTACTCTGACTTGTTCTTCTAGCTTCATTTACCGGTACGTACTCGGGGAAATTACGTAAGCTTATGAATCCTAGAGTACGTCTACCGAAATTAAAAATATTCAATCTGGACTTTTTATTTTTGTTGAGATATTTGATATCAAAGTTTGGGTAAATATAATTATTTCATAAATGGACATACATGTCTTGACTATGTATCATTTTCTCGGTATTAAAGGAAAATTTTGTACAAATCAAAAGTGCTCATGTCCGGTGTTCAGAACATGTCACAAGCCATAACGCTAATCCAAACGAGCTAACACAAATATTAATCCCACAAACAAGATGAATACCCAAACGAGCTAACACAAATATTATTCCCATATTGGATATTCTATTTCAAAGGAGATTACACAAATATTGATCCCATATAAGAGACTTTAATTCAAAGGATATAACACATATATTAATCCCATATAGGAGATGATAATCCAGAGGTGCTAACACAAATATTGATCCCATATCGGAGACATTAATCTAAAGGAATTAAACTAAATATTAATCTCATATAAGAGATGCTAATCCAAAGGATATAACACATATATTAATCCCATATAGGAGATGATAATCCAGAGGTGCTAACACAAATATTGATCCCATATCGGAGACATTAATCTAAAGGAATTAAACTAAATATTAATCTCATATAAGAGATGCTAATCCAAAGGAGATAACACAAATATTAATCCCATATAGGAGAAGGAAATCCGAAGAACTAGTACAAATATTAATCCTCTATAGGAGACTTTAATCCAAAGGAGCCAATACAAATATTAATCCCATATAAAAAAAAAAATAAAATAGACCATGTTACTTACATAGAAATCAACTACATATAACAGGTGAATTTTGTTTTAATTTCAGCACGTATTTGTTTAAATACTGATTTAAAATCACGAAAATTGCAGATAGAACTTTTTAAATCTCAGATGACGTGATGTCAATTAGTTTTTTCGACACAAATCATGGATGAATGGCTGAAAACGGTTTAAATCATCCGCTCACCTCCAATGAAATATCAATTGATACTGCCTGCTGTTAAAGGGTTAACACCCTGAACACGGTGTGTCTAGCATTAGAAAGAATATTTATCAATGAGCTAACACAGTAGACGATGCTAAAAATTTTATCGGAAATATGAAAATCACCTTAATCTAATTTTCGGTTTTAATTGTATGACTTTCCCTTTTAATTACATAATAGATAGTTTAGTTGTTTGGTTGCGTTAAGTTCACATACGCGTATTTGGATGCAAACCTGGGGGCTTCAAATTCTGTATCCGAGTCACACGTAGAAATTATAACAACGAATAACTAGCAGTATTGATTTTTACATCAAATGAACATGGAAGACAGACGCTGTATATGTCTGACGGTTGAGCAAGCAATATATTTGGCTGAGACATTGAAAGCGTTGGGTTTATTTTTGTTTATTTTTTTGTTTATTTTTTTGTTTTTTATTAAAACAAAGTGAACATTGATTTTTTTTAAAGTCATGGACAGGTAAAAACAAATCCCTAGAAAACGCAAAAGAACTCATCGATCGAAAAAATCTGTTATTGTTCTGGTTTAACGGCCATTATGTTTTAATGTCATCTGCCTGAAAGGCGTTTGGGTTTAATGTGAGGATATGAAGCTTCTATTTACTTGGCTTGTTCGTAAACGGAAGTTCTGCCTCAAGAATTTCTCTAATATCAATGCCTCCTATTTGATTATGGAAAGTCCCCATAAAACTTAAAAACACCCAACTCTTCACAGTGCTTCTTTTTTTTTTCCTGTTTCGACAAGACAAAATCTACTGACGGTCTGATTGAATTCGTATAAATGTCATCGATATATGCATGAACTAAGTTAACCTACAAGACAGTGGGATGTTTGTGTCACCAATATCTGAATTTACTATTGTTTTGTGAATATAAATATTGAAGATGCATTACCCAAAGGACACGAGAATTCAGAAAATACATTGTTTATACTAAGGGGAACATTCGAGGGCATCAGCATATTAAAAGGTGTATAATATATTTAAAATGTCTATAAAAACATTATATTTTAATAATGTATATTAGGGTAGTTTTCTTATACATGTTTCGTTCAATATGGCAGACAAGGAAAATTTAATGAATTTATTTATTTTTTCCAACACGCTTACATTTTTCAGTGTTATAAGATGAACGGACACTTTTTAACCATTTTTAAGGGGGTTTGCTTTTAAATTTAATTAATTTCTTTTCGGGTTTGATGTAGTTTTGTGCTGTTTGAATAGTGGCTGCATTTATTTCGTGCTTCGCGAATTAAGCGTGTCTGGAATTCGAGTTGGCGTCTTTATAAAAAAAAATCTTCGAGCACACCATTTCCGTTACTGAATAAGGTGAGATTTATTCTGGGTGCCAGATATTTTATGTATATTTTATGCTTACTCCCACCAAATGAAAAACTGTAAGAATGTTGGTAAATTTTCCTTATCTACCAAATTCAACGATACATGTTTAAAATAATTATATATATGCGTGTGCACTTTATTTTTAAATGTTTTTTTGTGTATACATGTTTGGGAGTGAATGCGTTTTGACTACCTGTATATACAGCCTATAAAAAGCTGATTTTACTCACAGTTTTAAATGGGGATTTATATCAGTATAAAAAACAATGTAGTTTTAAATTATTTTAAAACCTATCAATTAACAATACACCGAGTGTAATACCAAAATTGTCCAAATCGTGTAATAGCATAATTATCCATCCTTCAAAAATATCTAAACAACCACTAAACTGAGTTTCTATTTTCCAGGTTTTCAGATAAGATGTTTAACCCTCTTGAGACCATTGATTGCAAAAATAACTGAAAACTCCTTTGGGTTATTCAGCTAAAAAGAGAACAGGTTAAAATTGTTTTGTTTCAGACCCACTGTCTTCCCAACTGAGCAATGGTGAGAGGAAAAGGATCCTTAAGTCCTTCAATAATGTTATCAAGATTCATACACTGGCTTCCACTCAAGAACCACCAGGAGAACGGTGAATGGGTTTAAAAAAGAGGGAACAGTAGAGAGGAAAACTGGACCAGGATGTCACAGCAGCAAGAGGCATCATCATTCCAACTTAGAGCTAAAGTGATCAATTAGAAAAGATCCAACTCAATTCATAATACGTTTGGCAAATGAGAAAGGAGTTACAGAAGGACAGTTCAAAGAGCAGTAAAAAAAATATTTGAAAATGAAATCGTATGTGAAACATGTGAAGCACATTGTTACTCCAGGACAGAAAGTTAGAAGGTTAGAGAGGGCGAAAATCATCTTGAATAAAGTAGAAAATGATTCTGGAATAATACATATATATATATATATATATATATATATATTTGAAATTTTTTCAATAGTTAATAAGCTTCTGATCCTTAGCTATGATTAATTAATGATGAACATGTCATTTTCGTTTATGATCGATTTCATCACGATTCTTCCATTAAGCTTGCAGAGTAATTACACATTCTTATTTCTCGAAGTAGAGTTCAATTGTGTTATAAAAAACTCGGAGAATTCCAGTAAGATATCTTTAATCATTTCTAGCTTACAACGGTTCAGAGCTTAATCTAACAATTGGGTAATTTGACTTTTACACGATTTGAACAATTTTGCTATTACACTCGCTACATTGAGTCATTAAATCCATGTAACGCCATAATTGTATCAATGTCAGTGATTAAAACGTTGCTTCTAATATCTCTTCAATTACAACTTCATAAATCACTTAATATAATCCATGTGCTTTATTTTAAAGTTAATAAGTTGACCACTTGTTTATCAAACTTAGCTCTGTTTTGTCATTGATTTCGAAAAGGTGACTTCCCTCTGTCTTTTCTATATATATTTTCATAGTAATTGTTCTGATTAGCTATCAAAATTTGTGTCTCGACTATAAGGAATTTAAGCGTACTACTAGATTGGCAACTAGGTCTCACGTTTTTCGTGTGGAACTAGCTAAATGCAACCGTATATTCTATTCTAATAGTTTCTTTTCTAGCCCTTCCTGTCTCTGGAACTCTCTCACAATCTTCAAAAAGTTAAATGCAACGCCAAACGCCATCTTCTCTCTTCTTGAAGCCAGTTCTTTTATTGCATTTTCTTCTTACTAATGTTTTCTCATTAAATTTCACTCCAAATAAGTCTTTGCATCTTAGTGGCACTATCGCCTTGTCTGGACTGAAATAATTAAAAAAACAAAATAAACGTTATTTTTAATGGGAATACATCTTTAGGCCATCCTTTATTTATCTATTTTGTCTTAAACAGTGAAATTCAAAACACACGGCGATAATGCCACTAAGACACAAGAGGTTACTTGGAGTGAAAGAGAACACTTTAGTGAAATTAATAACAAACAGCCGAGATTAAAAAGTCCCACTAAAGAGACATTTTGTCCCCTGAAAGGAATCGAACCTGTATCCCTTTTTCTTTTAGGTTTGGTTTGGTTTGTTTTACGGCATATCAACCTCAATGGATTATTTAATGCTGACAAGAATTTTATTGTTGGTAATATTTTTTTTTTTCAAAAATATATTGCTGGCAATATTTTCTTTAAGAAATGCAGTGCTGGTAATATTTTTTTTAAATGTATTGCCAGTAATATTTTTAATGTATTGCCTATATTTTTTCACAAATGTATTGCTGGTAATATATTTTCCTTCAAAAATGCATAGCTGGTTATTTTCCTTTTCAAAAATGTATTACTAGTAGTAATGTATTGCTGGTAATATTTTTTTTTCTCAAAAATGCATTGCTGGTAATTTTTTTTAAAATGTATTGCTGGCAATTTTTTTAATGTATTGATGGTAATAAAATTTATTTTTTCACACTTTAATTTTTTTTGCTGATATTTTTTTTTTTTTCAAAAATCTATTGCTGGTGATATTTTTTTTTTAAATTTTTTCTGGCAATATTTTTTTTCAAGAAAGTAGTGGTTGGTAGTGCTAGTTCTGGTAAGCTATGAATGTCTATGAACAATTCTGCATGTAACATCGGTTTCAGTAGAAAGAGAAAAAAAATATACAGAATCAGTTCTTAAAAAGAGATTTCTCTCGACATTTTTTAATCAATTCACGCCAAGTAAGGCGGCAATGCCACTAAGATGCATGGAGGCTACTAGGAGTGAAAGAAAATTAGAAGACTTTAGAAGCAACTGGAAATCTAATCCTAAACAGGAAACTATTGTTCAAAAGACTGGGGAGGAGAGTGAATCGGGCGTTCTTTACTCCTATCGAGGAAAAATAAACAAATAGTAAATAACAGTTTGGCGGATACGTCAGAAGTATAGAGCGGAAGTAGACTTTAGAAGAAACCGGAAAAACCATGCTAAGCAGGAAACAATTGTTAAACCTCTAATCAAAAGACTTGGGAGGAGTGTGAACATGAGGATTGACGAACCTGTCCACTCTTATTGAAAATAACAACGAGAACAATATGTAGATGCAAATTGAATAAAGTGTTAAGTTCGAAATTTCCTCGAGTTTACTCGAATCAACAAACACTTGAAGAAGTCTGTGGAGAGCCCCAGATGAAAAGTTGTGAGGAAAACAATAAAGAGGACTACAGTTGTCCGAATGTCATTAAAAACTGTTTCTACATTTCATACGATGAAGATCAGTTTTAGTTCATACATTTGATAAAGTATTCTTCTTTCTCTTCTTATAGCGAGCATGGTTCTCCACAACTTCCTATGCTTTGCCAACCCTTTCCCACAGACAAGACGTCGCAAGCCTCTCACTTCCCTAACGTTATTTCCATGGTGAGTATTCAGATGAACTACACTCTTTAGTTCCACCAGTTTTAACCTTCACGGCTAAGACCCGCCATGATACTCACACTATAGCGAACCACCTTCATTCCCTTCATATACCCCTGGTAAGATGCAATTTCCACTCGAGTAGTTTCTTCCCATGAACCCTTGCCTTGTGGAACCGTCTCCCAAGAGGAGGTTTTTTCCGATCACTATAATCTTAACCTGTTCAAGTCAAGGGTTAACCGTTATCTTTCCCACATATCTACATAAACTGTATCTCTTACTCTGTAACTCTCTACCTTGAATGGCTCTCAGGACTTGTACAGTGTGAACACCGCTATAAAAAAGATCTAAGTAAGATTTGTCTTTTCGCTGTCCTCCTCAATCCCTGGTCTAAGAACGTTAGGTAGGTTACTCAATGTTTTCCTCTATCCTTGTTGCCTTTTATGCGTCCTGTGAGTTTTAAATTCTCCAAACCCTCTTTCTTCATTATGTATCCAAGAAATCTCAACTTTCTTTCTAGTTCGACGTATAGGCTCCTTTTTTCCATTTTTTTTAACTTCCTCGTTCTGATTAAGCATTAGTAAACTGGCTTTTAGTATACAACAGACTGACCCTATTTTTTCGGCAATTACTGGTATTGCTAGAATCTGAAATTAGCGCAGCAGGGAACTACTTTCTTACTTCTTAGGTTTTGGAGGATGTTTCTCTTGGACTCTGAAGAGGGGGGGAAATTCGTTCAGTTTTTAACTGATAATATCTTTTTCTTTACAAGCAAAAAGCATTTCTTTCATTTTCTCTGGTGTACTTACTCTCTTTCTCTCTTTATGTATTTCTTTCTTCGGAAACAAAATACACACAACACACACAAACATACTCACGCATGCATACATATATATATATATATATATATATATATATATATATATATACAGTGCTGTTCGATAAAAGTGACTCACCTGATTTTTTTTACTAAATGTTCTCGTCTCCGATGAAACGAAAGTTGAGCTAAATTCAAAGGATAAGCGATCTAAAATCCGAAGGAGAAGCTTTGAAAGCTCTTTGAATTTAGCAGTAAGTACTGTCAAGCATTCGTTCAGTATAATGTTCTGGGGATGCTTTTCTTTTCATGGAACTGGTTTCTTATAACCTATTGAAAAGACCCTCAGGAGCGAGCAGTACAAGAGAATTTTAGAGTCTTGTCTGTTCCCTTCTGCTAAAAGGGTGCAAATCGACCCCACCAAAATGAAGGAATACTTTGATGCGAAGCAGGTGAGTGTTATGACATGGGCGCCCCAATCTCCTGACCTCAACCCCATAGAAAACTTATGGAGCATTATAAAGTACAGGCTCTCGAGAAAGCAGTTGAGCAACATTCTCCATAAGTTTTCTATTGGGTTGAGGTCGAAACAGAATAATTCTGGAAGATAACGCTTCAAGGTAAGCAGTCTGTAAATTTCGTGCTCAATATCATGTAACAGAGCATTAATTGTAATAATAAATAAATAAATAAAATTTGTTCATATAGCTTGTCTCTACTCTGAGTTTAGTGGAATTATATTCAATCTTCAGAAGACTTCATGGTAAAACTGGATATATTCTAAAAAAAAAATGCATAATTTCTTTTATTTCATGATGCAAACGTATGTGAATTTTTGGGATAATAAATGAGGTTTGAGGTGAATTATCTGAAGATAGATATGAAAAGACAAAGAAAGATAATGATGAAAAGACGAAAATATATATATATATATATATATATATATATATATATATATATATATAATGAAGAAAACAGATAGATAGATAGATAGATAGATAGATAGATTAACAATTTTCTTTACCAATATCATAGACCAATCATTATATAGAGAAAATCCCAGATAAGCCGTCAAGTTACGGACTAATTAAACCACTCTTTAGATACACCTTCTTCAGAACTTGGGCGATCATGTCTCTCCACAACTTCCTAAGCTTATTTGCTCAAAATAACTTTTGATTCTTTATCACCTCTCTTTTATTCTTTGTTCGGAATCCCAAATATCCGGAATCCCACATATTCGGAATCCCTCATATCCGAAATCCCTCATATCCGGAGTGCCTCATATCCGGAATCCCGCATATCCGGAATCCCGCATATCCGGAATCCCGCATATCCGGACATGATTTTGATGTTCATATTTGAACTATTTGGGTGATATGTAACTGATTTTCAGAAAATTTACTTTGGATAATTGCTTATGCTTATTTCACCCTAATGGCTTGTATTGGTGCAAAAGATGATGGGAATAAGAGGAAAGGATGACAACGATACAATCTGCAACAAGATAGCGACGAGATGCATAAATTGTGATGAAATCTGGACTGAAATTGCAAAAGCGAGTGAAAAGTTTGTCAGTTTTATGGAAAGAAAGCCAGCATTCAGTTATGACGATTATAATAACGCACGCAGAGTTAAAAAGTGTCTTTCGTTTAAAACATTTCAAGCACAAAAGCAAAACGAAATGCGAAAAAAGTTGAAAATGACATTAGAAGAGAAAGAATCATCATGCAACAGCGATTAAAAAATCCTCGTTACATTATTTGGTTTGCATACGTGGCATATTTAATTTAATGAATTTTCATTAACAGTACATAATTTATTTCTTTTTCCTTAAAATCAATTCCGTTATATTTCACCAACTCTTAGCTTACTTTTTTACTGTAAAACGTTGAAAATAGATGTTCAACCTGATTTCAGTTCTTTTATTTTAATCTAAATATAACCCCTCATATCCGGACTTTGTAACCAATTCTTCATATCCGGAAGGCCTTCTTAGTCCGGTTGTCAGGGATTCAACTGTACTAATAGAATTACATATAAAAGTTATATTAAAAGTTAATAGAATTAAATATGAAATAATTATGTATAAAATTTTTTTATTGATTTCAGTTTGAGGAATGGTTCTCCGTATACATCAACTTTTATAAATTCAATTTTAAAATCTGGGAAATACATATCCAATTGCTTTTATAAATTTTGTTTTAGGTGCTTTTTTCTTTACTAATTCGTCTGTCCAATTAGTTTTGTCCGCATGAAAAAAAAAACGCAATGTCCAGAAGCTAATCTATATAAGACAATGTGATGGATAGTTTATTCTGACACTTCGGTAACTGTATACAACTATATTTAAATGTCTCGACAACCCACAAAACACAATCGTTTAAATGATATTCATCTTATTTCGTAATTTATCATTCTGTCAAAAAACGTGTAAGAGGGAAGGGGGGTCGAAAACTTAACTCTTATATTCACTTGCAAATAAACAACATGACGGTCTGGGTCCTATAGCCTTGGATGGCAACCGGTCTAGGAGAAGGAAAAACGCTGAATTTAAAATCAACCTGAAGATTGTTGGGTTTTGTTGGGCTATCTTGCCCAGGACACACTACCGCTACTATAGCTACAGTAAATGAACTGCCCCTACAGCCCTCATGGATTACGGAGTAGAGATGATGATAAATTTTTTTCACATGGCATGCCGAGAGTAAGAAAGATAGGAGAAGGCGGAGAGCCTTCCAAATCTCTGACCAGATTGTGTGAATGGATGTCGCATCAGAGGTAAGAGGATTGGTAAAGTGAGAAACGCAGCCAAGGGCCACGATTGATAGTATGTTGTGGATAGCCATCATCGCCTACCTCCTTAAGGGACACGACACATAGATGAAGATGGACGTTATGTTAGTAACGTCTAATATCTCTAATACGAGACTAAATATTACATACGTAATGATATTAACTATTCCTTCTGGGCCCTGTTAAAATAATATCGACTTAAAGGACCTTCTTCAAATGTTGAACTTCATTTCTCGAAGGTGTGAGGGACTTTGACTTCTCGGATGGGGGTGTGCATATAACTTTCTGACATCTCGTTGTCTTGTGTGTTTATGTATCCTAAATCCATCTGGGTTTTTGATTTCCTGTTTTATGTCGGTGCAGCAAATGACATCCTTTCAAACTCGATCCTGCACTTCTAGTCCGAATCTTAGATGTGTCAGACTCTGGTGTTACTCCGAATACAAAGCTTACATTGATATTTTATCGGCCGAAATTTTGTTCGCTTTTTAGTCCATACCTGAAAAAACTGTCTGGCTTCTTGGCTTGGAGGTGCAGTCTCCTTCTTCAAATCTTCTTCGGTTTGGAGGAATAATCCAAACAACTTAATTTTGTCTTGGCTTGGAGGAGAATTCCAAAACTCCAAATGTTGCCTTTGGCTTGGAGGAGAAATCCAAACCTATAAATCTTGTTTTGGCTTGGAGAAGAAATCCAAACCTATAAATCTTGTTTTGGCTTGGAGGAGAATCCAAACCCCTAAATCTTGTTTTGCCTTGGAGTACAAATCCAAAACTCCAAATCATGTTTTTCCCTTGGCGGAGAAATCCAGACCTCCAAATCTTG
Organism: Acanthosepion pharaonis; assembly: GCA_903632075.3. Taxonomy (NCBI): domain Eukaryota; kingdom Metazoa; phylum Mollusca; class Cephalopoda; order Sepiida; family Sepiidae; genus Acanthosepion; species Acanthosepion pharaonis. Next base: position 4,300,655 of record CAHIKZ030000890.1, on the reverse strand, counting down.
CTTTGACTTGGATGAGAAATCGAAACCTCTAAATCTTGTTTTGGCTTGGAGGAAAAATCCAAAACTCCAAATTTTGTTTTGCCTTGACGGAGAAATCTAAACCTCTAAATCTTGTTAGCTTTGAAGAGCAGTTTACCCTTTTCAATGACATCGTAATTTTCCTTTGCTTGGACCATTAGTTATTTATATGCATAGCATATTTCTAAAGCTGTAATGGTACCTTTTAGACAATTCCAAATATACTGATGTTCCGGGTCGCGTTTTCTTTTTCTCCTGCTTATTTTCTTGGCCTGTTAATGGAGCTTAGAATTCGCCGATTATTATGGTAAAACCCCTTCTCCCTAAACTAACCAGCTTACGAATGGCTACGTACAGATTCGTATATAAACTCGACTAATGTCTAATTTTGACTTAAGAGTAAATTACATTCTTCTTCTTTTTGTTCTTGATCTTCATTTCTTCTTTTTCTTCTTCTTCTTTTTCTTCTTCTTTTTCTTCTTCTTCTTTTTCTTCTTCTTCTTCTTTTTTCTGCTGTTCTTTTTCTTGTTCTTGTTCTTCTTCATTATTCTTGTTGTTATTGTTCTTCCTATTTTTCCTTTGCTTCTTCTTTTTCTTCTTCTTTTTCTTCTTCTTTTTCTTCTTCTTTTTCTTCTTCTTCTTTTTCTTCTTCTTCTTTTTTCTGCTGTTCTTTTTCTTGTTCTTGTTCTTCTTCATTATTCTTGTTGTTATTGTTCTTCCTATTTTTCCTTTGCTTCTTTTTCTTCTTCTTTTTCTTCTTCTTTTTCTTCTTCTTCTTTTTCTTCTTCTACTTCTTTTTCTTCTTCTTTTTGTTCATTCTGTTTTTCTTCTTCTTTTTCTTCTTCCCTTTGTTCTTCTTTTTGCTTTCTTTTTGTTGTTGTTGCTCTTCTTTTTCTTCTTGTACTTTTTGTTGTTTTTCTTATTCTTCCTCTTGTTCTTGTGCTTCTTCTTCTTCTTCTTCTTCATGTTCCTCTTCTACCCCTTTTTTCTTGTTCTCCTTGTCTTTGTTATTATTGCTGTCCTTCTTTCTCCTCCTTCTCCTCTTCCTTCTTTTGCCTTCTTCTATACTGATCTCTACCATTTCAACACCACCATTGATTTCTGTTACAACCACTTCCCAGAGTCATCTAACTGAATCTTTTTTTTCAGTCTATTTTACTTTTATTTCGCTTCGATTTCTTCTCCTTTATGAAGCGGTATTTTTGCCTACGACCAGAGTGCGTACAGACCGCAATTAAAATGTTGTTGCGAGGCCATTTACCCAGGATCAGGCTGGACACACTGTTCTCCCTTTCTGTTAAAGTTATAAGCGAACCTTGGTTCCGGGGTTTCCAAACCTGCGGCAGAACCTCCCTCATTGCTTTAAAGAGAGAGATTTGGTGGCATGACGCTGGTCTCAGGGATAGAACAATTTTTGTCCCTGGTCTGTATATAGACATATGAGAACCGTACATTAAATCGATGTTGTCTCACATTCTACCATTAGGACAAGGTGGATAAAATGTTGCAGACATTTTAACAAGTATAAGAGTAAAGTATCTGACCCCTCTTCCTTTAAACCAGGTCCCGGGAACTACAGCTCTGCGGTATCACATCCGCATTGCTCTAAAGAGAGAAGGTTGGTAGATACTGTCACCAGCGTAGCAAAGGTCGCGAGATTTGTGCATTTTTCTCGTTGGCCTAAATCTATGCGTATGAGCATCCCACATTAAAACTGACCTTGTGCCACATTCTACGATCATGGGTAGGGGACAAACAACGGTTACAAATGTTATTCTCAGACCCTTTACTCAGGATCAGAGTGAAGTATCTGTTCCTTTAAGCGTGGTCCCGGGAAATCCAAATTGCAGCATCACCTTCCTCATTGCTCTAAAGAAGGAAGATCGGTGTGAAACTAACGTCAACGTTACAAGGATCACAAGATCTGTGTATTTTTTCGCGTTGGCCTATATGTACGCGTATGAGTATCCCACATTAAAACCAACCTTGTGTCACACTCTACCATAACAGCGGATCAAAATGTTGTTCCCCAAACCTTCACAATGGATCATAGTGAAATATAGGTCATCTCTGTGAAAAGTGTTTCAAACGCAAAATAGAGATGATCCATTTTATATATGTGGATTATTGATTGCTTGTAACCAAGTATCATTAAATCATGAACGTGATTGAAAAAGAAATATACGTTCGGTCATAACAAAGACTTGATACGGCATCAATGAACAGGTTTCAATACTTTTCTTTTCTTTCAATAAATTTAGCTCAGCCATAATTCATCAACCAGGATGTTGTTAGGATACGATTTTCATATTAGTCAATGATGAACTCCTTAGTAAACATAGCCGAGAAGTAATCAGTGAAATGGTTATCTTGTTTTTCATCTTATAGATTAATATACCCTTCAGAAATTACAATCGGTGGATATCGATCAAGGAACCCACTCGGGAAAAGATTCTTAAAAGACAGCTTCATCCAGTCTATGTAAATTCTGGGGAATTATTAAACGTCTTAGCTATCTTACTGTGATTATTTATTGATGTCAGCTCGTTCTTTTTTCTAATCTGCATGCATATTAGATATGAACATATATTTTACCATTAAAGGTGTCTGCACCCAAGCAACATGAAAAACGTAAATGCATGTAGATGACGACAATTAGAACTGTTCATACTATTTACATTGTTCGGGCAGTTGTCTTTATTGCCATATTTACAACGTTTCGGTCGTTGTACGCTGTGGCCTTCTTCAGGTGTCGAACCGAATCCTTTACTTTACGGGTGGAGATGGGGTAGATTATCCCCAAGGACACATGGATAAAAGCTTTTGTTGAGTAATCCAAAAAGTGCCTTAGATTGTTCTAATTCCACGTGCCATGACTTCGGATATCTCAGTTCCAGTTACTACACCTTATTAACTCAACTCTCCAAGAGTTTCAACTGAAACTGAGATATCCAAATGTACGTGGAATTAGAACAATTCGAACAGTTGTCTTTATTGCCATTTGTACAACGTTTCGGTCGTTGTAATCCGTGAACTTCTTCAGATGATATACGTTGGAATTTCAAATCGAACTCTTTATTTACTCCACGGAGAGTAGATTGTTCTAATTCCACGTGCCACGCCTTTTGTTTGGAGAAGGATATCCCAGTTTCAGTTAATTCCCTTTAGTAGTTTTTGTTCCCTCTGCTGTAGCCAGGTATTGAACTCAAATCTCTCTGGTTCAAGTCACTTTTTGAATTACTCAACTAACGCTTTTATCCAGCTGTCCTTGGGGAAAAATCTACCCCCGTGGACTGAATAAAGGGTTCGGTTCGAAATTCCACTGCATATCACCCTTTATTTAATCTACTGTGGTAGATTGTTCTCGTTCCATTGCCCATGTTTCTATAGCTCGTCTAGCATTTATTCTTATTACAACTCAGTTATTGTTCATTCCCCATTTCCACAGAGTCCAAGTAAACACTGCCCGGCCCAGGCATCGAACTCACAATAACTATGTCACCAAATTCGCAAATCAACGCTTCAATCCACTGAGCCCGTGGTTCCCAAAGTGGGGTGCACACAATAATGGTGTCGGAAATTTCCAGGAACCGGTTCTACAATGGCAGGTAATCTTTAGGAACCTATTCTGCTTATTTTCTTTTCAATCTGAGAAATGGAAACAAATCACTTTATAGTATCAAAAAGAGTTAAACCATTTTGATAATTTAATAGAAAACATTTATTTATTAAGATATTTTCAGATTGAAATTCTGTTCTCATCATAATTCTATTCAGAAGTATGATGCTTTTTGACTCTTGTGTCATCAGTTGTGGTGTGGTTTCTTAGCAACATTCGGACGAATCGCTTCAGTCCCAAAGATCTAATGGAAGACTTATAAAATTTATGATGAGAAGAGTTGTCACATTTTTAAGTTCAACACGATTTCTTTTCTTATAATAAATTATGTTCATTACAAAAAAACTCTTTTTCAGCCTTCGCAGAACTTACAGCAGTGGTATTAATTATATTTTTAGCTCTTTGGATATTTGGGGGTACAACGTGTTTATGACAATTTTTCTCGTTACGTTTTCTTGTGGCAAGGGATGTGTGCCTATTAGAGTTTCACTAGATAAGCGCACGAGCGTAGCAAACATTTTGTCTTGACTATTGGTTACTAATATATAAGATTATTTTCTCTTTAATCCAACAATCGGTTCTCTAAGCATTTATAATTTTAAGATTCAGTTTACGCGAACCGGTAGGATGCTACCACTAAGCGCACTTTGACTTTTAAGGGGGAAAATTCGAGAATGAGTTATTAACAGTGAATTATTTTTCTAGTTAGTCTGTGTGGGTATGAATGTGTGTGCGAATTGATATATACAGTATGCATACATAAAAATATTTGAGTGTACGGTGGCCTAAGAAAAGTTTTTAACCAGCAGAAATAAACTTCAAAACATAATTACGTAATTCCTGCTTAACATAAATAAACAGTATTTGGAACTAGTATGGAGTAAGTTCTCCATTTACTAGTTTCAGTGCTTGTATTCGATTTTTCATGGATTTGATCAAGTTATCAATAATTGTCTGATCCATATTTTGCCACTCCTTTAACAATGTTTCTTTAAGGGTTGCCACTGACGTGATTTTAGTTGGACGCTCTCGAAGCCTTCAGTGAAGGTGCTCCCAAATGTGCTCTATTGGATTCATGTCAAGACTTTGGGCAACACATGGCAGTGACTTGATTCCTTGCAATTCCTTCTAGGCCTTTGCTACTTTGCACGTATGACATGGCGCTCCTTCTTCTTGAAAAAGGTAGACATTCTTCTCAATCTGTTGGTTTCAAATAGTGGGAGTATTCTTTTCTTTAATATTTGACAGTATTTTGGACCATTCAACCGCTCGTCAACAAGAATCAGCTCAGATTTCACTCCAAACCAGACAGCAGCTCTCACCATTATTCCAATCCCTTCATGTTTCACGGTTGCCCGCAAACATTCAGTGTTCCAAGTCTCATTCTGATTTCTCCAAACATAAACCTGTCTAGAATTCGAATATTGGCAGAATTTACTTTCATTTGACCAAATGACAGACTGCCAAAATTCAAAATCTTTGCTATCGAATTCTCTCACCCAGTCCATACACCTGTTCCTGTTAACCTCTGAAATCAGGGGCTTTTTTCTTGCAACTCTTCTTTGATAGCCTAGTTCTTTCAGAGTCTTTCCCACCGCACATAGCGACGCTTCCATGTTATTGACGACATCTTTAACTCTCTGACGACCGTTTCTGATGACTTCCATCTTCAATGCTCTTTTCGTTCGCTCAGACACGATGCTTGGTCTTCCTGAACGTTGTTCCACACGACAATACCCTTCTTCATTAAATTTCTTGACAATATTATTAACCATTTGATGATTAACCTGGAAAAACCTAGCAATTTCTCTATTTGACTTGCCACACTCATGATGCTATCCAATTATTTGTCCTCGTTGAAATTCACCAATTTCTTTACTTCCACGAGGGAGAAGATGATTCATACCTTTACCAAGGGTATTAGAACGTAAGTGAATGTAATGGATTCGACTGGAATTCGAACTCGGCTCTCCGGTTCCTCAATCTGAGCCGCTATCCATTAAGGAAACGGAGAGCCACCAAACTTAAATGATGCTTTAATAACGATGCACATGCCACATGCAGAATCGGAACTATCTCAGACAAATGTCTGTCCTCTGCTAAAAGACAGTCCAGAATGGCCTCAATATCAACATTGTCCACTAATATAGACCCGTCACCGGAAATCTTAATCGTCCAATTTGTTGTCACTTGACCCCAAAAGTTTACAGTTATTTATCTATTAATTCATTCTATTTTGGTCATGCGGGTGGCCACCTTGAAAACCCCATCAAACACTTCTTATTGCATCCAATTTAGTTGCGCCACATCGTGCGAATTTAGGATCAGTTTTCGGATGGTATAAAATAACGGCAGGTAACGATTGACATTGCAATTAAATTTTTGAAGACTAAAATTGACTAGGAAGCAAGAAACTAGAAGAGAGTTCCACAAGTGAAAAGTGCAAGAGAAGAAACTGACAGCATAGAACTTACGGTTCCATCTAGCAGCTTCAAAAATTAGAGAACTTTCCGCCAATCTAACACTGCGCTTAAATTCATAAATTCTAGTTACAATAGAAAAAAGTTCACCAGAACAATTACCAAGAAAATATTTATAGAAAAGGCACAAGGAATCTACGTTAGGGCGATAGGAAAGAGACTGAAGCCGTGTTGCAAATAACATTGAAAATTCTTCTTTGGATTTTATCAAGAATTTCTAAATACAGGGTGTACATAAAGTTCGTGTGCACTTTAAACAATTTATAACTTTATTTGTATTTGCGATAGAAATAATTTGCAAAAAGGATTAGAAAAAAAGTAAATCTATATTTTTTAAGGTTTTATTGAATTTTATTTAAGTTTCCACATATCCTCCGTCATTAGCAATACAAAGGGTAATACGATTTTGCAGTTCATGGGAAACGTTTTCCAACTGATTTACAGTAATGCCTGAAATCACATTAGTTATTTTAGCTATACTTAAAACTAGCTACATTAAACTTTATAACATTTTTTACAGATTATTTCTATCGCAAATACAAATAAAGTTATAATTTTTTAAAAGTGCACACGAACTTTATGGACATCCTGTATATAGCAGAAGCACAAGACCAGGTGTGAGAGCAATATTCAAAGTAATGACAAATGGTAGACGTATGCATAACTAAGATAGATTCTGGCGAGAAAAATTGTCTAGCTCGGCATAGTGAAGCAACATTCTTAGCTACAGAGTTAGCAACTGATTCAATATATTCTTTCCACATCATGTCCGCAGAAAAGGTTAGTCTGAGAAGGCGCAATGAACCACTGTCCTGGAGGTTACCATCAGCCATACTGACGGAAGTTACAAAAGATTCTCTCAGACGAATAGAAGAAAGCAGTTTCGTTTTGGAGACATTAAAATTAACAAGCCACTCTTTTGTGACCACGTAAATGGTTAAAGAAATAACAAATCAAGTGTTACAGATATATCATATATTAAACAGTAAGTACAACAGAAGAGTATTACACGACTAGTAAGTGTGTGTCGGTTGACCCAGTGTTCAGTCTATTCGATTGTTATATTTAAAAGCCGCCCCATGAGGGATGTATGTGGCACAAGGACGAGTTTACCGTAGGCTCAGCCCAAAATATTCCTTTAGAACCCTTATAAACGGGTTCAGGGTCTGTCTACTTCCCCGGACGAAACTTTGCCCTTCGGCAAAGCCTTGTCGGGGTTCCGCTCTGCTCGAGGCAGAGAGTTCGACAGATGAACAATCTATTCGACTGTTTCTCCAAGACCTTCTCTCCTACTAATCTTATAGTAGGAGTCCAACATGGACTTTTTAGAGGGAGGACACCACAATACACTCCTTGGCCGATTTAACAACAGATTGTAGGTCATTTTGTAGATCAGCTACCAATTTGACCATATCGAACCGATCGGACTTAATATTATTATTATTATATAAAATTATTTCCCTTGATTGACTTGACAACTCTCTACAGACCACATGATTAATATAATTTTATATCTGTGTAAATGTCTGTTTATGACTTATTTAAGTGTTATCGAAAAATGTATTTCTTTTATATGACATTGGTTCAGATTTTCTTTTGATAGAAACGAACACTTCAGCTTAAGAAATCTTTTCTTTTTTGCTTTTTTTTTCTTTTTGCACATCCAGTTTCAAACATGAAATCAACCCCTACCTACCTCGATTCAGAAACTACTTACAATCTTTTGAAATGAAAAAAAATCATTATTTTAAAACGCATTTGCCCTTTGCTGATTTTGTCATCATCGATCGATTGAACGTTTGGCTTTGTTTAGTTCTATGTATGGATGATAAAACAAAACAGGTGTTTCAAAGAAGCCGACATGATAAAAGAACGTAAAACATATTGCCCAATATAACACACACACACACACACACACGCACACACACACACACACACACAACACACACAAACCTGTCATTTGTCCATGCATTGAATATTGCTGACACATATGGACTGGTGTTCCTGCTGTATATGTAGATAAACGTAATAAAAATCCAAAGAACAATCTGCAATATTACTGGTCCTGACCTGGCATCTCGGCTTCAGTCACTTTCCCACCACTGTAATGTAGCTTGCCTGGGCATTTTCTTATAAATATCTCCATGGCAATTGTTTGGCTAAACTCTTCGTTATGTTACCTAGAGGTTATTTAATTTAAGCGCAGTACTAGATTGGCAACAAGGTCTCACCAATTCACTGTTGAGCTGGTTAAATGTAATCGTAAGTTTTATGATAGCAATTTCTTTTCTCGCATTTCCCGCTTGTGGAACTCTCTTCCAAATCTATGTTTCCAATCAACTTTGATCTTCAAAAATAAAATGCAATGTCAATCCTTATCTACTGTGTTCTTGATTACTCTTCTATTGTTCTCGTTCTTTTATCTTTTGTTAGGCTTTCACACTCAATAACCCCTTGTGTTTCAGTGGCTATACTGCCTTGCTTACTTGATATGAATATATATATATATATATATATATATATATATATATATATATATATATGTGTGTGTGTGTGTGTGTGTGTGTGTGTGTGTGTGTGTTAAAGATTGAAGATTAATAGCTGCTTTTTTCGCGCTCTCATGAAATACAAATTATTACCTATAGGATTTTAAGTGTTTGATATTCTTTAATATATATATATATATATATATATATATATATATATATATATATAAAAAGTGAACATAGAAGTCAACACTTAGAGGCGACAGTCTGTTTCATGCTATATGCAATCGTCTGGCCTGAGGATTGCATATAGCATGAAACAGACTGTCGCCTCTAAGTGTTGACTTCTATGTTCACATTTATAATTACACACGCTCTATCTCTGATATTGAGCACGTTATTCCATAAATATAGCTTTTTTAAGACTATATTTCTTTATATATATATATATATATATATATATATATATATATATATATATATATATATAATGGCATAGATCATATTTGTATGGTATCAAAGCCCGAGCATTAACTAACACGCGAGTGTCTTACCATCAGGTTACTGGAATTGCATATAGCGCAGGAGCCTCCAATTATCTTGACTTTCATTGGATCAATACTATCTGATGCTGAAAGATCAGTGTTGTGAAAGATATGAATGACTATAAACAATCATCAGGGTTTCTAGGTTTGTGGGTGAACTCGGTCATCATTAAACCTTACTAACAATTATTAGTTATATATTTATTTATTTATATATATATATATATATATATATATATATATATATATATATATATATATATATATATATTGTTGTTATATTCAGCACAACTGACTCCAGAGTTTTAAAAATTAACGTTTTTGTAATCGGTCGGTCCACTCGTCAGGAGGTTTCATCAGTCGATATGCTGAAAGCGTAAGCTTTATTGGTGCGGAAGTGAAATAGGCGTTTGTAGTGTTCACTTACGCACTAATACTCTTGGGAAAGGCAATAATCCAAACCTTCTTACCACTAGAGTAACGTTAAATAGAGTAGAGTTGACTGGATTATCTAATCATGAATGGGACCCAATCTCGATGAAGGTTTACTCTGAGTTAAAAACACAGACACACACACATTCACAGATGCGACGCTCTTCAGTAAAATGAATGGAGCACTATGGCTGTTTGACTTTGTTTACGTTTGTAAAAATAACACGTTAGATTTGGCTGACTCATTCTGCCGAGTGAAGATGGCTCAATGGTCTGAATGACATCAAATCGGTTCGGGTTCGATTCGGGCTCGAGACATTCTGTTGTCTAGTCCCACTGAGGAGCTGTGATACAGCGAAACAGTACTGTCAGTGAATGACATATATATATATATTACCAGAACAATCAACTTACTCTCGATATATTGATGATGCCCTATTGATAATTCCCCGTGATATTTACTTACCTGATCATGTAGACAAATTAAACACAGTCGAACACAGAATAGAATTTACATACGAAATAGAAGAAAACAATAATTTGTTTTTCCTAGACATCATGTTATATCGAGTTGACAAAAGCCTAAAACTTAAGGTCCATCGAAAATCAATTAATAAAAATGACCTAATAAATTTCTATTCCCTTCATAACAACAAAATAAAATGATCATTTTATTTGCAGCCTTCGGTATTAAACGAAGACGAGAAATATATTGAAAATACATTCAAGAGTCTTCATTATCCTAATTAATTGATATTCAATGCGAAACAAAAGGCCCATCAAATATTCAAAAGTAGAAAAGCTGTCCTTCCTGACAAACCCAAAGAATAAAAATATATATATTATTCTACCCACTAACCTTATAACAACTACACCGGCAAAAACTGTAAGAATTGCCAGAAATAATATATTGGAGAAACCTCAGGAAGTTTAAATAAAAGACTATATGAAGACAAAAATCTCATTTTAAAAAACACACAAAACGCATTGATTCTGCTCACCAAAACGAAACTGACTACAATTTTGGCATAAGAAATGCTACTCTCATTAAAAGAGAAAATAATTCGCTAAGACGCAAATGTCTATAAAGTGCTTTAAATGAAAGTTCATCCGTAGAAAATTTACGTCGATGTTCTTACAACGTTACAGCATTCTTGGCAGATTTCCTGTCATCACAAAGTGGGATATTTTATAACAAAGATGATGGAAAGAAAAAAGAAAAAGGATAGAGATGAATTTGGCTAGACTGCAAAAATAAATTCTTTAAATAATTTCAAACTACCAGCGTCTTTCGTTCATGCGCATGGGCAGTCGCAACAAGGTCAACACACCCAGTCCGATGAATTCCAAACGAATGAAACGGGTCATAACAATTTTTTTTCTAATTTCTGATGTGCAGATTTTTATTTTGATAAGATTCGATAGCGACACTCACGAGAATCTTCCATCGAAGTAATTTACTTTCACTAATTTCTCCCATAGTAAAAATAATTTAAATATTAATGACATATATATATATATATATATATATATATATATATATATATATATATATATATATATATATATATATATAATTGGATATTCCACCTGGTAGCTAAATGCGATCAGGAATGAATCCCATGTAATTAAAAGCGCGGTATTTTCTCATATATAATTTAAATATAATCGAGACCAATTACATATAGTCGATTTGCATAAAAATATTCTAAGCTTTCTGCATTCATGGCTTTTTATGAAAGAGATATGCACTGACTGTAGATATACAGATAGATGGATATATAGATACATAGATATGAAAAGACTGAGATAGATAGATAGATAGATAGATAGATAGATAGATAGATAGATAGATAGATAGATAGATAGATGTGGATAGACTTATTATAATATTTATTTGATTTATTAGGGAACTTTAAAACAAATCGTTACCTTTATTTACGGAAGTTAAAGGGGGTCATAAGGTCAGAATTAAAAATAGACTTGTGGGTATGTTTCGATTAACCGATTAAAAGTCAAATCTAAGCTAAAATAGAAAAATAAGGTTAGAGGGTGGGGGTGAGTGGGATATTTATTCATATCAAGATAATCTGACACTTAAACATGTTGTCCAACGATCGTAGGAAACATGGCAGCGACATTTGTATTATGGATGTAGCCAAGTATGATGTTCTGATATCCATTTTAAGCGCTTTACTATTAACTTTGACACCTCCTCTAATTCGCGATACTTAAATTTTAAAATGAATTTTTAAAAATTAAAAAGGTCTTGAAGCTTTCATTTTAGATTTAATTGAAAGTTAAAGGATTAAATTTATTATTTCCCGTAAACAAAATACACTGGTGTATTGCAAACAGAAATTATATTGATTGAAATCGATTTTTATTTTTTTATCTTTTGCTAAAATAGTAGATTTGAGCCCTTTTTAGTCGTCTTTCATCACAATGAAATTCTCTTTGTTAAAAATCTTCCAAAAAATCAAATATCCTTTTCTGAACCTTTATTTGAGTAATATTAGCTGATTTAAAGTATAATTAATCTGAAACAAATATTATTTAAAATAACACAGAAATGCATTTTAAACCAAACAGTATCTGTGTTGTTAACTGACAATAGCCATGTTTAAGTGTTTGACTAGTTATGACAAGGTGATGACATTTTTTTTTGTTTTTTCTATGGTCACTTTATCTGTAAATCATAATTTAAGAATATGAAGTGAGCGCCTCCTTTTATATTATTCTTAAGTACTAGATAATCTTTAAATTATTGTAAAATATTCTCCGTCTTTTAATTTTAAAATGTTGACTTTAAATTTACTATAGTCATCGTTTTTATTTTCTAATAATGTCGTGGATTGTCAACCATACTTTCACAAATGGGCACGTTTATACACATAAAATATTAAAAATTCTTTTAAAAATTTTGGTGTTTGAAGACGTATTAAGATTTTCAATTTTTGATTACTAATTATAGTCTTCACTTAATAATAATATCACCAACGCGATCAAAGTAATCCATAAATTTAAAAGATTTAGAACTTAAAAACTTAGTATAATTAAAAAATTTTAAAAATGCAAAAAATTATTGTACAACCATTCATCGATTTTTTTTCTTAAGACAATAGTGTCCTTAATATTTGTTTATAAAAGCAATTAAAAGCTTTCCTAATTGATTAATAATAAGCTTTATTTCATTTTTTTATTTAACGATTCGGGTCAGATTTTCGAGAAATAAGTAACTGTTTGAAAAAAATAGATAATTTAAATTTTCCAAGGAGTCCTGATTTTAACTAATAAAAAAAATTGTGATTAAAATTAAATTTCTCGAGATTTCATAAAATTAAGTGTTTGGATGGGGTAATAGATGTAAAAAATATTTTTTACCAAGATTTCTAAAAATAAAAAAAAATTCAAAAATAATTTCATTCATAAAAAATTCCTGAAAATTTCATTAAACTCCAACAATTATTTCATTTTTGCAAAGATTTCCAAATAAATGTATTGTTTTTACCAGGATAACCATATTAATCTTTGGCCCACCACTGAGAAAATTTCAAACATGCTAGAAAGGATTTTAAAAATTAATTAAAAATATTCTTTGCTCTTTCTTTTTAGTAATAACATAAACATTTGGAAGATAAACCTTTGTTTTTATCAAGCTCGGGGGGGGTATTTTTCATCATGATATGTTCCTTTTTTTGGTGAAAAAGTACAGGTAACTATATTAAATGTTACAGGACAAAAACTGAATTGATGTCAATTCAAAATATTCTTTTTGTTTCCTATAACGATCGTTAAGAACTTGAGAAAAGGACAATTGGCTTCTCAACGCGCAGTTTTATGATCGAACTGCCAAGACGAAGCAAATAGGATTTGTGCTTGATTCTCGGTCAGATCGAATTAGTTCGAAGGCAAATATCGACAAAAAAAGAAAAAAAAAACAGATAAATTCTTTTCAAAGCGCTGTTCAAATAGGAATCAATCTTAGTATAGTTTCTTTATTTCTTTTCTCGTAGTTTCTGAAGTAGCATCAAGTTAACGAAGTCGTATTTACGATCCTCTGTCACGAACTCCGACAGAAACGATGTTTCCTAATGGATATTTATTTCAGACAAAAACGGTACTTAAACAAAAGATCTCATGGAGTCTTCTGCCTTCATATCAGAACATCGATTCCTAAACGTCTTCAGTGTAAAAACTTTGATGTCTTTAAACAAACGGTAGCTCATAGGAAATACTGCACGGTATTTGGATTTTAAAACAATATCACTTTTCAAAATATCTCTCTCCACGGTGTGTTAACTTGGAAATATATATATATATAATTATTTTTTTTAAATATGATTCCTTCGCTACATTCAAAAAATTCAGGAATAACCAATTTTGAAGATACGTAAATTTCAAAATTGGTTATTCCTGAATTTTCGCTTGAGGAGGAAACAGGGCTTGTTACTTTAATTCAATTTAATTTTAATACTTATATTGATGGTTTCGGCACACGTTTTTGAAACATGAGAACTCTTATGTAGCGAAGGAATCATATTTTTTAAAAAAATAATTATAATCTAAGCTCTACTTCTGTATGAACCACTATTTTTTTTAAATAAAAAAAATACTAAAGAACCCTGGATTATTTACCTAACGTGTTTTTCCTATTTTTCTACATACCAGCACACACACACACACACACACACACACACACACACATATATATATATATATATATATATATATTAATGCTCTGTAAATTTACATTGAGCACTATTTTGTAAAAAATACAAATATCAATAACACCGGATTACATATCTTACTGTTCTTTCTTTTATTTAAATACACACACACACACACACACACACATATATATATATATATATATATATATATATATATATATATATATATACAGGTAAAATTAGAAAAAATGGAGTTTGATTCCACTGTAGGTAATATTTAATGTAATAGAGGGCTCAATACATAGTAGAGCTAAATATTATTTATTTTAGGATATAAAAACATGTTATAAAAATCGCTATACGATTACAATTATGTTTCAACACTATAAATGTGTCTCTTCAGGCGATGTTAAACTACTCTCACTCAACAGGAAGCTGATCTAAATGCTATCGATCTGGGGACGCTATTCCCTTTGGAAAGTAACTGAAAACCAAGCCACGGATTGACTCAAGCTTTGTGAGTGAAATTGGTTTGATGGAACTGTCGGAAACCGTTGATGTTTGTGCTGGCACGAAATCTCAAGTCATTGTGACCGAGGGTTTGAGCGTACTGGCCTTGTTCAAACTTCTGTTCATGACAAATTATGCAATCTAGTTGCAGTATGAACAACACGTGGGATGTGTAGGTGCTGAGCAAATGTGCCTGAGTCCCTAATTTCCTGTACAAACAATTATTTTTATTTCGTGCGTGACTTTCGCAGGATCTCGCAATTAATTTCGATTATTCCTAAATTCATTTCCAAGTTATAGAAATTGTTATCGTACAAAAGAAATTAGTCTTTAAAAAAATCGCCGAAAACATTTGCATTAATGAAAACTCGGGAATCCAGAATTTCTGTAACATGTGCTATTGAAAGTTAAAGAGTTGAGTCCCTTTAATTGAAAAAGTGTGACACAGTGGCACACACACATTCGCATTTATTATATAGAAGAAGGAGATGAGCTATTGAGGGTTGTGTTCTTTTAATCGAAAATGTGTGACACACTAACATTGACATTTATTATATAGAAGAAGGAGATGAGCTATTGAGAATTGTGTCTCTTTAATTAAAAAAGTGTAACACATTGACATTGACATTTATTACATGGAAGAAGCAAAGCTCTTCGAAGAAAAAAGCGAAGTCATGCAAAAGTGAAAAGGGATACAAGAAAGGAACTACCAATGAATGAGGCTGATACACTTATTGTATATTATATTTGTAGCCGTATCTGCCTTTCTAAAGCTGACCTGACCAGCCATAAGCGCAATCCTACACTAAGACCTCCATCCATCTGACTACAAGCAACTAATTTCTTTAGATTTACTCCTGTCAAATGTCTAATGGAGAATGGAGAAATGGGTTCGGATTAGCTAAAAAAATGAAATTATATACAATCCAATGAGTAAGTTCAGACCTTCATAGCTAGAACTCACCATGTCATATACACAGCGTCAAATCATCCTCATTCCATTCGTAATTGTTTGGATCGGCGGAAGTTCGGCTCAGACAGATTCTTCCCCAGAGCTGTCACTTTATGGAACAGACTCTCGAGAGGATACTCCTTGGACCAATGGAATCTTAACCTCTCTAGGTTTTGGGTCAATAGTTATCTATTCTATATATACTCATAATATGCACCTATTGGCCTTCCCTTTACGCCCTTACAACAATCTTATTCCGTAATCATCTACCTTGCGTGGCTCTTGTGTCTTGTATTGGGTGCACATTATTTTTTAAATAAAAAGATTGTATATCATATTTGTAGAAATATTTGTAAATCCTTTGCGGACCATATGAGCTATTACTGATCATAATCAGCATTTATTTCTAACTAGCTTAAAAGCCGCCCTGTTGGACGGCATTTAAGCTAGCTACTGTGGAGGGATTTTGCTTGGACCTTCATCAGAATAAATAGGGAGGAATAGATGCGATAGGTATCAATAAACTATAGAAGAACTCAAAATTGATCGCTGCATTTAACTATTGCATTAATATTTAAGCTTACCTTTTAAAATGTTCAACGATAATTCCTCTGTCGTCACTTAAAAACAGTGTACGTAGGTCCTTACTTTTCGTACAAACAATTATTTTTTGACTTTCGTTTGATTTCGCATTTAATTTCGATTATTCCCAAATTTATCTCTAAATTATAAAAATTGGTTTCGTACAAAAAAATTCGTTGCAAAAAATCACTTAAAAAGTCGCCGAAAAAAGTCGCAGTAATGAAATTTGGGAAGCAAAAATTTTAGTGTTATTGGTCTGGATCCAGACCAGAATGTTTTTAATTTGCTCATGGAGTCGGTCTGATTCCAAAAATGGCATGTTGGGCTACTAGGAGTAAAGTTCAAAACACGGATGATTTTATTCTGAAACACTGTAATTTGAGAACAGTATTTTTTTTTCATTTGAACATGAGCTATTGAAAGTTACAGAGTTGTTTTCGTTTAATTGTTTCATCAGTCGAAATCAAGATGGCGGAATCTGAAAACAATCGCAGTAAGGAAAATTTGGGAATCTAAAATTTCAGGATAGCGGGTCCAACCCGGAATGTTTTTAATTTGCTCACGGAGTTGGTCCTTTTTCCAGAATGGTATATGTTGGGTGACGGCCTCTAGGAGTAAAGTTGAAGAAGTCTGACACAGTGAAACACGCATTTATTATATAGATTATTCAGCACATATAAAAAAATGGTGGGGGGGTACAATAAGGTTGACCCTGTACTAAGCTCAAGGGCCACTCAAGGTAAAGTGTTACCGAATAAGAGGTAAGGAGCACAATTTAACAGGATATGGTGGAAAGATAACGGTTAAATCAAGACTTGAACAGATTAAGATTGCTGTGATTGGAGAGGCATCCTCTTGAGAGTCGGTTCCACAAAGCAGTGGTTCACGGGGAGAAGCTGTTAGAGTGGAACTTACTCCTCAATAATGGAATAAGAAAAGAATGGAGATGACGCGCTGCAATGTGTATGTCATGCCGGGTCTTAGCCGTGAAGATTAAAATACAGGGAACCAAGTAATATCGTCTGTTCGAACACTTTCCATGGAAATAGCGATAGAGCAGCGGGTGGCTGGCAAAATTTCGTCTGTGAGAAAGGCGTTATAGGGTGGAATATAATTCGTCGCCCACAAGCGCGCTAAGACGAATTTGGATTTTATCGAGAGTGAAAAGTGAGGACTGCGCTACTACCGTCCATATATGGCAGCTGTTCAATCTCTGGTAAGCTCTGGGAATTTATCTTCAATAGATGTTTTGATGAATAAGTTAACAAGACATTTGTTGATTTATTTTATGTTCTTCCTTTTATGATTACAATTTTCTTCGTTTTTCGCACTTAACCAATACAAATATCGTCCAAAAGTTTGTCCCGAGCGCTCTCACCTAAACCGTTCAACTTTTTTTTTTATTTTTTATTATCCCACTATAATAAATCGTTTATAAGTACCATTGTAGAACGTTGCTGAAAGTAAGCACATTTTTAATTACTAAATACGACCAGTGTTCACAATGTGGCTGTGTTCAGAATTCTAGTAAGGACTGTTGCTTTTTTTATAAGGGCCAATGTGTTTTAATATTTAAGTCCCAAAGAGTCTTCATGCGTATGAATACAAAAAAAAACGTAATAAAAAATAAACAAAACTACCTCGTGAGTCTTGTTCAAGGAAACATCTATTAAGAAATTTCTATTTTTAAAACAAACAGTAGGTGCAAAAATTTTTATATATATATATATATATATATATATGTGTGTGTGTGTGTGTGTGTGTGTGTGTGTGTGTGTGTGTGTGTGTGTAAGTGTGTGTAAGAGAAAAACTTTAAAAATCGCTTCCTTTCTGTCGTGCGACGATGGCCTAGAGGTAAAATGTCATAATGTTAAAATCAGTCAGGTTTCGATCCCGGCTTCAAGCAATCGGACGTCGAGCCACACAACCAGGAATCACGTAATGAGCCAGTTTTCCTTGACGATCCGCTTAGGTGAAACCGTGGTAGGTGTGTCTGGCTCTCTAGGTTTGACTCGGTCTGCTCTACTTTTGTATTGAGCACTTTAAGTTAGTTGATTACTCGTATCGGTTTTTTTTCTTTGGGCTTTGGACCTATATACTGTACGATTATTTTCGACAGACGTTCATGTTCATAGCTCTTTCTTTTTTTAAAACCTTTTTTTTCCTTCGAAATTGATTTAATCATTGGCAAATCAAGAAACCGAAGGTTTTCCGAGACGAGTGTAGTTGCTTTTATATATATATATATATATATATGTGTGTGTGTGTGTGTGTGTGTGTGTGTGTGTGTGTGTGTGTGTGTGTGTGTGTGTGTGTATTATTCCGGGATCATTTCAACTTATTTAAGATGATCTTCGCCCTCTCTAACCTTTTTGTCCTGGATTAACAAAATGCCTCACAGATTTCACGTATGATTTCATTTTCAAGTTTCTATTCACTGCTCTTTGGACTGCATAACGGAAACCTCTTTCTCACGTGCCAAACGTCTTATGGATTGAGCGGGATAATTTCTAATTGATCTCTTTCGCTTTAAGTTGAAATAATGACCCCTCTTCCTGTCGTGGTTCCTGATCCAGTTTTTCTGCTGCTTTCTCTTTTTAAAACTGATTCACGGTTGTCTTGATGGATCTTGAATAGATTTGAAAGATGGAAGTCAGAGTATGAATGTTGCTACCATTCCTGAAGGCTTGAATGATTTTTTTCCTCTCATCATTGCTCGGTTGGGAAGACAGTGGCTTTGACACAAAACAATTTTAACCTGTTCTCTTCCTAACTGAACAACTCAAATGATTTCTCAGTAATTCTTACGACAAATGATGTCAAGATGTCTGAAAATCAGTTAGCTTAGAGTTATTTAGATATTAAACATTTTGTGGGGTGGACATTTATGGTGCTACACGATTTGGACAATCTTTCTTCAATCGGCACAACCGTTATCCTCTCTTGGAATTTCGAGACTTTTTGTAATCTACAGAGCTAAAATATTCTCATCCGGGTTCATATGCGCAGAGAAAAAAATGTTATATAAGTTAATATCGTTCAGTCATATTCACTTTCATGTCGCTTGTCCGTTTCATCCACTGAACTTCACAGACGTGGAGTGTTCGTCATCCACGCGAAGTTACATGGCCATCTTAACACTGCTCCGCTCCATCGGTCTTCGTATTTAAATTCAGAAAAGAATACTGAGATGTTACGTGACATCTGTCCTTCTTTACGACAGCGAATGTTGGACGATGTTCTCAAAGATAAAGAAGAGACTCGAGACGACGGAAATGTACAGAAGGATGATGAGGATATCATGGACCGAGCGTGTGAGTAACGATGAGGTCTTAGAGAGGATGCAAGCAAGGAGGAGGCTTATACTTGATATCAAGAAGAGGCAGCTGAAGTTCCTGTCACACATAATGAGGAAAGAGGGTGTAGAAAATCTGACACTCACGGGTCGAATAGAAGGAAAGAGAGACAAGGGAAAACAACGCATGATATACTTAGTGGCTTTAAGTAAGTGGATGACAGAACGACGTCTGGGGGAGGAAGCAGAGGGAAGAAACTTGTTGAGAGATGCAAGGGATAGGGGGAAGTGGAGAGCCATGATCGCCTACGTCCTGAAAGGACACAGCACATAAAAAGTAAGAAGATAGCCATTGCTGGCAGAACAAAAAAAAAGTCGCCCTTTGCTTATTTTTCGTCTACGAAGCCACATGAACGAGAATATCGTTGCCTGTTTTATTTATATGTATCTCTTTAAATTTCATTCTTTAATCATTTTATTTACCTATTCCTTTTTTATTCCGTGTCCCCTAGGGTCGTAGGGACAGCATGTGTATTGCAGCCGCAATAGAAGTGGTGTTTCTTGAATAAGATAATCTGATAGAGCCCAACACTCTCCAGGCCGATTTTGAATTCAGAGTTTTTCCTTCTCCTAGACCAGTTGCTATCCAAGGCTACAGAAACCGTTCTGTCCTGCTATTTACCCATAGCTGGTGGGAGAAGAAGAGGATTCATACCTTTCCCAAGGGTATTACCACGTAAGTGAATGCAATGGATCCAAATGGAATTCGAACTCAGCTCTCCGATTCCGCAATCCGAGCCGCTATCCATTTAAGATTGTAGCGATTAACTTAAACTAGAATGAATGTTACAAATAAAATATAAGGGTGTAAATAAAAAATATAATAAAATAAAAAATTAATAAGACGGAACTATATATCTAATGTATTTATAAAGGAGAAGAAGAGGATTCATACCTTTCCCAAGGGTATTACCACGTAAGACTAGGATTCGAACTCGGCTCTCCAAATGCTTTTGTTTTTACTCGGTACTAAATCTCTTATTTTAATTCTTTTTCAATTGAAGTGGATTTATTCTAACCTCGTTTTGAAAACTTTGTTTGAATATTAAATCTTTGATTTATTTTTTTTTTTTTTTTTTTTGGCCTATGCAAAAATTGGACGTTATTTTTATTCCTGGCTCACAAACGTGGAGTGTTCGTCTTCAACGGGAAGTTAATGCTGGTACATGGCTATCTTAGCACTGTCCCACTCCCTCTATTCAAATGTCATATCGATCGACATCTTCTGATGCTTTGATCTTGATCCCCGTCCTCCTCTTTATCCTTTCCTCAAACACCCCTTTTTACTCTTACTTTCACTCTCTATAACCCCCTTGCGTACTAGTGGCAATCCCGCTTTGCTTGGGGTGAAATGCTTAAAATAAAACGTAAATTTTCAGCACGGCTGGAAATTGAACAGCCATTTAAACCAAATATGTTTGAACCAAAACGCTAAACATCTCAACCATATATTTCTAATTCCGTCACCTTAAACCTGCTGTCTGTAGTCAGGTAATGGGGGTTTAGGTACAATTTGTAGCTTTACTCAGATGACGAAATTCTACTTCAGTTTCTCTTGTTTTTTAATCAGAGGCTTCCAGATGGTATTCTTTTCTTTTTTCTTTTTTTTTCTTAGCTAAAAGGACTTTTTGCATCTGATATTCAATTCGTTTAAGATTTCTCTGCATAAAAATAGGAATACTGCCTCATGCGAAATCGTTTTCTCTGAAAGGAAATGTCCTGGTAATAACTATTTGAACATATTTTTTTCGCAGGATCTGGATGATCGTATATACGCATGCGTCGTAATTAACTCGACTCTCTTTGAACCGAAAAAAAAATGACGCCATGTTGCCGTAAAGGGATGCCGCAAAGTGTCGAGAAGAAGCCTCAAATGCCAACGTAGATGTAATCACCGAACAACATGTGGAAAGTAATCACATTAGAGCGGATCACGGCTAAGGAAAAAAAAAATATATATATACATTTATTAACCCTGCGTTAATCACACAAGGTGCTTTGTTACCCCCAAACTTTTTAAGTACTCGTAATTCTAAGTTGACAACTTGTTTCTTTTGCTCCATCCCAGTACTCTCCTGAGGGTGTGTAGCATGCGTTGTGGCGCAGTTGTAGCTCAGTTGCCGTGGGAGGCAGACGTTACTTT
Source organism: Acanthosepion pharaonis (assembly GCA_903632075.3). Classification (NCBI taxonomy): domain Eukaryota; kingdom Metazoa; phylum Mollusca; class Cephalopoda; order Sepiida; family Sepiidae; genus Acanthosepion; species Acanthosepion pharaonis. The sequence continues at coordinate 4,278,860 of CAHIKZ030000890.1, read as the reverse complement.
GTCATTAGGGTTTCCTGTCACCTCAGCTGACTAACGAAGTGAAGTTTTCATGACTTATATTTTTTTCATATTATACACACACACACACACACACACACACATACACACACACACACATATATATATATATATTATGTATGATGGACTCTCCTTCGTTTCGTAAAACTTATAGTAAGACGGGAGAGTCCATCTTACATAAAACAGGGAATTACTTTTCTATCACTCTGTATGTTATTGCTCTTTCAGTCATTTAAGTTTAGCTAATGAAATAACGTTCTATTCAAGGAAAATATATTGTGGCTATTTTTTATCAATAAATTCTCTATTTTTGTATTGGTGAGTTTCACCTACAATTTACAACATATGTTTATGCAAGAAATTTATTATAATTTTCATTTCAATAAAATAATTATATCTTCAGTTCAAGTTTAGATTTAATCCTTTCAGCCATACGTTCCTGAACAATTTTAACCTTTCTGCCTGATCCCCTTAGTCAAAATTCGCAAATAATTGGTATGTAATGTTTCACGGTAGATATAAAAATAGTTACAAGTGTTTACACGTCGTTCAACCGGTGGTTGGGCATTACGTCATTTTTCTCTACCACCGGTAAAGCGGTGGTCAAGGCTCAAAGGTTTAATGTACATTGTAACAGAGATTAATTATGCTATCTTTTTAAGAAGTACGACAAGAATTTACCTAATTCTAATACTATAAGCATTTTTGTATTGGGGTGTGAAAATACCCAGAGGACTATTTATTTTTGGAATTCCGAAATGAATAAGGCTGGGTTAAATAATTATGTTCAGCCAGAGGATGAATTGACATATGTCCATCGAAAGGTAATACCACGAATAAAAAAAATAATGCCATGTCTCTTCGGGATATAAGCGATCATTATTCTCCACAGAATCCTTTTCTTTATTACCACCGAAGCTATTTGACTAATAACCGTGTAAAAGAAGATATGGATTCATGCCTTTCCCAAAAGTGGATCTCCACAGATGCCCTTCTTTATTATTTGTGTATTTCTTTTCTTTCTTGAGAATGATAGTGGAGTTGTTTGCCGTTGTTTCGCCACGGTTCAAAATTCAAAATTTTCCTTCTCTTAGACTGGTTGCCACCCGAGCTATTTAATCCGCAGCTGGGGAATAAAAGAGACAGATCCATGTCTTTTCCAAACATGGATCCTTATTCTCCACAGATTCTGTTTCTTCATTATCTGTGAATTGCTCAGTATTCTTGGGAGAGATATTGCAATGGTTTTCCTTTCCTTCTCCACTGTTTGAAGTTCAGAGTTTTCGTAGACTGGTTTCCAGCCAAGGCAATAGAGTTTAGTCTCTTCTGTTATTTAACAGGGATGAGGAGAAGAGATTATTAATGCCTTTCTCAGGCGTATTTGTGCGAAATTAAAAACGTGTGTGCGTACGCACGCGTGCGTACGTGTGTGTGCGTTCTATTTATTAACCTTTAAATCCTATTGTTCCACTAGTGGAACATTTTTTCCAGCCATTTTTCCAGACATTTTTTCCAGACGATCATTCATTGTATTTTAGCACATGTAAACACTTATATTTATATTTTTGTCTTTTCTGTGTTTATTATCCATAGGATAATCAAAATGAATCCTTGTTTAGTATTAGAAAAATTATCTTAAATTACGAGGGTGGGCTGAAAAGTTCATAGGCTGACTATGAACGAATGATGCAAAAGCGGCGAAATCTTACATGGATTAATTTCAACTGTTGTTAGTTTCCCTGGGTGTTTGGTCTTGATAACCTTTCGTAACTGCAAGTTGATATAGTACTCTCCATTGATGGTGTAGCCCTTTTGAAGATAGCCAATAAACACAATGCCTTTTGCCTCAGAAAAAAAAAACTGAGGGTACATTATCAATAGAGTCTGCTATGCCAACTCGCTGAGACAGTTAAAAAAGGCGGTCAAGAGCAGACGCCCAGGAAAACGGACAAAAAGATTTTTGTTTCATCCGAACTATGCTCCAGGATGTTTCAGTAGCTGCTGTGCTTGACTTTGGTTTTGAACTATTTGATCATCCTCCTTATTCTACTGAGTTGATTATCATCTGTTCCTCAACATGAAAACATACTTGGCTGGGAACTAGTATCGTAGTGATGATGACGTCATATCTGCTGTTGATGACTTTCTTTGGTCAACAGTCTTCTTTGAACAGTAAGATGTCAGTTTAGCTGGAAAGAAATAGTTCAGTAGATAAGAAGAGCTGAAATTAATGCATGCAAGATTTCACTGCTCTGGCATCACTCCTTTACTAGTGGAATAAATGTGCTAAGAGAGTGCTAAGACATACTGACTTTGGTCGTGTAGTCGCTTCAGATAGATAGATAGATAGATAGATAGATAGATAGATAGATAGAAACAGCGCCATGTAGATAGATAGATAGATAGATAGATAGATAGATAGATAGATAGATAGATAGATAGAAACAGCGCCATGTAGATAGATAGATAGATAGATAGATAGATAGATAGATAGATAGATAGATAGAAAGAAAGAAACAAATGTTCTATTCCCCAATAATGAAAAAGATAGATAGATAGATAGATAGATAGATAGATAGATAGATAGATAGATAGATAGATAGATAGATAGATTAAATATTCTATGTCCCTCTTCCTTTCAGTATGTCATGTGAGTGGCAAAATCTCTTCCTTTCTATGTATTTCTATTGTCTCTTTCTGATCCTAATAACAAGTGTCCTTTTTGTTTCTATTTTCTCCAAAACTACCTCGTTGCTCACATGCTCGGTTCATAGTATTCTCAGCATTCTTCTGTAGAATAATGAACAGATAGATAGATAGATAGATAGATAGATAGATAGATAGATAGATAATGAAAGAAAGAAAGAAAGAAAGAAAGAAAAGAAAGAAAGAAAGAAAGAAAGAAAGAAATAGCTCCGTATACATACTTACATACATACATACAGAAAGCAAATAATAGGATGTCATCAGTGTGGCAAGTCAAATTTAGAAATTGCTAGTTTTCTTCCAGGTTAATCATCAAACAGTTTACAATATTGTCAAATTTAATGAAGAAGGCCATTGTCGTGTGGAACAACGTTCAGAAAGATCAAGCATCATGTCTGAGCAAACAAAAAGGGTATTGAATAGGGAAGCTATCAGAAACCGTCGTCAGAGCGTCAAAGATGTCGCCAACAGCATGCAAATATCGCCATATCCGGTGAGAAAGACTTTGAAAAAGCTAGGCTATCAAAGAAGAGTTGCAAGTAAGAAGCCCCTGATTTCAGAGATTAACAGGTACAGGTTTATGTTTGGAGAAATCAGAATGAGACTTGGAACACTGAATGTCTACAGGTGATTGTGAAACATGGAGTCATTGGAGTAATGGTATTGGGCGCTGTCTAATTTGGAGGAAAATCTGAGTTGATTCTTGTTATCCAAAATACTGTCAAATATTAGAGAAAGGAATACTCCTACTATTTAAAACCAATCAGATTGACAAGTATGTCTACCTTTTTCAAAAAAATGGAGCGCCATGTCATATGAAAAAAGTAGCAAAGTCCTGAAATGAATCGCAAGGAATCAAGTCACTGTCATGTGTAGTCCAAAATCGTGACATAAATCCAATAGAGAACGTTTGGGAGCACCTTAACCGAAGACTTCGAGAGCATGCAAGAAAATCATGTCAGTGGCAACCCTTAAAGAAACATTGCTAAAGGAGTGGCAAAATATGGCTCAGACGATTGTTGATAACTTGATCAAATCCATGAAAAATCGAATACAAGCACTGAAACTAGCAAATGGAGGACCTACTCTATACTAGATCCAAATATTGTTTGTTTATGTTGAATAGGGATTACGTAATTAAATTTTGAAATTGGATCAAGTTTATTTCTCCTGGCTAAAAACTTATCTTAGGCCACTGTAGATAGATAGATAGATAGATAGATAGATAAATAGATATAAACAAATTCTCTACTTTCAAAAATGAAGATATATATATATATATATATATATATATATATATTGAATTTCCCCCCATGCAAGGCGGGAGTGCCACTAGCACGCAAGGGGTTACTGAGAGTGAAAGTAAGAGTAAAGAGGAGTTTTTGGGAAAAGGATAAAGAGGACAGGGATCAAGGTCAAAGCATCAGAAGATATCTATTGACATTACATTTGTATATTTGAAGATTTTAGCTCTTAGGGAAACAAGTAAGAGGAAGGGAGTTTCACTGTCGGGAAGTGCGAGAGAAGAAGCTGTTGGAGTAGAAGAGGTGGTTGCATTTAACCGTTTCGACAGTGAAAGGGTGGGACCGACATGCCAACCTGGTAGCACGCTTATATTCATGTAGTTGGGGCACCAGTGAATATAACTGAAAAGAAAAGTTGCCATGAAAATATTTGTAGAAAAGACAGAGGGAAGTCACATCACTTAGATAGATAGATAGATAGATAGATAGATAGATAGATAGATAGATGCAAATAAATTGTTCCAGATACATACATAGATGTGTATAGATGGCCACTCGTCTATTTGGGCGGCTAGACAATCCTTATTGTAGACGCTTGCTCAGACGCATTTGTGTTTATTCAAGAAACAAACCAGTACGATCAAACCTTCGGCCACGATGACTTGGTGTACCATCTATACATTTCCACACACAAGGTTTGGGTCAACATATGCTATGTTTTTCAGGCACTTTCCAATGGTGCCGCACACTGGGATCGACCTCTCCAATCCGATATCGTCAGGAAGTTTCTTTCCTGACAAATCGACCATGGTGAGATTCGAACCCGGGACTCATGTTCAGAATGCGAACGTTCTAACCACTTGGCCCATACATAAAGTATTTGTTGGGAATTATTCAGGGGCATATTTCTTTTTTTTTTAGTATTTGCTGATGACTTTCCAATGTGTTTCGCGCATTTGTGTCCCTCATCAAGTTTTTAAGTTCTTTAGTAATATTTGTCTTCATAGTAATCTCGAAATAGTCGTGCTGAGACTGTTTTCATATTTTTTTCAAAACCTACTGAGGATCATAAGTATTATTTGTTAAAAATCTAATATTAACCAAGATAATAATAGACAAGTGGGAAGGAAGGAAGGGAAGAAGGAAGAAAGGGTGGAAAGAAGGAAGGAAGGAAGGGTTTATGATAGTTGGCGAGCAAAATAATGAACAGTGTAAGATAGATAGATAGATAGATAGATAGATAGATAGATAGATAGATAGATAGGTTAAATCTTCTTCTATGTCCCTCTTCCTTTCAGTATGTCTTGTGGGTGGCAAAATCTCTTCCTTTCTATGTATTTCTATTGTCTCTTTCTGATCCTAATAACAAGTGTCCTTTTTGTCTCTATTTTCTCTAAAACTACCTCGTTGCTCACATGCTCGGTTCATAGTATTCTCAGCATTCTTCTGTAGAATAATGAACAGATAGATAGATAGATAGATAGATAGATAGATAATGAAGAAAGAAAGAAAGAAAGAAAGAAATAGCTCTGTATACATACTTACATACATACATACAGAAAGCTATATATGAGGATTTGTTCAGGCAAAGAAAGAAAGAAAGAAAGAATGAATGAATGAATGAATGAATGAAATAGCTCCATATACATACTTACATGCATACATACATAAAACTATATATGGGGATTTGTTCAGGCATAGATAGATAGATAGATAGATAGATAGATAGATAGATAGATAGATATGAAAGACTTTAGATAGATTATCCCACTATAACAAATGATCTATAAGTGCCTTTGTAGACTGTATAGAGCTTGCAAATTATCCCGATATGAGTCCATATGATTAGATATATAGATAGATAGATATAAACAAATTCTCCACTCTCGGAAATGAACATAGATTAAACATATATTAACTGAGTACTCAGACCTGGTTCTCTCAAGACAAAAATGTTATAATATAAACAAATTGTTTGGGCTCTTCGAGAAAGCAAAAGTGGGTGACATAATATTATTTCTTAAAGCAGTGGGCCTCTACCAAAAAATATAAACCAAATGAGAATTTCAATAAAATCAATTTTTATACAAACTGTATATCTGAAAAGAATACATCATACTTATAAAACCCAGGTTGTGTGTGTGTGTGTATGTACGTTTATATATTGGATCGCATTTCCTACATTTTTCAACCAATTTCAACAAAACTTCACAGGACTACGTAAAATTACCTTGCGGTGGTTCTGACAGCACCAGAAATTGGAAAAACACAATTGTTTTTGCACGAAATCAATTTGAAAACACGATTAAGAGGCATCGCGAGAATGAAAGCGGGACAACTCATATCGATTTATACTTATAAAACCCAGGTTGTTTGTGTGTGTGCGTGTGTGTTCGTTTATATATGGGATCCGATTTCCTACATTTTTCAACCGATTTCAACAAAACTTCACTTTTTTTTTTGGTAGATAATGTTTCTTATTGTCTTGCACACTTTTTTCTTTATTTTGACATTCAGAATGCTTTAAAAATTCCATTTACAAGGCAATTGTTTATAATAAAATTTTATTCAATCGGTAGACTCATAACGATTGAAAACAATGTTTTTGTTTGAGTTTGGATTTGACCAATTCGTAAAAAAAAAATAAAAAATGTAATTAAGACATGCGTGTCCGTCAACCTTAAACAATAATCTTTGTCAATTTTATTTTTCAGTCTTTATGATGGTCGATACTTGATCTATCTGTTACTGTTACATCCCCGGGCAATGCCGGGCTCTACTGCTAGTCTATAATAAAAATTAAAACTGTCCCAATTCAGGGTTTGGGGATTATGGAAGCCAATATGTAACACTAATAACAGATTTAGTGTTAGAGAAAAGGAAATTGAAAATAGGCAGCGCCGGAGCTAGTTTCGCCCAACACCGAAAATTGCTACAAAACCAAAAAATCAAACAGAACACTTGAGTCTTGTACTTAAATCGTCACGTCAGATCGAGATGTTCATGTGGATGTTATTCATGGCACAAGAATCGTTAAGAAATACCTAAAGAATAAGCTGTATACAAGCAATTTTCAGATCAATGATTAAAAGTTGCTTCGATTAAATGAAGCAATGAAAATCCATCTTCAGAACGCGCACTATAGAATCATAAAAAAAAACTTTTCTTCTAATAATTGATACTTAATCCTTTCTTTGAACAATTGACAGTTAATCCTTTCTTCTAACTAGAACTATTCGAACTAATAGAGGATGATTAATCCTATTCTTCAAATAATAGACGGTTAATTCTTTCCTCTAAAAATGGAGGTTAATCCTTTCCTCGAACAATTATCGGTTAATCCTTGTTACTAACAATTGGTGGTTAATTCTTTCTTTAAAAATGTGATGTTTAATCCTTTTCTTCTAACAATTGATACTTAATCCTTTCTTCTAATAGTTGATGGTTAATCCTTTCTTCGAAGAATCGATGGTTAATCCTATTCTTCTAACAATTGTTAATTCTTTCCTCTAATAATGAAAGTTAATCCTTTCTTTGAACGCTTGACAGTTAATCCTTTTTTCTAACGATTGGCAGTTAAGTCTTTCTTCTAAAAGTTGACGTTTAATCCTTTTATTTTAACAATTGATAGTTAATCTTTTCTTCTCGCTTTTATCCATTATCTTAACTATGAGTTTATGCAGTTATATTTCAGTGTTTGTCATCAACTCGTTTCCCGCTCCGTATCTGATACTGTTAACCCTAGAACAATAACCATGAGTACCCTGCGCAAATTTTCCTATTTGTAATTACAATTTTCAGTACCTGATTTTCTTACCTAAATAATATGTTTTTCAGTTCTTATTAATATTGACTCAAAGTACAAAGTTTGAAGTGCCTGCATGTAAAATATTTCAAATAAAGATTTATATTTAATATTTTTTTTGATATTTTCAAAATCGGGTATGCAGGACAGACTGGGTTCTATAGCCTTGGATGGCAACTGGTCTAGGAGAAGGAAAACTCTGAATTCAAACTTGCTCTTAGAGGAGGGTGAATGGAGTCTCTCTGAGCCTTGGTTGGCAATCCATTTAGTGTTGGTGTCACGATAAAAACACCCTTGATAGCCCTAGCGAAGCATCAAGAATTCAGCTATTTGACAAGATTATGAACTACACCAATAAAAGTATTGGTGAGTTCAATCTCGGCTGTGGCCGCAAGATGATGATGATGATGATATACCCATGGTTAATAGTGGTGTAACTTTTATTGATGATTAGTTATCTAGGGTTAAGATCATATTCACCATTAAAGAAATGCAATACAAACACAACGGCACAAAATTATGGCCAGTTAAAGAAAGCTATAGAAATTAATAACAGAATAAAATAAATCTAATAATATTGAAAATATATTGTCATTTTCATTGATAATATTGACAATATAATGATGTGATAATAATTTTAATAACCGTAAATTCAAACACGAATGATAACCGGGAACGATATTTAAACTCGCTCATTAATAGAGAAACTAAAGAGATTAAATAAACTCTACCTTCTCAGCTTATTCTCAATGAATTAACTTAGATGACACAGTAAAGATGGTCGATATGAGCCGACGGAAAAGATCTCATAAATGTAATTTCCATAATTATACCGCACGAAGCTGCCAAATATTAGCACAACACACCATAATTAAAAAAAATAAAAAATAAAAGTCTTATCGACCAAAGAAAAAGAAACTAAGATGTCAACTTTGTATTGGAGATGTCAACAACAATAAAGTACAGAGGATTAAGTATCTGAGAAATGTTTTAACAGAAGATGAACTAGATAGATGCAACCGCCACTTCTACTGTAACACTTTCATTTCTCGCACTTCTCACCTGCGGAACTCCCTTCCAATTTCTAGCTTCCTTGATAAATACAAACTTTAAAATTTTAAAGGCAACGTCGATAGCCATCTACTGTCTTCTTTGTTTTAATCAGTCAGTTAGTCATGTGCAATGCGTGACACGCTTAGGCGATCATGTATCTTTCGATACATGACTGACGAGGCAGATTATTTTCTTTTCCCGCGGTAGGTTGTCATTTCTTTCTGCGGTAGACCAGTTGCCATCCAAGGCTATAGAACCCGTAGCTGGAGGCAGAAAAGGATTCATACCTTTCCCAAGGGTATTAGCACGTAAGTGAATGTAATGAATTCTACTAGAATTCGAATTTGGCTCTCCGATTCCTCAATCCGAGTCGCTATCCATTACTCCACAGTGGTTAAATAGGGGATGGAAATGCGACATCCAAATTCGAATATAGACCGGAATAGCAAAAATGTATTCCAAAAGCTAACACAAATAGTAAGGAACTGGAGAATTTCGTTAGAAACTAGAATGGTAACTAGGTCTCACTGTTTTACTGTTGAACTAGCTAGATGCAACCGCCACTTCCACTCATTTCTTGCTTCCCTGATAACTACAATCTTCAAAAAATTAAATGCAATGTCAATCGCCATCTTCCGTCTTCTTGAATCTTGTTTCATTTTTTTTTCCCTCAATTCTTTCCGTTCTCAGACTTCTCATTCTCTTCCACTTTAAGTCCCTGAAACCTCCTGTGTTCTTGTGGCATAGTTGCCTTGCTTAGGGTGAATCGATTTTTAAAAAGGAACAAAGAAAATAATATCCAACTGCTATGTAATATCCATCCTCCTATATAGCACTAAATGCTGGATAATATAGACGCAGAGAAGAATGCAAGCAAATTTCGCTTTACAGAAGAATGGAGTATACTACAAACGGAGAGCGTAAGCAACGATGAAGTCCTTAAGAAAATAGAAACAAAAAAGACAGCTGAAAATTCTTAGACACATAATGTGGAAGCCCTCCTTGGGATCTATCTTAAAAGTCCGCACAGAGTGAGGCTTTTAAGCTAGTAATAAATAAATAAAAACTTGTGAGGTCTAGTGACACTTGGTCGGAAGTCAAAAGTTCCCATCTACAGGCTTATATTAGTAAAGTTTGGAGAAACAGGAAGATAGGAGCTGGTCGCTAAACCAGTCACGTCGGTAGCAGTCGCTCGATATTAATAGGAAGAGACGAAGTGATCTATGTACAACTTTTCTACTGCCATGGAGAATCCATGAATAAAATATCAAATAATTAAAAACGTCTTTTCATTTCTTGCTGTAACGTTGATTTCATCTTTCGTCCTTTATGACATCACAAATCCTACCTGGAATTGCGTTAGTGGGATTGATTAATAAGCATGCAGCAAATAATCACCACGCCCCACGGAGGCGGGGGTGAATAATTAAAAAAAATAATTTAATCGTATTGGTACTTGTATTTAGAACACAAGAATAAGAGATTGTTTACATGAACGCATTAAAAAAATTTAAATTACAAAAACTTTTAAATTTTAATTGAAAATTAAGAAAACATAACAGTTTAAAAGCCTCTTAAATTCCCCCCTCCCGTATTTTTAAGCTTTCCTGTAGGAAAGCTTAAAAACACAGACACAAATCTGAATGGCGAAATATCCGATTTTGAAGAATACGTCTTTTTTTTCCAAAAAATAAATCGGTAATTTTTCTCATGTGTAAATGTATTTATAGAGTGTAGTTCTTCCAATTAGTAATTCAGACGAGCAAATTTTTCACCTTGCAGAACTTGCCGAAGAAAACCAAAAGAAATTTGCTTTCATATTTTTTTCTGAAATGTCTCGTGCGAATGCCTCAACAATTTTCAATTAAGCCTTTAATGTCTTTTTTTGTGTTTAATTTTACTTCACGCCCATGCAGAATATTTGCTTTGGCGTCGGAATTATTTTTCCATCAATAACGACGCTGTAATTTTCGTCTTTTATTGAAGAACTGGCCCTGCTATTTACGAAATGTTCGTTTGTAACCGTTTAGCGGTGAAAAAATATATTGCCGGAGATCTTTGCGGATGGATAAAATGACAAAGATTCTTTCTTATGCATTTTAAGTTCATTACATTTAGTTACACGCAAATTCCCCCAGCTATGAGTTAAATTGCAGGACAGTCTAGGCCCCACACGTTTGGTTGGTAACCAGTCTACCGCAAATAGTAACGGCAGACTACTGCGGGAATTCTTCTCTCAAATCAATCATGTATCGAAAAGAGACATTGATGGGATACAGAAGGGTTTATCTCTCTTTGGCTAGAGATAAGTCACACGGGTGACATGACCGCAACTTAGTGACGTCACTCCACACAGTAACGAATGCGGCAGCCAAATTCAGTTTTTTTTCAGCAGCTAAGCCGTAAAAAATCTACATCCTCAGTCATGTATATAAAGATACATGATCTCCCAAGAGTGGTTCAAGCATAGCACGTAACTGATTGATCTATTAATCCATATAATATCCGACAATTTCTTAAATCAAAACGTATTCCAAAATATAACTAAAAAACAACATAAAACATACTTATAACTGCCTCTAGTAATTTTGTCCACACAGGCATGTATAGGAAAAGCTGAGTATTATCTACCATGTATTCAACTGCGAAAGCAGAATAACATATAATAGTTTTATTACTTCAAATCTCCCAAGAAAATTCAATTTCGGCATTAAATGACCCATGAGGAGTTGATATGCCGTTAAACAAATCAACTAACCAACCCAAGCGTATAGGACACAGAAATCTATGGGGACATGGTACAGATATTTGTTATTTACCCTTAGCTGTCGTAGGGTGGATATTGAAATAGACAAATTTAGAGAGAAAAGGTATTAAAAGCCCCAAGGGTATTAGCACTTAAGTGATTCCTATGGTTACGCTTATTAAATTTGAAATTAAATTTTAGCACCTCTAAACTGTAAACAAGATTACAGACGAATATTTTGCAAATTTGCCCAAAAATAAGTAAGAAGAGAAACAAATATAAATAAATTAATTACTCTGCTCGTAAAAATGGAATAAATTTTGGGTGGCGGGATAATTTCACAGATTAGCATTATTAGACTTTCTTCTCTGCACGGCATTTGGCAGAATCGAAAAGTATAGATTTTTAGTTTATTTTAGTCCAGTTCATAAGTACAAGGTTTAATCAATCACTGACTTAACATCAAGTTTGAAAATTACGTCACCAAAAACTGCTTACTACAAATGTTGTCCTTTACCACAATTCGTAATCGTACGCAGTTATCAATGACGTAAACACAGTTTCAAACGAGACATTTATAAATGAAAACAAAGTACAGATAACTGGAGTCGATCATGACTTCAGTTACTTTCTTGACGACGTGACGTGTCTTCCTTCTGTCTGTTCTACAAATATTTTCATTTTCCCCTGGTGTCCTAACTGCTACTATATTGTCCAGTATTTACATTATTCGGACTATTGTCCTCATCTTTGTCGCCATATTTATCACAACGTTCCGGAATTTCGAACTGAACCCTTTATTTCGATTACTGGGGTAGACTGTTCTAGTTCCACGTGCCATGTTTGATGCATGTCAGTTATCTCCTGCTAATTTTCCCTCTGTTCTCCACTGCCTTAACCGTGTATTGAACTCACACTCTTTGGGTCTGTCACTGGATCTAACCAACGCCGCCTTTATCCACTGTGCCATGTGTCCTTGAGGAGATCTGGGTATTAATTTCTGGGTATTATAAACCTAACGTTTTCATTAACCATTTTTACCAGTGCTCATATTGCAATTTTGCTGTTATTGTCATCTAAGTTTCACCCTTTTACATTTAAAATAGCTAAATGCAAGCGCCACTTCTAATTCCAGAGGTTTCTTTCCCGTACATCCCACCCTTCAGATTTCTTGCTTCCCTGATAACTACAATCTTCAAAAATTTGAATGCAACATCAATCGCTGTCTTCTGTCTTCTTGAACCCCTGTTCATTTCCTATTTTTTCGTCAATCCTCCATATTCTCAATCTTCTCTTTCACTTTCACTCCCTGTTACCACATGCGTACCAGTGGCATTTCCGTCTTGCTTGGAGTAAAATGATTAAAAAAAAACTGTTTAAAAAGTCAGAGGTCCACTTGACACTGTTTCTATATTATGAAAAGAACTCCCTTCTAAAATGATAAAAATCAATATTTTTCAATTCTGACCAATGCTGTGAGGAGAAGAAGGTCTAAGGCAATTGTTTAAAAAGATTTTTTCCCTTTTTTTTTACGAACGGACCAATTAATTTAAGTAGTGCTCAAATTCCTTTATATCCTCTAACATAGAGAACGAGAGAGAAATAATTACAGTTTGATGTTTCTGCCTCTTATCCCCTCAGCTATGGATTAAATAACATTGTAGACTTGGCTATGTACCTTTAGCTTGCAACTTGTCTAAGAGAAGAGGAAAGGAAAAACACTATATTCCAAACTGGGATAAAGGCAACGAAAAGACATTCCACCATATTCTTCAAGAATGCATGGTGATTTAAAGATAATAAAGAAATGGAATCCGTGGAAATTTATAATCGTCTACTTCGAGAAGGGAGACGATGTATTTTTAAAGTCTTACTGATTCCACTACCATTACGTATATCGACACTGAAAGTGGAATCGACGTGCCGAGTTCAAGTTCCGGTCTAGTTTGTTGCATTCACTTTCACACAAATGCCCTTGGGAGCGGTATGGATCTATTTATTCACATGTCAAAGGTTAAATGACAAGGTAGATTGGGTTCTCTAGTCTTGGGTGGTAACCAGTGTAAAATGACGTCCCTGAATTCCTTACTGCGAGAAAAGCAACGAGAAAACACTCCACTATATTTCCCAGGAAGTAATTGCAATTGACAGATTATAAAGAAAAGGAAACTGAGGAGAGTCATGATCGGGCATGTCTTGAAGTGTGATGACAATAAAAAAAAATGTTACGATAGTGAGAGAACACCAACACGTGTAGTCGTCATTTTCGCAATTTCTAAAATACAGTGGGGAAAATAAGTATTTCATCCCCTGGTGATTTTCCACCTTACAAAAAATAGGAACGGCCTATATGCTTCCTGGTCACAAAACCGGTTTGCGCAACCTGAATCATTACTGGTTGACGGTGGGGTGGGGGGGTGGAGGAAATATTTATTTTTTCAATAAAAAAGAAATAAATGTTTAAAAATTAATATAATGTGATTTCCTTGATTTTTTTTTTATATTATATCTCTCTCTTTCAAGATGGACCTACCCTGAAAATTATAGACCGTTCCCATTTTTGTAAGGTGGCAAACTCAGAAAACCAGCCGGGGATGAAATACATATCTTCTAAAGTTAATAATAGAGGTTACAAAATGTTATTAATGTCCTAAAAAGGAATATTTTAAAATTATATACCGGGTGTAACAGCAAAATTGTCCAACTCACGTAAGTGCATTATTATCCATCCCACAAAATGTTTAATAGAATCACTAAACTAATTGAGTTGCTTTTTTCCAGATTTTCAGATAGGATATTTAGCCATCTTGACATCATTTGTCGTAAGAACCACTGAAAAATCCTTTGAGTTATTCAGCTATAAAGAAAACAGATTAAATTTTTTTGTGTCAGCCCCACTGTGAGGGAAAAAAATCATTCAGGCCTTCAGTAATGGTACCAAGATGCATACTCTGGCTTCCATCTTCAAAGTTCATCCAATAACCATCAAGAGAACGGTGAATAAGTTTTAAAAAAAAGAGAGAGGGGAACTGGGTCAGGATTTCAACTTAAAGCTAAAGAGTTCAATTAGAAAAGATCCAACTCCATTCATAAGAGGTTTGGCACTTGAGAGAGAAGTTTCAGCTTTGACAGTCCAAACAACAGTGAAAAAACCTTGAAAATGAAATCGTACGTGAAACCTGTGAGGCACCTTGTTACTCCAGGACAGAAAGTTAGAAAGTTTTAGAGGCCGAAGGTCATCTTGAATAAATTGGAAAAATGATTTATACATATTTGAACTTTATTTCAATCCTTCATGAGCTTCCGATCCTTAGCCATGATTAATTACTGATGAACATGTCATTTTTGTTTATGATCGATCCATTCATGATTCTCCAGTTAAGTTTCTTATTGCTTAAATTAGAGTCCAATAGCGTTATAAAAATCACGAAGAATTCCAGTAAGATATCTTTAATCATTTCTAAGATACAATGGTTCAAAGCTTATTCTAACAATTGGACAATTTTGCTGTTACACGATTTGGACAATTTTGCTGTTACACTTGGCTTATATTAATATATCTTTGTGTTCCTTCGATAAAAAGCAAGTTCTAATCAGACGGCTTCTTCCCCAGAATGTGTAGTTTGTGAAACAAACTTCCGAGAAAATGCTTCCCTGAAAACTCCAATCTTGGTCTCTTTAAACACAGAGTCAAACGATATCTACCCTACTCATCCTCAAAATATTCTCTTTCTCCCTCCCTTACAACACTCTCACTCAGTAACCATTTACCATGAGTGGCTCTCGGGTTACCAGTATAAGTTGCATGTAACATATGACGTTTATATTCACCAGAAAATCATTATCAGAGGGAAGGCTGCTTAGACTTAATATAGATTGGCCTCAAGAATTCTCTGCCGATAGCCTGAAAGTGATTTGCTGATTATGGTAAAAATATCTGGAGAATGACGAGGCACTGATCGGATCTTTTATTATGTGTCCTGCAACAGCAGAACAAGAACTATTCACAAGCCTATGCAAATTTTCGCATTGACTTCGACGGATTTTATCTGACACGTACTGATCATTCCTATTCCCCAACCTCTGATTAGTTCTGCCGATGTACTTAGCATCACACTGACATTTGCAACTATAGATAACTGAGCTAACTTGACGGTAGAGATGGATTATAATGTAGGTTGGGAAGTGAAAACAAGTTGTGGTTTAGAAGAAAATACCAAGGCTGAATATTTTGAATGGTTTTCTAGAAAATCTTGTGCTAACCTCGCCATCATTGGTAAGTGCAAATAGAGGGAACACCTTTTTTCTGGATCTTACAAATTGGGCTTATTAAATCACGAATTATTATTTTATCACGAATTCTAGATAGCACGAGGTCCAAGGAAGTAAGCAAGTTCCACTAAAACATTCGTACCAAACTAGATTTCTGAATTTCATTTTGTTTTAAATCAGATAATCAAGGCCCGATAAACAAAAGGCTTTTCAAGTCATTTCGCAGATATTTTTTGTCCTCGATTAGTTCTGAAGACCGATAAGTAGTGACCCTGATTTTTTTTCGCTCTTATATTTTTTTACAGTCTTTGCTATGCTGCTCTATAGTTATTTTTTCTTGTTTTTGCAGATATTTATATGCACTTTTAAAAGATCCGTTTTTGAAGCATCTCCTAGAGTATTCAAACAAAAGTAAATAATGTTTTTTCATATATTTATATAACACTTTTAAAAGATCCGTTTTTAAAGCATCTCCTAGAGTATTCAAACAAAAATAAATAATGTTTTTTCATATATTTATATACACTTTTAAAAGGTCCGTTTTAAAGGATCACCTAGAGTATTCAAATAAAAAACAGTAATGTTTTACATATATTTATATGGACTTTTAAAAGGTCCGTTTTTTAATTTTCTCCTAGTGTATTCAAACAAAAGTAAATAATGTTTATCTTATATTTCTATGCACTTTTAAAAGGTCTGTTTCTAAAACGTCTCCTAGTGTATTCAAACAAAAGTAAATAATGTTTATATATATATATATATATATATATATATATATATATATATATATGCACTTTTAAAAGGTCCGTTTTTAAATCATCTCCTAGAGTATCCAAACAAAAGTAAATAATGTTTTTGCAAATATTTATATGCAACACTTATATATGACACTTTTAAAAGGTCCATTTTTAAAGAATATTCAAACAAAAGTTAATAATGCTTTTGCAAATATTTATATGCAACACTTATATATGACACTTTTAAAAGGTCCATTTTTAAAGAATATTCAAACAAAATTTAATAATGTTTTTGCATATATATATATATATATATATATATGCATTTTTTAAAGGTCCGTTTTTAAAGCATCTCCTAGATTATTCAAACAAAAGTAAATAATGTTTCTAAAAATAGTCCTCGAGTTACGACGTACGCGCGTTACAACGATCCGTAATCACGACCGTCGTAAGATGACCGGATATATGTGTTCAAATAACATAGTTTGGGTTAAAATACTACTTCGCTACTTGCCACACACGCCAGGTATTCCTAGACTTATCTCGGCTTGCTATTCGCAACTGTTACTTAATAGCGATATTCTGCAAATAAAGCCTGTAATCGGCTTTTTATATTTTTACCTCATGCGGCTATCACTATCATCCTCAAGTAGTGATGCCAATTCACAGATAAGCAAGAAAGAGGAATCCAGTTATCATCACCTACGTTCAGAAGGGACATGGGAATTGTTTTTTTTAAATGATGCAAACAAGCGTATCTACTATGGATTTTCAACGCGCAAATTTAGTAAAGGTTTCAAGATGTCTATGATCAGTCTCCAAGGATATCAGTTTTCCTTCTCCCATGTATGCCTACTGGGATCTTAAGACGCTATGAACCGCCACACTCCGGGTGATATTTCAAAACTCTTTTACCTGGTATTATTTTAACATATTGAAATATTTCCTTACGTTACGGCTGCATCAACAAACATTTAGAAATATCCTTACATGCATTTTGTATATATATATATATATATATATATATATATATATATATATATATATATTAAGACATTTTTTATGTTTATACGTTCTTTTTATAGATACAAATATTTAAGTAAATGCTCTGTTTATAATAAACAGAAATTAACGACATTTACTGGCCTGAATGTAAAGAGAAAATTTTCACAGAAAATATTATTCCTCTGACATACAAGCCGGTAAATATCGTTAATAATTGTTATCTATAAACAGAACATATAAACAAATATTCTATAAAAAATGTATCTATTAAAATAATTAATCGAACTTTGTCCATTTTATAATATATATATATATATATATATATATATATATATATATATATATATATATATATATATATATATATATATATATATATATATATATATATATATATATATATATATATATATATATACCATATATACAAGATGAGATAGATAATTGCCAATTTCTTGTTTTTTTTTTTTTGTCGATTGCACAGTGAGAAAAAAAAAGGGCACCATGATGCAATTCACCCCGCCAGAAATTTGGAAACAGCATACTGTACTGCTTGGCATTCGCGCCGCAAGCTCCAATATGATCATTTCAGTGTGTTTGGATGTAAATCCGAGGAAAGAGTTGGATGAGTCTAATGGTGATTACGAAGATGTTTGGAGTGATCAATAGAGATGGCGACATTATGCCTCTATTCATCTTTCCAAATGGTCTCACACTCAACACGGAGGCCTACATCAAGTACCTTGAGGATGCATTGCTGCCCTGGGTCAAGAGGATGGCTGCTGGAAGAACCTATGTCTGGTAACAGAACTCTGCACCATGTCACACAAACAGGAGAACCCAGTTTTCTGTGACCACATCACCCCTTACATCTAACTCCCCAGACTGCATCCACTTTGATTATTATCTGTTGGGTGCAGATGAGCAGGAGACCAACAAAACCAAAGATGAACTGAAGGCAAGGATTATAGCAGCATTCACCATCTTAAACAAGGAGACCGTCCAGAAGAGTTGTAAGAGATTCCGAAGTTGTCTGGAGGCCGTGGTTGAAGCCAATGGTGATTTTATTGAATAAATTTACTCTTTAGTATTTCAAGATATTTTTATGTAATTTTGGTAAATATATAACTGTGAAAATGAGATGTCAGTATTATTTTCATTTTTGCGTCAATCAGACGACAATTTATCCATTGCACCCAGTATATATATATATATATATATATATATATATATATATAAGAAATATAGTTCTAAGGTATGTTATATTTATGGGATAAATATCAGAGAGCGTATGTAAATATAAATATAAAAGTGAATATATATATATATATATATATATATATATATATGAAAGAGAACAGGCTGTTTTATGCTAAATGCAATCGTCAGGCGACCTGACGATTGCCTCCAACATGAAACAGCCTGTCGCCTCAGAGTGTTGACTTCAATGTTCTCTTTCATATATATATATATATATATATATATATATATATATATATATATATATATTCGTGTGTTTTTGTGTGTGTAATTGTGCGTTTGGGCAGCAATTCCTTTTTTATAAAAGTTTCGTTAAAAACGACTGACAACCTACTGCGGTTAAGTTTTTTTATTTAATTTTTTTCTGGATATAAATTATGTCGGAATTGTTCGAATTGTCCGAGCGCTTTCGATTAGACTGCAAGCCATTATTAAGGATGATTGATATGAAAGAGTCCCAGGGTGTTGAGTCAGGACTCTGGCTGGTCACTCATACAGAAAATAGTGAATTACTTTTCAATCTCCCTGTATTCGTCTATATAGCCTGCCAACAACGATTTCTTTGCTTCACTCTTGACTCATTTTTTTTCGAGTTCTTTCCTACTTAATGCGGGAATATATACAAACATAGCGTAAAGTATCAACTTTGGTAAACATCTTCCTGCTGCCAAAGGGAAGCCACTAAATCAATTTAGTAAAATTCTTCACATTGTTAATCTGATAAACAAAGGGCGTTTTTATAAAACACGAATAAAAACTGACCGATAAATGTTTTTACTAACTCTCACACAATGCAAGGCTGAAGAGCCACTCAAGGTAGAGGGCTACACTCAAAATGAATGACATGTGAATGAAAGGAGTTGAAGAGGTGATAAAAAAATTATTTGAATAAAGAGGAAAGATATCTTGTATTTTTGATTTTATGACGTCAAAACTGAAGTGTTCGCGGAAGTAACCATTTGGGAGTCTGTTCAGCAATGTATCAGTTCATGGAAAAATGTTGTTTTTAGTGAAACTTACTTCTTATATTTTAAATTCGGGGGAAATCAGAATGATTCGACTCCGTGGATGTGGTATGCAGTGGCGTAGCTTTAAAAATGTCTTAACTAAAGAATGGTGCTCGTCTGAACATTATAGCGATAGAGTCGCAGCCTGTTTGCAATGGTGTGTCTGTGAGAATGAGATTGCTGAGTAAAAGAAATGTGTAGACAATTGGAAATTCGGTCGAAGCTAGAAAGCGAAGTTTCGTTTCGTTTTTGTTTTCGAAATACCAACCTCAATGACTCATTTGATGCCGACAACATTTTTTTTCCTTTTAATATTTTTGTCTATTTCTGGTAATATTTTTTTCCTCAAAATTGTATAGCTGGAATTTTTTTTTTTTTTTTAAAACCTATTGCTGGTAATAGTTTTTTTTCTTCAAAAACTTATTGCTGGTAATAATATTTTACAAATTATTTCTGGTATTAAAATCCATTTTTACACTTTTATAATGCTTTTTACTTCAGTTTCGGGGTTAACTATTTGCCCATAGCTGGGACCCTAGCAGGTGCTACCACACCGGATCAGGGTGTATCTGTTAGAATGAGATTGCTGAGTGAAAAAGATGTGTAGACAATTGGAAATTTGTCGAAGCTGGAAAGCGAGGTTTCGTTTCGTTTTTGTTTTCGGCATACCAACCTCAATGAGTCATATAATGTCGACAACATTTTTTTTTTCTTGTTAATATTTTTGTCTTGTCAAAAATCTATTCCTGGTAATATTTTTTCCTCAAAATTGTTCAGCTGGTAATATTTAAAAAAAAAATAATAACGTATTGCTGGTAATAGTTTTTTTTCTTCAAAAACTTATTGCTGGTAATAATATTTTACAAAGTATCTGGTATTAAAACCCATTTTTACACTTTTATAATGCTTTTTACTTCAATTTCTGGGTTAACTATTTTCCCATAGCTGGAATCCTAGCAGGTGCTGCCACCCCGGGTCAGGGTGGACCTGGGAACATCAGCAATTAAAAGGTGTTACTATGCTTCTCAATGCCTCCTGATCAGAGGCCTTGTTTATCGTAGTTTATCGTCTTACCCTAGAATCGGATGTAGTTTATCGTCATACACAGGACGAGGAAAGCGAGGAGCGACCAGCTGCAGGTTGGCCGCAGAATGGTACATGGTCGTCGTATCAGTAACAGTAATATTTCATTTTGTGTTTAATCTGCTTCTTCTAAAGATAAAGCATTTCAGGAATCAAATACTTCATCAGGAGATAGGATAAGCTGATAATTTCTTTCGGTATCGTTAGCAATTGATTGTATATGAGTTCCATTTGAGATGTGAACTGAACTTGGCACCTAAAACGCGTTCAAAGCAATGTGAGTGGAACTGTTTCTAAGGGAGAGTAATCATGATGATACAAAAAGGAAATATATTTGTTTTTAGTTATTTACATAATTCGAACTATTGTCCTCATCTTTCTCGCCATGTTTATCACAACGTTTCGGCCGTTGTACGCTCCGACCTTCAGATGGTTAGAATGTCGAACTGAACCCTTTATTTAGCTTGCTGGGGTAGACAGTTCTAGTTCCACATGCCATGTCTAATGGATGTCAGTTATCAGTTATCCCCTGTTAATTCCCCTATCCATGTTCTCCACCGCCTTAACCAGGTATTGAACTCACACTCTTTGAGTCCTGTCTACTCCAGCGAGCGAAATAAGTGTTCAGTTTGACATTCCAACCACCTAAAGAAGGTCGGAGTGTACAACGGCCTAAACGTTGTGATAAATATGGCAACAAAGAACAGGACAATAGTCCGAATAATGTAAATAATATACATAATACCTCAATCTTAGAAATATACACAAATATTGTTTTTAATTGTTTTAAATGTTATAGAAATTACTGAGTGTGGCAGTTTAGTATCATAATTGTTAAAACAGTGGAAATATATACATATGACTGGCGTGCTTTTAACATAACAGGTAACGGCGTGGATAGTTTAAAATGCGAGCTGAGTTTGAATTCTGACCAAATCCCACGAAGATTTTGAAATTCTGACCGAACGTTAAACCGTTGGTTAGTGAATTTGATAGCGTCACTGTAGTAGGGATATACTCAAACTTAATAAGAATAGGACAGTCTAGCAACAAATGACAGTTCTCTTTTCCTACATTATTACATGTATAAAGGACTCGGTTCGAAATTCACAGAATGTTACGCGATTTAACAGACACTGGAAAACGGTCGAAGAACACAGCGGCCGAAATGTGGTAACAACAACAAAGATGATATTAGTTTGGCTGTAAATATCTGACACATTCTATCACATTCCCAGAATTTTACTCGGATTAACAGACACTGGAAAAAGGACGAAGTACAAAGCGGCCGAAATGTTGTGATAACAACAACAAAGATGATGTTAGTTTGGCTGTAAATATCTGACAAATTTTGTCACATTTCCAGAATATTACACGGATTAACAGACACTGGAAAAAGGTCAAAAGAAACAGCCGCCTAAGTGTTGTGATAACAATATTTCGAAGATGATATTAGTTTGGCTCTATACATCTGACAAATTCTGTTACATTCACTTCGCACATCTGCTCTTTTGAAAGTCATGAATCCATTTTTGCTTTGCTCAACTCTGGGTTAAATCACAGCGTAAACTTGGCTCTTGAGTGTTTGTAATTAAAAGGACAACAAAACGACTTCAACAGTAAACCACTCCACGTCATGAAATTCACTAATAATAAAGAAATCTCTGGACAGCCATGATCACCTACCTGTTGAATGGACAAGACATTTTTTAAATCACAATTTTTTAGTCGTAATTTATTCTTTAAAATGATGGGCATATTTAATAATTTTATTTAATATTTTAAACTGTGAATTCATTATTGTTTTGTTGAAAATTTAAACAACGTAATACCGAATTTTGAAATTACCCCCACTTGTCTGGTAAAGAACTTCTGCTAATAACAGCGTCGACAAAATAGTATATAAAAAAGTGCACAAAATAATGTTGACATCACCAATTCCTAGTTCAAATCATGGACTTTCTTCTCTTGTTGACTACCATACCTTGTGTTTCTTACAGTTGATTTACAGTTTTTTCTACTTTCCTTTTGTACATTGTCAAGGAGATTCTGTAGTTTTCTTTCTCTGTCTGCCATCAATACAATGTCATTTGCGTATCTTATATTAAGATTACGCCCTCCTGAGAAGTTTTGGTAGGGTCTCCAGCTTCTTTAGGATAGCCATGCTGTAGAGGTTGATATATTTTCTTTCTTTTGACTCATAGGATGTCTTAGAGAGAATAATTATCGCGTTCCAACCTAGGGGACTTTTCAGTCCCCAGCGAACCTCGTGTCGCATTGAACACGGCAGAGAATAGTACAAAGCAAGCAATATCCTGAATTTACTTGCAGATATATCTATTGAATCAGTAGTGAATTTCATTCTAGATTATTTATCTTTCAAATATTATAGCAAGAACAACAATAAAAAAAATATACTCATTTATTTAATGATAATTTTATACTTTTACTCTTTCTTTTATTAATTCGTTTCTATTATTGCCATTGTCATTAAAGTGATAATAAGTCAAATAATGCTTGCCTTAACGAACTGTTCAGTCCGACATCCAGTGTAAAATATAGATGGTCGTTCTTTATCATGATAGATGGTTAGCGTTTCCCAGTGAACCCAAAAGTGAAGACCTCTTGAGTTTCAACTCCTTTAAAACCACCCATGTCGGTAAAGTCGAAAAGACTGAACGTAACCAACGCTCGAACACCCCAACGGCGGAAGAGGCAAAGATCTACACGATCTCAACGACCAGACCGGCGGCAGAGTGGGCAACGCCAGTCGGGTTGGAGTAACATAGACGGACCGTGGAGGCTTGTATTTCACTAAGTCGGTATTAAAAGGGTCCGACATACTAAACGTTAGGAACTTGAAAAAAATAGTTAATGACACAGCAATCTAGTTGTGGGGGTTGATACTTTAATGTCCGATCTCGACTGACACACCAACTCCACTGAGCCCTGGCGACTGCTACTACTACTAATTATTATCTGTGGGAGAGTCTATTAACAATAGAATGTTCCGGTATAACACCTTGACAGACCAAGTACCGATGCAACAAGGATTGCCAGATCTCGCCTATCTCAATCTACTTTAAGTGTGCAGGCTTTTCCGTCGACCAGAATGTTCCACCAAAATCAAATTGACGCTAATGGCCTCGTCAAACTCTCTTTGACAACTCATAGCTAGGACCCTAATAGTGCTACCACTCCGGATCAGGGTGGATCTGGGAACGCCAGCAATTAAGAAGTGGTTCTATGCTCCCCAAAACCTCTTGATTAGAGGCCTTACTGTCGAATGTAGTTTATCGTCTTACCCAGGATGCAAATGTAGTTTATCGTCTTACCCAGGACATCCTATCATTATAATCTCTCACTACTGCCGCCCATGAACAGCGATGCGAAGTGCGTCAGCCCTTAGGGCACATTCTCAACTGTTCAAGGTCGGTCAACCGACTGGCAAATTTTTGGCACCGAACGCGATATTTAGTTTTAATTCACCATGACAAAACATGCACATGTTGACAGCTTCAATCGATAAAGATTGGAATCTGTGAGAGTCATACATGTAATATGAGGGCAATTATTATTATTATTATTATTATTATTTCTTTTTCATACCAGAGGTGTTTGGCAGATATCGCGACGGATCATGTGACATGAAGACTCTACAAATCTCCAGAATCTTCATTTGAACGCTCGTCGACCCCACATCTTCCATTACCGACGCAGTTTTAACCTGCCATGAATTTTTAGCCCCTCCAGTCTTGACACTGTGTTATTTGGGCCTAAGAGTAAATAATTGTTCTTACTTTATCTTTCTCGGCTATATATTTCTTTTTCTCCCATCCTCTCCCTCTCACTCTCTCTCTCTCTCTCTCTCTCTCTCTCTTTCTTTCTTTCTTTCTTTCCATCTCTATGCCTTTCTTTCAATCTCTCTCTGTCTCTTTCATCCTCCTCTTTCGCTTTGTCGCTTTCTTCTTCTTTCTCTTTCTCTCTCTACGAATCAATCGTTTTTTTCTCTTCCCTCGCTCTTTTTCTCTCCCTCTCTCTTTCCTCCTCTCTCTTTCTCTCTTGTTCTCTTTCTTCATCTCTCTCTCTCTCTACGAATCAATTCATCTCTGTCTTTCTCTCTATATCTCTTTTCTCCTCTCCCTCTCTTTCTTCCTCCTTCTCTCCCTCTCTCTACGAATCAATTGTTTTTTTCTGTTTTTGTCTCTTCTCTTTCTTTTATTTTTCGTCATACAACTTTTCTCTTTCCCTTGCTGTTCGCTCTTTCCTATTCTTTTTCCTTATATTTTCCAAACAAAAAAAATTTCATTTTGTCTATCACAAGATCAAACTTTGTGATCATTAAGTTCAATGTTTGCATTCGCTTGTTTGTTAGACTTCAGCCGTCGGAAAGAAAAATCAACAGGCAAATAGTAACATTTGATTCTTTTATGTGCCGTGTCCATTCAGGACGTAGGCGATCATGGCTCTCCACTTCCCACTATCCCTTGTAGCTCTCAATAAGTTTTGTCCCTCTGCCACCTTCTACAGACCACGTTCTGTCATCCACTTGCTTAAGCCCGCCAGGTATACCATGCGTTGCTTTCCTTTGTCTCTCTTTCCCTTTATTCGACCTGTGAGTATCAGATTCTCCAGGCCCTCCTTTCTCATTACGTTCCCTAGAAATTTCATCTGCCTCTTTCTGATGTGAAGTGTAGGCTTCCTCCTTGTTTGCATCCTCTCTAAGACTTTATCGTTGCTCACACGCCCGGTCCATGATGTCCTTAGCATCCTTCTGTAGAGCCATAACTCCGTTGCCTAGAGTCTCTTCTTCATCTTTAAGGAGACCGTCCAACATTCGCTTCCGTAAAGAAGGACAGATGTCACGTTGCAGCTTAGTATTCTATACTTTTTTTAACAAAGAAATCCTCCTGTCTTGTAATACTCGGCTCAGTTTTTGGAATGCGTCCTTGGCCATCCCAATCCGTCTTCGGGTCTCAGCGTCGCACTTACCGTCCTCCGTCAAAACACTTTCCAGAGGAAGCTTATACTACACTTAACATCAGGAAGAGGCAGATGAAATTTCTGTTTATATTTCTGAGATGAGGTATTATGTACATTATTTAAAGAAGGCCGGAGCGTACAACGGCCGAAACGTTGTGATAGATATGGCGGAAAAGATGAGGACAGTTGTCCGAATAATGTAAATAATGTACTTTCCAGATATTTAAACTTCTTCACCTGCTTGATTTTAGCGTCTCCGACCTGCAAATCGATTTCGGGCTCATCCTTTTACTGATGAACATTCATTCTGTCTTCTTGTTGTTTATGCTTAGTCCCTTCTTCTCGCTTTCCCTCGCTACCTTTTGTACGAGGTTTTGTAATTGTCCGTGTCTGCTATCAGTACTGTGTCATCTGCGTATTTTATGTTGTTAAGATTGTGGCCGCCAATGCTTAATCCTGGTAGGATTTCCAATTCTTTTAGTATTGCCTCGCTGATGATAGTCGCTCGATATTCCAAAAAACTGTTAATAAAAAAATGTAAACTCTTTTTTTAGCTTTCTTTTCAAAGCAAATTTTCTTTTAAAATTGAACTTCGCTATTTATTTTTATGTTCAAACGCCATTAAGATTCGATACGACATATTTTTTTAATTTTTACTGTATGCTCATGCGTATAACTTTAAACTGTTGACAAATACAGGCAGAGTTTGATTTTTTCTTTTTGTCTCTCTTCCTGTTTGTTTGCGCTATTTCATGTTATTTTTTTTTTTTTTTTTTTGCTCTTCTTAGCTTTTTCACTCGAGGCTGTTACATCTGAAATACAAAATAAATCCTTACCACTGTTTTATTTTGCTTGTTTTTTTTTGTTTTTGTTTTTGTTTTTTCTAACCCGGTACCTCCAACAATTCGGTAACCATTTCATAAGATTTAAATGAATTTGTAAATAAATCCTGAAAGTTTCATTAAAATCCGACAATTATTTGATTTTTGCAAGAATTTCCAAATTATTGTGTTATTTTACCGGAAAACAGGCGCGAAAATGTCTATTCCCAGTTCTGTTGCACCGTTGACGCATAAAAAAAAAAGATTTTTAACCAAAATTTCGAACGAGTTAGAAAGGATTAAAAAAATTTTAAAATAATTTAAAGATACTTTGTTCTTTCCTCTTAAGAATAACATAAATATTTTGACAATAAAACTTTGTTTTTATTAATTTTGGGGCCTCTTTTCCTTATGTTATACTTTTTTTCAGCGAATTATTGGAAGTATCTATGTTGAATTCATTATTATTAGCTAATCTGATTTTTATCAAACCCGATTAAATTATTTTCATTTTTTTTTCAAGTAGAACTTATGTCGTAATTTAACAATGACGGCAAAATAACAAATGGTCATGAGTTCAGTCATTTATTCACCTCTTTATGTCGTTAAAAACTTTCATGGAATTCTGGCTGCCCCCAAAAGTGTTGCGTTCTAAAGCATCTCAGTTCAACTCACACTCCAAATTTTCTTCTATTACGTAACGTGCCCCTTCAGGACGTAGATGATCATGGCCCTCCACATCTTTCTGCTCCTTGTAGCTCTTAATAAGTTTTGTCTTTTTGCTATTTCACCCAAACCCTGTTCTGGCATCCATTTACTGAAGCTCATCAAGTATGTTACCCGCTGCTTTCCTCTGCCCCTCTTTCCCTCAATCAGTCCTGTGAGTATTACTTTTCCCAAGCCCTCTTTCCTCATTACACGTCCCAAAAATTTCAGCTGCCTCTTCCTGTAGAACTACATTTCTTTTGCTTCTAGTCTCTTCATCAATTTTAGGGAGATTGTCCAGTATTCGCTGCCATCCAGAAAGACAGGTATCGCATTTTGGAATGCGTTCTTGGCCAATTCATCAGTCTCCGGATCTCAGCGTCGCACTCACTTTCCATATATTTAAACTTCTTCACCTGGTGGATTTTAGCGTCCCCGACCTGCAAATTGTATCTTTTCTTTGTTTCTAACAAAAAATTGTCTGTGTCTTAATACTCTGCTTAGATTTAGGAATGCATCTTTGGCCATCCCAATACGCTTTCCGATCTCAGTGTCACATTTTCCGTGCTCTTTCCAAATATTTAAATATTTTTATGTTTTTGAATTTAGTTTCCCCGATTTGCAGTTTCTGTTTCGGGGCTCGTTCTTTTGATGATAACCATGCATTCTGTCTTCTTGTAGTCCAAATTTTACTTAGCCAGTCTTCCCAATGGTGCCCACAAGAACAGGAACAACTTCTCTCTCAAGACTCCATCTAAGCATGATATCTCATGTTTCAAAACTTGATACCTCTTTTTTTTTCCTTTCACAACTACGATTACGTCACCCGTTACCGCTATATCATTGACTCAACACTATCGTTCTTGCTTCATTGATATTATCGCATAGAATGGTGAATCATTAAGCGGATTTAAACTGTCATTTTTCACTAGTTTAATTGGTTCTAACACACATCACTTTCCTGCTCTCTCTATATTTTTATTTATATACCATCTAGTGTACAAAATCTATTATACTGCAGTTGTTTGCTTGGTTTGGTTCAATTGCACATCAACCTCTATCGATTATTTATTACCAAAATCTAAATATTTTATACGCAATTTTATTTTATTTTTGGAGATGATGATGTTTTAACGATGAAAGTCCTATACTTAACTCATAGCTGGAGAGGGAAGGTGTGGTTTCATGCCTTTTCCAAAAGTATTTGTGAATAACGAATCCAACGAGCCATTATTCCTTACACCCGCACATCCAAGCTTAGCACCTCATATTAACATGCGGTCACCCGTCTAGATACTAACCAGAGTCGATTTTGCTTAACTACGTTGATCGTACGGGAACCAATGTAAGCAGAAACAATGTTTAAGACGAAATCTGGTATTCCCAAGCGGCCACCCATCTAGGTACTGAACAAGATCGACTTTGCTTAACTTCGGTGACCGTATATGATGTGGCCGTTAGCCTTATATTGCCGTGTTGTTGTTATTATTATTATTAAAAAATGATTGACGCCATTATTGCAATGGTTTGCAACACTTAGGGAAGAGCGTGATTTAAGAAAAGAAAATGAAAAACAGTATTTAAAAATGTTTAACACTATGTCGACATGATGTCCGTCTTCTTTAAGTAATGTTTAAAAATTGCATACAAGTATAAAAAAAAATATTTAAAAATGGAAAAAATATACAAGTCTTTGAACAAACGTAGTTTGTCTTGAGAAAAACGGTTGGACTGTTAATCAGCACGACAAAGCCGATCAAACGCATCTAGTATGAATGGAATGCAACTTAAACGTAAGTAACATGATGGGTCGGACTCAACTTGATACACGTACTGTATGTGTATAACTAGCCACTCGTATTCGAGGATATCCGTCTACTAGGGCGGCTAGCCAATCCCTATTGCAGACGGTTGCTCAGGCGCATTTGTGTTTATTCAACACACACAGAGCCCACCTGTGCTTTATGCTGCAACTATGCTGAGCAAACCTTAGTTACAGTTTCTGGAAAAGAGCGTGTTATCTAGAGTGATCAACAATTTGAACAAGGCCAGCATGCTAAACCCTCGGCCACGAAACCAAGGGTTCCGTCTACCCAATTTCACTCACAAGGCCCGTGGTATGGTTTTCAGGCACTTTCCATAGTTGCCGCACACAGTCCGGTAAGTTCAGGAAGTCTCCTGACAAATCGAACCCGGGTCTCATTATCAGGATGCGAACGTTCTAACCAATCGGCCACGTGATAGACGTACTATCGAAATGTTGTCAAGCATTGTTAAACACTTAAATCGCTCTCTTCTCTACGTACCATCTTTATTATTATTATTGTGCTTGTCCCTCCCTTCGTCCCCTCGCACGACCGTTACGCCTTGTCAATACCTAATAAATAATGGACCATTCCGTTTTGATAGCGTGGAAATACAAAAAAGATATATTGGAGACGCTACTTGGTTTCAATGATAGATAGATAGATAGATAGATAGATAGATAGATAGATAGATAGATAGATAGATAGATGCGTTTAATATCTTCCGGTAATGCCCATACTTCATGGTGTGAGAATACAAAAGGCATATCAATGGCGCTACTTGGTTTCAGTGAGAAAATGAAAGAAAGAAGGGAAGACAGAAGTGTTTAACGTCTGTTTCAGCAAAATGGAAGCATCTCAAATCTTTTCATTTGTACCCGCTTCCTTCTTAAAATAACTGCCAGCATTCATATTATGATTGTTATTGCAATATTTTCTTAAAGTTGTTAAACTCAAGTATGTAACTATGTCGTAGGGGAATTTCTACGAATATTTTATTGCCGCAGAACTCGCCATCAGATTACTCAATCATTAACCAAAGAATTAAAATTCATTCAAAAAATTAAAATAGGAAAACCGTAAAATTTTCACGGGTCGTTCTAGTTATTATTATTATTGAGTGAATGGGAGAGCCGACTACCAATAAAGTGACGGGGTACAAATATACGACACCCAATACCTATTAGACCACCTGCACATCCATAAGTCATAGAAACAGGCTAGTCAATATACGAGGGTCATTCAATAAAGGTGAATTTTTCGGTATAAGGACTTCTAATACAGATAGAACCTTACTTTTTTCTTTTCTTTTTTTCAACGTAGTCTCCCAGCACTGTCACACACTTTTCCCGCCTGTGCACAAGCTTCCGTATTCCCTCAGCGTAAAAATCTTTGGACTGATGTCTCAGCCAGTCGCTCACAACACTTTTGACTTCATCATCACTTTTAAACTTTGTGCCTCTCGTGAACGCTTTCAAGGGACCAAACAGGTGAAAGTCTGAAGGGGAAAGGTCTGGACTGTAAGGGGGATGAGGGAGCAGTTCCCAGCCCAGCTGGTTGATGGTCTGCACCGTTTGGGCTGCTGTGTGAGGCCTTGCGTTGTCATGATGCAAGATGACTCCTTCTGACTGATGACCCCTGCGTTTGTTCTTTATGTCTTTCTTGACCTGCCTCAGCAGTTCGCAGTAGTTCTTCTGTCAAACTGAATGAGGTCATTGACTGATTCGATCACCTCAGGAGACCTCACTTCTGTAGGCCTCCCATTTGTTTGGCTGAAACATGTGGCACCATACACAGTTGACATTCTCCTATGAATTTCAACTGGTTTGCACCCTTCAGCAACCAAAAACTTGATAACTGACCGCTGTTCAATCGTGGAGCATGCTTCTTGGTCGGCCATCTTTGTTAATTGCCAAAACTTTTTTTTTTTTTTTAATCTGCAAAAGAAATTAAATCCATGTGAAAAAGACGTAAAACAAAAAAAAATTCAAAAAAGTAAGCTTCTATCTGTATTAGAAGTCCTCATACCAAAAAATTTACCTTATTTATTGAATGACCCTCGTAGCTGCGTGTTTATGTATATATTATACAGTTGGCTGCAATATACCCTTATATACTTCTATTTGTAGTTAACCCAGATTGATAAGAGTATACCAGGTACATGCAGCACAGTCAAATCTGTGAGATATGATGAGAGGTTGTTATTAAATAATCTTGCAAGTCGGGTACAGTTTAGAAATACCTTCAGTAGGATACCCCAGTCCGTCCTGACGGTCTCCGGTGGAGAACATCCAAAAGTAACCAGATTTGACTCACAAATCGCCTTACTTCATCCTCCAAATTAAAAAAAAAAATCAACCCTCTCGATATCCGGGTATGATGTTTCTCCCACTACTTCCGCTCATGAACGGAGTTGCCAGTGAGTCAACTCATACGGGATATGCCCAGCTGATTAATGTCAGGCAACTAACAAACAAATTTGCAGTATTGAACAGTATATTAACACTTTACACTTCCAGTCAGTAAAGGTTATTATTATTATTATCGACAAAAATATTGACGCAACGCTTCCAATATTTTTAACACTTAACAGAAGAGCGTGATTTGAGAAAAGAAAAGAAAAAACAGAGTTTGGCAATCATAAACAATATTTCAACAGTACAGTCTGCAATGAATAAATTGTCGTCTAAATTACGCAAAAATGAAAATACTTACATCTCATTTTGAAACATATACTACCAAACTACACAAAAATATCTTGAAATAATAAAGAGTAAATTTATTCAATAAAATCGCCATTGGTTTCAACCACGGCCTCCAGACGACTTTAGAATCTCCTGCAACTCTTCTGAACGGTCTCCCTGTTTAAGCTAGTGAATGCTGCCATAATCCTTGCCTTCAGTTCATCTTTGGTGTTACAAGGAGTTTTGTTAGTTTCTCCCTCAACTGAGCCCAACACATAATAACCAAGTGGGGTGCACATATGGAGAGTTAGGTGGTCAGATGTAAGGGGTAATATGACAGCCATGACTGGGTTCTCCTGCTTGTGTGGCATGGTGTAGAGTCCTTTTACCAGACATAGGGTCTTCCAGCAGCTACCCTCTTGAACCAGTGAAGTATTACCTCCTTAAGACAGTTGATGTAGGTCCCTGTGTTGAGTCTGAGGCCTTGTGGGAAGATGAATGGAGGCATAACGTCGCCATCACTAGTGATCTTTTCAAATATCTTCGTAAACACCATTAGACTCATCCAACTCTTTCCGTATACTCTGCACTCTCCTCAGAGTGACACCCAAACTCTCTGAAATGTTCGTATTGAAGTTTCCGGTGCGAATGCCAAGGTTGGTGATTTTGTTGTTTTTTTTTTGTTTTTTTTTTCTCACAGATGGCGCCCAACTGACTCTATTATAATATACAGACGACAAAAACAAAAACAAGAAACGCATATAAAATGGCGACAATTTATCCCTCGCACCCTATTTATCTTCTTCAAGTTTATTTTTGAATTTTTTCAAGTATAAAAGTAAATAAATCTACAAAAAATAAGTCTTTGTACAAACGTTGCTTGTCTTGTGATGAAATAAAAAACTGTATTGGTTATCAACGCGTCAAAACAAATGAACCCCCCCACCAGTTTCATTCGTTATTAGTTGACTAGTTACTAAGAGGACTCAATCAGTTTCCACTTGCTTATCGAAATTACAATGGTTTATAATATAATGTTCTGCAAGTTCTGTTGAACATTACTAACAACTAACTACTAACTAAATGTTTACACGGAGGCGTAAAGGATAGCGGTTCAAATTGAGGAATCGGAGAGCCGAGTTCGAAATCCAATCGAATCCATTACATTCACTTACGTGCTAATACCCTTGGGAAAGGTATGAATCCTCTTTAACTTTGGCTAAATAGCAGGACAGACCGGGCAACACTTGTCTTAAGTGTCGAAAAAATATTGGAAGAGTTACGTCAATCACATTATTATTATTATTATTTTCTTTGATTTCTGGCGTTGACACATTTTATTCCGGGTCCCGCCCAGGGGCGGTTAGAAATGGCATCATGACACTTTCCACTGACAAAAAAAAATAAATAAATAAATAAATTTTTTTTTTTAAGAAGGAAATTACATAAAGCCCTTCGTAAAGTGTGGGCTGTACTTGTCAGAACAATTTTTTTGTATCTCCTTGAGGCATGGACTTCCAGGAATCCCTTCAATTAGTCTACTGGAATCTTTTTCAACCAGTCCTAGGGTTCCAACTACAACAGGGATTGTTGATGTTCCCATATGCCACATTTTCGAGATTTCTATTTCAAGGTCCTTGTATTTTGACAGAT
The DNA here is from genome assembly GCA_903632075.3 of Acanthosepion pharaonis. Taxonomy (NCBI): domain Eukaryota; kingdom Metazoa; phylum Mollusca; class Cephalopoda; order Sepiida; family Sepiidae; genus Acanthosepion; species Acanthosepion pharaonis. Next base: position 4,245,273 of record CAHIKZ030000890.1, on the reverse strand, counting down.
TTTTGAATATCTTCAAAGATACATTGCAGTCAGCAGGGACTGCTATATCAATAAGGAGGCACCGTTTTTGTTTGTGGTCTTTAATAACAATTTTCCTTTCTGCTACATTGTTTTTCAAGGCTCCTCTACTGCACTACTTTATTTCAGCCGTGATCATTTTCTGTTGCTATAGCAAGATTATTATTATTATTATTATTATTATTATTATTATTTACAAACTCATCTTCCATATATTTTTATTAGTCTTTGTTGGAACCCCCAGGTCAATTACGATTAGTAATTTTCTAGCCTAGTTTAGATGTGGCACGAGGTCGAATATATGGGGCACCCAGTGAGGATCGAATTCACTATTCAGTCGTAATTGATCTAGCGAGAAAAACTTGCTAAACACTGAACAACGTCGATGTGCCAAGTTATTTAATAAGGGTGGATTTGTTGTGGCACAAGGCCGTAATTATGGGGCACCCAGTGAGAATCGAACTGACTATATATATGTATACGTTTCATTAAAGACGACAGATAAGGTACTACGATTAAGCTTTTTATTTAATTTTTCTTGTGTTTTCTTTTTTGGATACAGGTTGTGTAGAAACTGTCGAAATGTTATATAATTCCGAGCGCTTTCGGCTATACTTTTAGCCATCTCTATAACACTATAACATACGTACAACCCACACACCCAATTAAATTGAAAAAATAAAATCATCCTTGATAATGACTAAAATTATAGTCGAAAACGCTCGGAATTATAGAACATTTGGAGAGTTTCTAAAGACTCTGTGCCTCAAAAAAGAAAACACTTGTTCGAACCCAAGAAAAATTACATAAAAAGCTTAATCGTAGTACCTTGTCTGTCGTTATTAATGAAACATGTATAAATGAAGGATTGCTGCCTAAAGACACACACACACATATATATATAAAAAAAAGAAAGAACAGTAAGATATATAATCCGGTGTTCATATCGATATTTTTATTTTTACAAAATAGTGCTCAATGTAAATTCAGAGCATTAATATTATAAATTAATTAATTTAAAATATGTTTTTTTTTGGGGGGGGGTTTCGCTACACAGTTCTAACGATTTATTTTGTAATTAAATTAAAGACATTAGTTCCATTTCAACCTCAAACGAATTTTGGAGTCAAAATTCGCTTGAGGATGAAATGGAACTAATTTCTTTAATTTAATTACAAAATTAAATTCGGAGCTTTAAGCTTCCATTTTTGAAACATGGTTAGAACTGTGTAACAAAAAAAAACATGTTTTAAGTCAATTAATTTATGACATATATATATATATATATATATATATATACGAATCTCTTTTGTACTGGTTAAAAACATATTCTGCAGTTTGTAACGGTGACATCTAGGCCTATTACCAGCTTTACATAACTCTGTTGCTATTTCTTTCTTTTTTGTTTACACAAATCCACATTCGTTGTTAGTTTAACATTTTTAATGTTTGTTTATTCGAGTTTTGTCTTCGTGAAATTAAAAAACAAATAGACACATGTCAGGGTTTAATGCAGCCGATTGCATAATATACACATACCTATGCAGCCATATTAACTCACCTCGTTTCTATGCGTCATGGATGTGCGGGTGGTGTAATGAAAAGCGAAATCAGAGAGCCGAGTTCGAATTCCAGGCAGATTTGTAATTTTCACTCACGCGCAAGTAATACTATAAAAAGTATGAATCTGTCCCCCCAGCTATGGATTAAATATGAGGACTTGTATCTGGAAAAAAATCATTCGCTATTTACATTATTCGGACTATTGTCCTAATCGTTGTCGCTATATTTATTACAACGTTTCGGCCGTTGTACGATCCGGCCTTCTTCAGGCGGTTGGAATGTCGAACTGAACCCTTCATTTCGCTCACTGGGGTAGACTGTTCTAGTTCCACGTGCCATGTTTGATGGATGTCAGTTATCAGTTATCTTCTGTTAATTCCCCTCTGAAAGTTCTCCACTGCCTTAACCGGGTATTGAACTCACACACTTTGGGTCCTGTCACTGGATCTAACTAACGCCTTTATCCACTGCAAAAAAAACAAAATTAAATTAAATCTATGTCTACTTACACCATTTACATTGTTCGGGCCGTTGTCCTCATCTTTATCGCCATATTCACAATGTTTCAGCCGTTGCACGCTCTGGTCTTCTTCAGGATCTGTCTATGTTTCTTAGATGAGGTATTGTAACTATTTACACTATTTACATTGTTCTGACCTTTGCCCTCATCTTTATCGCAACATTCACAACATTTCAGCCGTTGTGCGCACTGGCCTTCTTCAGGATCTGTCTATATTTCTGAGATTAGGTATTGTAGCTATTTACACTATTTACATTGTTCGGACATTTGTCCTCATCTTTATTGCCGCATTCACGACGTTTCAGCCGTTGTACGCTCCGGTCTTCTTCAGGTGATATACGTTGGAATTTGGAACCGAAAGCTTTATTTAGCCCACGTACATTTGGATATCTGACTTTCAGTTGATTCTCTTGGAGTGTGGAGTTAATAAAGTGAATTAACTAGAACTGAGTTATCCGAAGTCATGGCGCGTGGAATTAGAAGAATATCCCCGCCTGGACTAAATAAATGGCTCGGTTCGAAATTCCATAATCACCTGAAGTGGGTCAGCGCGTACAACGGTCGAAACGTCATGAATATGACAATAACGCTGACGACAGCAGTCCAAACAGTGTAGTGTTTTTTATAACGTAAAAGTAAATTGCAATCTAAAATGGACAAGAGCAATATTGAACTATGACCAAGTTTGGCTTCCTTTTGAAACAGTCTGATCGATCAGTCAATAGTTGATCTCTACAGATTAACTGAACCTTTGTTCAGTAAACCGCCTTTAATTTGGACATTTTACGGTCAAAGAGCAAAGACTTCTGTTGATTAATCAAAGCAGAAGGTTCGTGTAAATTCAGACCTGTGTATCATTATCAGGGCTATCAAAGTTCAATTCTTCGTCTGACATGTTTTAAATTAACATACGATTGTTCCAGAGAGCCAATCAGTTTGTCTGATAATGTCAAAATCCATCTAGATAGCATTGTAGACAATCAAGTTGAGCGCCATTTTAACTTGTTCTTCGCTGTAGGGTTTTTCCTTTTCATATCTTGTGAAGCAATTATAATATGAACTTCTATAATTCAACAATGGCGATATATATAAAAGCCCAAGCGGAAGGAAACCAAATCAGATCGGCTGAACTGTGCGTCTAGACACGTCAGACATCAGAAATTTAAAATTTAACGTTCCTACATACCTGGGGGCATAATTATAGCCTACATTTATGCCTATATTTCCCCAACTACCAAACCCCGTATATATATATATATATATATATATATATATATATATATATATATATATATATATATATATAATTCCATCAGTGAGAAAATTACATTAATAAAACGCATTACGTAGAATTTTTCCGTGTTATCACTCAATTAATCAATCCGGTCGATCTATCTATCTATCTATCTATCTATCTATCTATCTATCTAAGACTCTACAGATATGTTTATGCCATCTATCTATCTATCTAATCGTCAGATGCAAATACAACTGCATGAAACTTCAAGTCATGCTATTGATGTTGGATATTATGTATATTCACTAATATATATATATATATATATATATATATATATATGTGTGTGTGTGTGTGTGTGTGTGTGTGTGTGTATTATTTTATATGTGCAGTACTTAGTAGAAAGAGCTCAATTTCAGTTATAGAGCTAACATATATATATCCATACAACTGAAATATATATATATATATATATATATATATATATATATATATATATATATATATATATATATAAAGAAAGAAAGATCTAGATATTTTTATTTTTACAAAATAGTGCTCAATATAAATTTACAGGACATTAATATTATAAATTAATTGATTTAAAATATGTTTTTTTTTCGCTACACAGTTCGAACCATGTTTCAAAAATGGAAGCTAAAAGCTTCGAATTTAATTTAGTTTTGTAATTAAATTAAAGACAGTAGTTCCATTTCATCCTAAAGCGAATTTTGGAGTAACTTATTTATTACTGGGTTTTAAAGGCACAGCAAAAAATCATAATTCACGTTTCCAAGGATACAGAGAAATCCATTCATCCAGACAAGGGGTGGTTGCGTGTTCATTATCGCTGTATTTTGATGTATCAGTTATTAGTTACGTTTTGGTAGGGGATAGGGATGTATTTTTCAATGAATTCTGACATCCGTTAAATGCATGTCGTCTGGATTTCTTAAAAATTTATTGTTAACGGCAAAAATTTCTACGCCATTTTTTTTCTATTTGTATACTTAAAGATTTGGGGGGGGGTAGGTTAGAATACGTTTTATTTAACTACGATTTTATAAATATTTTCACATTTAATTTTTAATATACTACATTTCTTTTTCAAACAAGTAAATGTATTAGAATCACTTACAGTATGTAAAATTATTTTCAAATCAAGTATAAGTATGTATATTACTAGGTCACAATTATTTTTTTTGTTAAATTTATATTTAAATATTATTTAAGTAAAATTTATGACAATGACGGCAAAAATAGCTAATTTCTCTGATTTAGTAAACTTTTGTTTTTTTATAAACCTTTCTTTTAAGTGCTTAAAAGTATCCAATAAAACACCTACAGTAAAATGAAATTAATATGAAAAGCTCGAAGATATAAGCCATTGAATTACCCATGACCTTTGTATTTATATGAGAAACTATATATTACTATAATCCCCAAAATTAATTACTTGTATACTTTGCTGGACCCAGCTTATGCTCTGCAATGGAGCGGCTAAGGGTCAAAAAGCAGTCGTGGCTCTTGGGGCACTGTTCCGAGGTTATCTGAATACTTCGATGAGTATCGCTGCGGAACTGAGTGAGTGGCGGCGCTATATCGAGTCTAGTTTGTGTCCCCTTCGTCACCGAGTCCCGTGGTACAGTTGGTATGACGTTTGCGTTGTATCGAAACGGTCCGGGTTCGATTCTCGATAGTGGATGCGCACTGCTAATGAGTCCCAGATAGAACTAAACGGCCGTCCAGTGCATTCTGTTGAGGATTCTTCTAGACTCATTTTATATAATATATATAATATATATATAAATATATATATATATATATATATATATATATATATATATATATATATATATATATATATATATATATATATATATATAGAAATATATATTTATATATATTTGTGCTATATTTATGGGATAAAGTGCTCGATATCAGATAGCGTATGTAAATATAAAAGTGAACATTAAAATCAACACTCAGAGGCGACAAACTGTTCCATGCTAAACGCAATCATCAGTGTTGTGTTTTTTTCTCGACTATTTATATATGCAGGTCAGTGTTGCATTGCCCGTAGTCTATTATAACGGTTATTTTGGCGGGAGTGGTTTGTTAATTTATTTATTTCGATTAATTCATTTTACTTGTTTTTGTTTATTTTTATTTTATATATTTTACTTCTTTCGATTTTTAGTAACGTAGTAAAAAATTTTAAAATTAGTTCTGGTTATAAAAATGACATCCGTATGAGAGTCTAGATTCTACAAGGCAATTTAAGAACAGAACTCTAGTTTTTTGGTTATTTATTTATTTATTTTTGTAATCACTTGCAGTGTTAGGTGAAACTATTTCTAGCACAGGTTATTCCATGTTTAATTTCCTTATCTTCTATAATAAATTCATTAACTGTCAAACCAAGAAAACGTGATCTTTTTTGGCTAAAACTAAACGCTCCTAATGCCATCTAAATGTTATTTATATCTAATTATATTCAACATGATCATTTTAAAGGGGAATGTTGACAACAAAACTGAACAGGAGAAGATAGCACGTAGCATATTGACAGATTGACTTAATAGGCTGGATACCAATAAGCGTTGGCAGTGCGTGCATTTCCGTCCAACATAGAATCCGGAAACGTTCCGATGCCCATTCGCATTTTCTAACTTATGTTCCGATTACCAAAGCTCCTGATAAATGTTCGCAGAGCCGACGAAATACTCAGGAAACCGAGCAAGTTGAATGGATCGATACGTCAACCAAATGTCCCCCCTCCCTGTCCCCGTAACGCCCATATAATCTAGGCATTTGGCTGGCAATAAATTAGCAAGTGGTCAAATAGACAAGGACGAAATGGTTTAGTCGTTGCTTTTTAGAGTCGGTTGTAGTAACGAAGCCGCGATTTAATTAAAACAAATTTGTTAACTATCGTCCCTGTTTATTGGCTCATTTAGTAATGATATTCATTTAATCAATAGCAGCGATTCTCAACCTCCTTGCCGCGATACACTAATGTCCCGTGCGATCCTATTAAGAAAAAATATACATAGCAGTAACTGAAGGATCCTGGAAACAAAGAAACTATGCACACAAAACATCTTACACAAGAAATATTGTCACGGCCTACATATATATGTGTTGATGAAAGTAATAATGGTATAGCGTTATTAGCACTATTTATCAGCCAGCCATAGTTTACCGGGTATTTAGTGCTAGATAGAATAATGCTTTTTAGTCTTCCATTAGTACCTCGAGTACTAATATTCAGCGTTAGCTTAGCCCTGATACACTAACACTGAATGCGAATATAAAAAGATGAGATACGCGCCCGTAACAAACAAAATATTTAATAAGGAAAAATACAACTTCAGTCAGTTATGTGCCATGCATGATACACGATTAGGCGATCATGTATCTTTCGATACATGACTGACGAGGCAGTTTTTTTTTTCCCACAGTAGGTTGCCATTTCTTTCTGCGGGAGATCAGTTTCCATCCAAGGCTATAGAACCCATTCTGTCCTGCTATTTAAAAGAAGAAAGGACTAAACATCAATTGCAAAAAAAAAATAGAATATATGGTTGATAGCAAAGGAAGCAGTTCAACATGCAAATTACAAATTGGAGATACCAAAAGTTGGTAAGTACAACAATTTAAATATCTGGGAAGTGCTCTGACATGGTGGAAAAAGTGACACCGAAATTCGAAGTATTAAGAAATAGAATATTTTTTTTAGAAACAAAGAAAAATTACTAAACTGTTATGTAATATCAGTCTTCCTATATATTTTGGATATCAGGGTTTCTACCTTTCATCAGGTATTTGTTGATCCGAGTAAACTATCAGTGAATTTTAAACTGAACCCTTTGTCTAAACTTGAATTATTGTCCACATCTTAGTTGTTATAGACACAGCATTTTGCTTATTGTGCTCTACCTTTTCCGAGGGTGTTTGTGTGAAAGTGAACGTAGCCAGGAGCACCCACTCAGGATTGAACTTGAAAAACCATAGTTAAATCTCAGAACATTTAAAGGAACAATCATGCCCATATTTTCAGTTTAGACAAATAGTCAAAAATTCATCAGTGCTTCATCAAGATAATAATAAGCAAAAACATGAAATTCTCTTATATAGGCGAATTGCAGCCAAAAATAAATAAAGTCAACTACAAGTATAGCAACAAAGTTCTTAAATGTTTGTAGCAGTAAAGTGTTATATAAAAAAAGTTAAATTAAAATACTACACTTAAAAAATCTTTACAAAATTCTTTTAATATTACCACATTACCTCCATTGCATAGAGGTAAAAAATATTTAATAACTGAAATAAATAGACATAATACATCTAAATTATTTAACCAAACATGCTTAAATAAAAAATATCCTGCCAATACATATATATATATATATATATATATATATATATATATATATATATATATTGTTATGATGTTGATTTGGGGTTAGTAGAGACAAACGCCAAATAACACGTAACAATAAAAAAGGGTTTTAATAGGTTGGTAAAAGGTACAGAAATCGCCTGAGTAGTCAATAACTAGCTCAGCTAAGAACTTCTCTGAGTATTTATCGATCCCCCACGAGGATTGAATGTGGCACAAGGCCGAGTTTAATGTGGGTTGATCCGAGCCCGCAGGCACGGCAAAAATATAGCCCTTGAACCCGCCTAGACGGGTTTCAGGCCCTATCTACCTCCCGGACGAAACCTAGCCCTTCGGCAAAAGCTTCGTCCGGGTTCCTCTCTGCTAACGCAGAGAGTTCGACAGACGTCGAAAGTCAGCTAAGAACTTCCCTGTCTATCTGTCTTTTGACATGCCACTATTTAAAGTCTTTGTTCGCAGACAAGTTCATCTTCAAGAGGGGTGGTAGGTTTCCGACACAATATATATATATATATATATATATATATATATATATATATATATATATATCCAAGCATGTTTGCTTAAATAATTTAGGCATATTGTCTATTTATTTTAGTTTTAATCCTTTCAAGTCCACGAAGTAATTTCTTGGTGTCTGTAGAAAATTTATTAAGAAAAATTCCAAGTTTTTCTTTCAAATTATTTTTTATTTTTTTAGCATATCACGATCCACTGAGTTGATCGCTGTTGCTATTCGATATTTAAGGTCATCGAGGTTAGTGGGTAGCTGTGGAACATAAACGCGATCTTTTACGTATCCCCACAAGAAAACATCACACACGGTGATGTCTAGGGGATCATCTGGCAGACCAAGCACAAAGAGTAAGGTCTTGTTAAGTGCCTGAATGAGGCCTAGTCTGTAAGGTTTCAAATGTAGACGTCTTCTTAGCACACGCCAGATAGTGGATCAAGTTCAAGGCTAGCTCGATTTGTAGAGTTCCGTGGATTCCCCTCAAACGCAGCACGGATTCTCGCCACTTGTTCTTCCGAAACTCGTGGTCGTCTTGGACATTTTTTTCCTTTACACAGACAGACAGTCTCTTGAAACCGTCGAATGTTCTTAGAGGAGGGTGGATTATTGTCGAATTGCATTCGAAAAGCACACTGCTCCATGACAACCGTATTTGTTTTCGCGAACTCGAGAACGCAGAACGCCTTTTGCCGAGGACACGCCATTCCGGGGGTAAGAAGACAACTGGACGTTGCCGGAGATACGACGCGATACAGTGCTCCTATAGCAGCCATTCAAAACTTAGAACACTCTTCTTTCAAATGGTCACTTATTCATTCCATGGCAAGGCTTGAGAACTGAAGCAATACGTCATGAAATCGGCCCATTCTTTTATAATAACCCTGTTGCTTACCCTCAAGCGTTGATTATTTACATTAATTTCTATCTTTTGGTATATCTGCATATTTTGATTCTAAGTGTTCTTCAATTCTTGAGATGTTTGATGCCATTCCAAGTTCTTCTCGATAACAGCGGTATATTTTCAGGAAAGGGAATTAATAGAGCCAGACGGATTCCATCATCAATAACATTTCTACAGCAAGTGGGAATGGTGTCTCATCGATCACTGGCAAATTTCCCGCGCTAGTCAGCTTGAAGGCAAATTAGGCGATTTTCAAAGAATGGTGGTAAACAGAATTTAGTCGACATTCCGTCTAAGTTCACAACGAAGCAGATTGTCGCAAACAAAGAGATTCTGAATTCTTTCTTTTACTGTTGGCAGAGAAAATCGGAAAAATATATCTCCAAATAACGCGATTTCTATATGCGCTTTTTCAGGACGATTCACAGCGTGTCTTCTATTCTGACTTTATCTATTTAAAGAAATTCTTTCTCTGATTTTTTTCTTTTTTTTTTTACAAAGAACTCAAGAAACTTCGCTTTGTGTGGAATCGTTCAGATTTACTCAACATTTTCCTCGTTAGAATGCATCTTGCATATTTATTATTCCTCTATTTGCCCCTACATTGAATACTGTTGCCATAGCTTCTCTGGTGTTCTTGCTGTGCATTTCGAGATTCTTGACAAAATCCCAATAAAGATCTGTAATATAATCGATCCTGACAAGTCATCTCGACTTTAGTTATTTTCTCAACGATGTGACGTGGCTTCCCACTGTCTTTTCTACAAATATTTTTATGTAAACTTTTCTTCCCGATGCCCCGAAGACATGAAGTGTGTAACTATATTGGCATCTAGGTCCCACCCTCTTATTGTTAAAACAGCTAACTACAACCGAAACTTCTACACCAACAGTTTATTTTCTCACACATCTCAACTGTGGAAATAACCCGAAGAGTTGACAGTTCAATACCTGACTAGAGCTGAGATGAACAAAAACATTGAGAGTTGAGTTAAAGGGAGATAACTGATACTGAAACATCCGGAAAAGGCATGGAACGTGAAACCAGGACAATCTACTCCGGTGGACGAAATAAAGAGTTCAGTTCAAAATTCCAATCATCTGAAGAAGGCCGGAGCGTATAGCAGCCGAAACGTCGTAAATATGGCAACGAAGATGAGGATAGCAGTCTGAACAATGTAAATAGTGTAAATGATTACTATACCTCATCTTTGAATCATAGACAGAATGCTAATCTATCAATACTCACAATCTATAAAGAGATTGTTGGTCATTGATTGATTGATTTGTATTTACGGCTTATCAACTTTTTGCATGTCATTTAAATCCAGAAAATAATTTAGGAGTGTAAAAATGTTTTTTTAGACAATAATGCCTTATTGATACAAATCCTACTAATTAACCCACAGCTGGGGGGGAGCTGGATTGAACTCTTTGCTAAGAGAATATAACGGATTCGACAGGAATTTGAACTCAGCTCTCCATTTTCCAAATCTATTAGTCTGTCGTGCTGACTCAATGAGTTTTGATAGGGTGTATGTGACATTCTTAGGCCATCGTGCCTCTATTCGATTCATGATTACCAATAGTTCGATTCTTGATCGATTCATGAATTGGAAGGAGACATGGTTAATATTTGTGAGCAAGTGAACGTAACAAACACGACTAAAATTCGAACTCGATTATCGGATTTCTCATCCCTAGCTATTGTCCATTGCACCAGCCACACATCCAAGCTAATCTACCCAGTATCCCCAAGCTGTCACCCATTCAGGTATTGATTAGACTTGACATTTCTTAACTCCGGTGATGGTATTGTTTGGTTTATTTTGTTTTACGGAATATCAACCTTAACGGTTTATTTATTGTCAACAAGATTTTTAGGATAGGTTCGTTTAAATATAATATGTATTCTTTGTACGAAATCAGTTTGTAAATCAGGTTTCATTGACATATTTTTGTAAAGATTTTTTTAATTGGGAGTCAAATGAAATGCTGGTAATATTTTTTCCAAAAATGAATTGTTGGTATTTTTACTACAAAAATCCATTTTTATACTTTCATAGTGTCTTGACTCTAGTTCGAGAGTTAACTATTTGCCCATAGCTGGGACCCAAACAGTTGCTACCACCGCGGGTCGGTGTGGACCTGGGAACACCAGCAATTAACAGGTGCTTCCACGCACCTCAAAACCTCCCAATCAGGAGACTTACTGCCGAATGTAGTTTATCAACATGCCCAGGACGGAGTGATCATATGTGAACCGATGTTCTAACGTGATATGGCCGTAAGATCATTAATTTCCCTCCAGTCTCGTGAGTTAATCTGAAGAAAAAAAAAACGACAGTAAAACAGATATGATCAGTGTCCTTTTTAAATGACAATTTCCCGTAAATCTGTCAACAGATACAGGCGATAAGAATCACTCGACGGAGCTTTTTCAAAGAGAATCCATTATTTTCTTCCGATGCAATCACGGATTACACCAATCACCGACCAAAAATTAACAGACGGAAACTTCCGAACAATCACTCAACAATGGAAATTGCCTCTCTGAATGGAAATATATAAATAAAATTGCAGGATCTCTGGGAATTTTCAGTCAGCGTCTCCAGGTTAGGAATGAAGCACAAAGTAATATACAGTTTATAATAACAGGAGAAAAATTAATCATATTATTCATACTTTTTAACAGTCTTTTATCGTTTATATAATCATGTTTCTCATGAATTAATATACAGGCATACCTTGGGTTACGTCGTTTCGAATTAAGTTGTACTCGATAATACATCGTTTATCAAAAAAATATATGGAAAAATAAAAAACAAATTTAATTTATTTTATTCGACTTTACGTCTGTTCACCACACATATTGAAGTCATAATATCACTAGAAATGCATTAAATTAACATAAAATCATGTTACTTTACAATAAATAAGAATAAAAGTATATAGAATCATATTAAAATACGTACATTTACAGTAAATGTTAATATAATTATCATAAATCCTAGAGAACGAAATATGAAAACATCTGTGACTCTGTTGTCATCTTATTTAGCCGTTTTTAAGAGCTCAATATTGGAGTTTTCCACTGTAGTTCCAATATCTACCGTTTGGTGTCATTGGCAGCACCACTAAAGAAAATACAATCAAAGATGGACTATACATTTGGTAGAGGCCTTGGGATTGCGCCTACAGGTATACTTTGAGTTACATTGTTTCAAGTTAAGTCGTTTTTGATTATACGTCGTTTATACTATTGACATTACTCGGACTATTTTCCTCATCTTTGACGCCATATTTATTACAATGTTTCGTCCGTTTTACGCCCCGGCATTCTTCAGGTGGTTGGAATGTCGAACTGAACCCTTTATTTCGCTCACTGGGGTACTGTTCTAGTTCCACATGACATGTCTAATGGATGTCAGTTATCAGTTATCTCCTTTTAATTCCCCTCTCCAAGTTCTCCGCCGCCTTAACTAGGTATTGAACTCTCACTCTTATACTATACGTCGTTAGTCAAAAAATATATGGAAAAATAAAAACCAAGTTTAAGTTATTTTATTCAACTTTGTCCGACACAAATATTGAAATCGTAATATCACCAGAAAATCGTTAAAAGTACATACAATCATCTTACTGTACAATAAATAAGAATAAAAATATATAAAATCATATTAAAATACATACATTTACAGTAAATGTTAACATAATCATCATAAATTCTAGAGAACGAGCTATGAAAACATCTGTGAGTCTGTGTTGTCGTCTTATTTAGCGGTCTTTAAGAGTTCAATATTGGCATTTTTCACAATTGATAGGTTGAATCATCAGCGTGCTGCTATTTGTCAAGAAATCATTCAAGCGAAAGCGTTGTCTTTGAGGACCTGAACAAAAAATACGCAGATGAGAAAGATGTAGAGTTTAAAGCGAGTCAAGGCTGGTTTAGGAGATTTAAAGAACGAAGCAAGGTGAAAGTGCATCAGCTAACGAACAAGCAGCAGCCAGTTTTGCTAAAGCATTGTTTAAGAACATCGAAGAAAACGGGTTTCTTCCTGAACAGATTTTTAATGTTGACGAAAGTGGTTATATTGGGAAAAAAACTTGCCAGGCCGTTCTTTCATTGCTAATTCTAAGCGTAAAGCTATATCACTGGAAATTATTCAAAATACTGTACGTACATATCATAAATACTGTAATAGGCAATGGGGAATGCTTGTTATTTGCTTATTTAGTTTGTAGTGTGGTTATTTCGACAAGTTGTTTTTCAACCTAAGTCGTGACCTCTGGATCCAATTATCGACATAGGGTAAAAGGTATACGTGTACTTTGCTTATAATCCATAATGTTGGATTATAACATTATCATTATTTCTTCTCACTTCAAACACTATATTTAGTGCATACACATGTTTGAGTAAACGTAAATTTACACTGACTAAAAAAAGGACGTCTATTCAAACACGTCTATCCTCTAAACATCACGTCTAAAATAATAAAATAAATCATATATGCTTATTGTTTTCAAAAACTTCTTAAATTATTGCTCTTGAAAAATGCTTTTCTGCTTTTTTCGTTTAGCTAGCTTTACATTTTCAACCATCTTGCTAAGCAGAAAATAACACAACACTGGTTGGGTAAAATTAAGTATCTCCAGTATTTAAGTTTAAAGTGCATTTTACAAAAGAAAATTATTTCTTCAAGCTTTAATTTTCGTATTAATTCCAAGCTAATAGATTAAAATTAATATCTCCAATAAACAAAATACTTTGCTGTATTTCAAACCGACTTTAAATTGATTGGAATTGTTTTTCCTCTTTTACAGTAAAATCTATTCCAAATGAAAACTACATTTTTCATTGGCTAAAATCGATGAACGCCATTCTGAATGAATACTTCGAATAACGGGTAAGGGAAAAACAGAATCAGCCCCTGTGATTGGCCAAAAAACACCAACAGTAAAATAATAGATAAATCCCATTTAGTCATAATTCATACATATGAATGAATAAAAGGATCGTATTTGAGTAGACACAAATAGTTACAGTTCTTGCAATCATGCTAGAATGCTATTCGAGAAATGATCGCTCTCGGCTGGGCCTATGGGGAAGAAAGTCTGACCCGAAAGTTTCTTTGATCCCAGAATAGACATCACAGAGGAAACATTCTGATGCGAATATAAATTCGTTCAGCATCTATTTATATCTCTTATATGAGGTATTGTAACTATTAACATTGTTCGGACTGTTGTCCTCATCTTTATTGTCACATTCACAACGCTTCAGCAATTGTACGCTCCAGCCTTCTTCAGATGATACTTTTTTTTTAATTTTGAACCAAACCCAGAAACATACAGTCCGAACAATGTAAAGAGTGAAAATAAATTTCTTCATATTGACAAATCTGTATCTGAATTCTCTTTTTTTTAATCTTTAAAAATAATATACTTTTCTGAAATTAGGAAAATTAGCTGATTTAAAGTTTAATAAATCTGAATTAAATACTACTTTATTTTCGGTAACGTAAAATTGGAAACTAATCTAAAAAAATTACCTACAATCTGTTATTCACTAGGGCAAGGAATGGCTTCTTAATTTTAACGAAACTTTCTCTATTAATCGTCTGAGAGAAAACATTCTGCCTCGCATCAACATGGCTGATGCTAACCTTGAAGAGAGTAACGCATTACGCCTTCTCGGATTAATTTTCTCTGCTGACATGAAGGGGAAAGATTATATTAAATTAATTGCTAGGTCTGCTGCTAGGAAATTTGGTTCACTGTGTTGTGTTAGGCATTTTTTCTCGACATAATGTATCTTACATATTTATAAGTCTACCATTCATCCATGCATTGAATATATCTGTCACATTTGATCTAGTGCTCAAGTTATATTAGGGACTAGCAGAATGGCCCGGCGTTGCCCGTGCTTGATTAAAAAAATCGTACGATTCATACAGCAAACGCTATCACTTGACTTAAAATATTTTTGCCCTTCCTTGCCTTTAAAGGAGTGCCCTTTGCTGTACTGATGTTGCTACATGCCTTACTTCTTGCCTATATCACACTGCGAATTTTTTCTAAGCTCTATACTAAACATTAAATCTGTTACGAAAAAAGAACTAAACAAAATGAACACAAAACAATCAGCTTTAAAAAACAACTCGTAACTGGAAAAACCGAATGAAAAAAGAATGTTAACAACAAATACTTTTTCACACCCAACCCAGTTCTGCGGAATCAGAATCAACGTTGAGTTCAAGCAAGCGAATGAACCAATTGGAGTAAAGTGCCATGTAGATTTAAATTTTTCCCACTTCTGACGAATGCAGCTATCGATTTTATTTTGCATGCTAGCATGCTAGTTAACATTCGTGTCAGTCAGCTGTTGGCTCTCACGCTGGCCAATAGAATCTTCCTGCCTATATGTGGCAGCCAGCTATAAGCTCTTACTCTGGCCAGTACAAAATCGCCGCAAACTACATGAAAACTGGCGTTGAAGCATGAAAAAATCGATTATTTCCACTATCGATGGGAGTTGGGAAATGCAAAGTCGGTCTTGGCCTTTCCGCTAACTTGCATCTGGGCGTTAGTACCTTTCCCACCACCGTAATGTAACGTCCCTGTGCTTTACTATAAGTACCTTTATGGTAAGTGTTCTGATGTACTTTACCCTATGGTGCCTAGTCTTTGTGACTTTAAGCCTTGTATGACACTATGAGACACTTGTAAATAGGAAGAAAAGATTTAAAATTAAGATATAACTTGGAACAAGACGAAAAGCTTTCAAGAATGGAATGATAGATAAACTAAGAGAAGCGAAATTGATTTTTATTTCTTAAAGTCTAAACTTTAAGCAAAGACGGCTCGAAGAAAATGACTTTGTTGTTTTGGGTAAAGATATTACCAAAGAGGCCATCTGGAAAAAGCTGTGCTGACAATTGACTGATGCCGCTGCCTTAAAGTGGAAGTTACGAAAACATCTCCTAAGGACGAGCCGGAAACGAAGGTCGATTGAGGAGATAAAGAGGAAAACGGAAGTAGAGAAACTGATTTATTCCACCTCTCCAAAATTGGAAATTGTAAACAAATCGAGAAATCTTTATGTAAATACCAGCCCAGCGTTCATAAGAGTGATTTATCTAACATGGTATGGAGATAGCTACCGGAGGACACGACTGGTAAATTTCTGATTATATAAACAAGACCAGGCTGTGAAAAATTCATTGACAAAAATTAAAATGATAATTAAAATCAATGACCAGAAACTAAGCCACGCCACGCAGTTTAAAAAACAGGTTTGTCAAAATGAAAACTGAGGTGAAAGGCTTAGACGACATGCCAAGATAGGAGGAGGAATTACCTATACTCATTGGGAGATGCGAGACATACATAACGGAAAAGGACTGGTCGGTACCTGTAACTGTTACCCGTTGAAAGAAAGGATCACCCAAATTTGGAGAGATAATTAATTTTCCAAAGCCAGACAACAAAGGACTTTTGTTGGAAGAGAAGGGGGAACCCGGAGTCACCAAACACGTCAACACCCGTGCCAGTTTTGGGTAAGTGTCGATATAGGCAGAGCGCTGAAGCAACCAAGTCAGCTGCAGTTGGAGAGTGGCAGTCATTCCGGATAGAACAGACGACGAGAGTTCACGTGATCTGCTACCAAAGAGAACTCCCGACTTAAGGTTTGATCCAGACTTAGCTAAAATGAGCAAAGTGTCACGATAGAATTCAAAGTGGAAAGGCTTTTTTTTCTTCTTTTTTTTCTTTTTTTTTTTTGTACAAAGAATTATATAAACCACCTAGAAAGGACTCCTGATTTCTTTTATTCCGTCTGCAAAGAACATTTTTTTTTCCTTTATGATACAGCTTTACCGCGCTTCGAACCAACGCTACGATTGCTGACGACAACTCAGTCCGTACCGGCTCCGTAATCAAAAAGCACCACGTGGGCGATGTAGGGCGCAGACTAACGCGGCCAGCGTTCAACGACCAGTGGCAGTATCGACCAACATGAGAATTGACCAACCGGCGAGAAGTGTTTTAGCATTACTAGATTGGTTGCTACATCTCATTTTATAGTTTAAATGTCTAGTTTTAACCGTAAGTTCTATGCTGTTTTTTTTTTTTTGTTTTTTTTCGCTTGTACTTCTTGCGTAAGGAACGATCTTCCGGCTTCTTGCTTTCCAGATGATTTTGATCTTCAAAAATTTAAATACAATGTCAATCATTATCTACTCTCTTCCCGATTTCTTTTCTTTTATTCTGCTCTCTTCTTAATAATGTTTTCCTTTTTCTTATATTCTTTCACACTCGGTAACCCCTTATGTCTTAGTGGTTTTATTACCCTGCTTTGGGGCGAATAATTAAAAACAAAAATTAAAACATCGCAGTAAATGATTTTTAATACGGAGTGGGAAGGGTTTCTGACTGATTTATTGACAGTCTGATGTTTGGTAAACTTAAGTCAGGTGGATTGAAGTGAATAAATTTCTTGACGGATACGACGTGAATGCCTTTTTTATATATTTATTTTTTAACTACACCGTAATCTTAAAAAGTTAAGAACATATTGTAAGCAATCTAATATTTACTGAATTTTAGATACTTTGGTTTTATAGCTTTAATAACAAAGATGCTTGTTAGGAAGATGTTAGAAAATAAGCAATGCATTTTAAATTTATTACAGGTACTGCTCTTATTTTCTGATAATATCGTGTATGGAGATCCGTATTTACAAAAATTGGCACGTTTATGCACACAAAATTATTTTTAAAATACACGGGCTCATTAAATTTTAATGGACTTTTCCATTTAAGATTAGCAACGAGTTGTACTTTATTAACAATATCACTTAGACGAAACAAATTAATACAGATATTTAAAAGAAAATAATAGTTTATAAATTATTCTAATTAAAAAAATTTTTAAATGAAAACAATTCTTGAAAAATGCATTCATCGAAAATTCTTTTTTTTCTTAAGCCAATAATGTTCATATATTTTATTCCTAAAGGATTTTCTAATTAAAAAAAGTTGTCTTTTACGATTCATTGCAAATTTTCTGAAACTTAGATTATTGGTTGACCAAAAGCTTTAGATGATTTAAATTCTCCGAGGATTTGTACTTATAACAATTACAAACAATTTGCAATGCAAAACAATTGATTTCTCGCAATTTCAAAAGAATAAATGATTGAAAGGGTGTAAGACGTGTGTGAGCGTATGACATCTCTCTCTCTCTCTCTCTCTCTCTCGCTCTCTATCTATCTCTCTCTCTTTCTCTCTCTCTCTCTCTCGTCATTTGCTCAACTCAAAAAGTCTAAATTACTCGACGCAGCAACAGTGATTTTTTTCTTTTTAATCCAAAGAAAAACTTTGTTTTTCCCTGCAATAAAAAACATAGAATAATTGACAATTATTTAGCATCAATTACGTTCTAAAGAAAACATAATTTTACTTTATAAAGTCCGTCGACGATTATATTGTTATACCTGACGTAACTATTCTATTGTAATAGACTCTCCCACACATAAGTAGTAGTAGTAGTAGTAGTAGTAGCGATCGCCAGTGGGGCTCAGTGGTGTTGAGTGAGTCAGTCGATGTCGGACATTGAAGAATCAACCATCACAACTAGATTGCTGCGTCATTAACTCTTATTTCAAGTTCCTAACGTTTTGTACGTCGAACCTAATTTAGGACGACTTAGTGAAATACAAGCCTCCACTGTGAAAACTACTCTACAACAGATATCTACTCCACCAAATAAGAAGAAAGAGGATTGAAGAAATTAGTAATTGATGACATAATGTTGACGTTGATGGCTGCAAAGACCAAACCGAGATGCACCTTTTATTGAATGCCGACATCTGGTGGCGGTGGCTCACGCACTAGGCGTTGTTTCCGAAAAAAAATTCCTGGTCTTGACTCCGGTCAATGTCAAATCTTTCACTGACCTGACGGCATAGTGTTCTCCAACTGTTGCGATTGGCTGCTCTAACTTCCTCTTGTACTGGATAAATACAGCATGGTTTTAGCATTACTTTCAGGTGGTCAGAATACAATTTGATTTTGAAACTCTCCTATCCACATCTTTGGATATATATTTTATGTCATGTCTCTTTTTCAATTAATAGTACGCCTTCTCATCGACTGGGTGCCGCTAAAGTCTAACGAGGCCAATCTACCCTTCTATTTAATCCATAGCTTGAAGGGGTAGAAACGGATTCACGTCTTCCACAAAGGCATTCGTGCGAAAGTGAAAGGCAACAAATTAGTTCGAAATATGAACTTGGCTCGCCGATTCTACTGCCAGCATCGATAACACTTACGCTACCAGCACATTTTTATGTCTTACAGCCATAATTATTAAAGTAACCTACTCATGATTTACGTTTAAATAACCTGAAAGCTTCATTTAATATTAGAACTGAAGCCTTTATTTAATCTATGCGTTAATCCAGTGCGCTTTAAGCCTAGTAGAATGTATGATCGATCCGATAAGATCAAATTGGCAGTACAGCAAAAAAAATTAACCTACTTTATGTAGTTAACTGCGTCAAGTTAATTTTAACGACTCCAAAACGAAACTGCTCTATACCAATCATCTGAAAGATCCCTTTCCACTTTCGATCAGCATGGCTGATGCTAACCTCCAGGGGGGTGGGTGACTCTTTGAGCCTTCTCGGACTAATACTTTTCGCTGACATGACGTGAAAAGATGATATTGAATCCATTGCTAGGTCTGCTACCAGAAAACTTGGTTGTCTGTATCGTGCTAGATGATTTTTTCTCGCCAGAATCTATCTTACATATTTATAAGCCTACCATTCGCCCATGCTTAGAATATTGAGATCCTTGATAAAATCCAAAATAGAATCTGCAATACATTGGCCTTGACCTGGCATCTCGGCTTCAGTCACTTTTCCATCGCCGTAATGTAGCCTCGCTGTGCCTTTTCTATAAATATTCCCATGTTAATTGTTCTGGTGATCTTTCCTCTTTGGTGATTAGATTCTATGAATTTAAGTGTAATACTCAATTGGCGGCAAGGTCTCATCATTTTAGAGTTGAAATTGGTTAGATATAACCGTAAGTTCTATGCGAACAGTTTCTTCTCTCGTACTTCTCGCTTGTGGAACTCTCTCCTGACCTCTTGCTTTCTAATCAAATGCAATATCAATCGTTATCTTATGTCTTCTTTCTTTTTGTACTTTTATTATTCTCTCTCCTTAATAATGTTTTTCTCATATTCTTTCACATGCAATAACGCTACTGCGTGTCAGTTGCTTTGTGGCCTTGACTGGAGTGAAATGATTAAAAAAAATTCTAGTAAAGAAAATATCTAGTTCGTTTATAACGCAAAAGCTAGTCACTGACATTACACGCTGTCTTGAAAACATGTCAAATGCAGTCCAATTTAACTGTAGGTTACTTGGCAACCTGAAAACGCTAAATGGTGACTTTCAACCGATCAAATCACAAGATAATGCATAGAGCGTTCAATTAAGTCTTGCTTGGTTTTTGTCTTCTGTGAACTTTGTATTTTCATTGGAGAATTTTAAATGAAGGCTTAAATCTGTCCTACGATTAATAAATCACGTCATTCAAACGGATTAAGAATTAATTTTCATAAATCGAAAGGAATCGTTCAAGGCTCTTAGGGCTTATCCGATTACATAGATGACATACAATGAAAGCTTGACCGCTTTAAGGATCCGAGATCAAATATTTTTAGCATTCATTCTTAATTAATTTTCATCTTTTTGTTGCATATTTTTTTTAAATCTTGAAGTGCAGACCAATCGAGAACACAAAAGAAAAAAAATCATGAATTAAAATTTTATATATAAAATTAAACACTGAACTACTCGAATATATATTTTTTGCTTCTTGGTATCAGATAGATAGATAGATAGATAGATCATTTAATGCCGAAATTTAATTTTCTTGGGAGCTCTGGAAATTTTTTTTTCAAAAATGTATTGCTGGTAATTTTTTTTATTACGAAAACATATTTCTGGTATATTTTTACTATGTTGTGTAATGGACTAAGTTAACTCATTATATATATATATATATATATATATATTAAGAAATGGACAAGGTCCGACAATTTATTTATTAAAGACATTTTATTATGTTTAACGTTGTTATTTTATAGATACAAGTATTTAAGCAAATGCTCTGTTTATGATAAACAGTATTAAATAACATTTACCGGCCTGAATGTCCGAGAAATTTTCATAGAAAATATTCGTTCTTTGACAGGATTCGAACCTGCATCCTATACGGAACCGTCATATACGCTGACGTGCCTTACCGCTAGGCTACAAAGAAGCGTTCGGTAGACAAGGTCGAACTTACTGCTTATAAACTGCAAATAAATTCGATAAAAAGATAAACAGACACACCTTGCCGGTTCTTTTTAATGCAATGTGTTTGGGTGAATATTTACGAAGCTCTTAGGACATATCCGATTACATACAATGAAAGCTTGACCGCTTTAAGGATCCGAGATCAAATATTTTTAGTATTCATTCTTAACTAATTTTCATCTTTTTGTTGCAGTTTTGTTTTAAATCTTGAAGTGCAGACCAATCGAGAACACAAAAGAAAATAAAAAATAATCATGAATTAAAAATTTATATATAAAATTAAACACTGAACTACTCGAATATATTTAGTTGTTTCTTGGTATCAGATAGATAGATAGATAGATAGATAGATAGATAGATAGATAGATAGATAGATAGATAGATGAGGGCATTGAGTAGATAGATAGATAGATAGATAGATAGATAGATAGATAGATAGATAGATAGATAGATAGATAGATAGATGAGGGCCTTGAGTAGATAGATAGATAGATAGATAGATAGATAGATAGATAGATAGATAGATAGATAGATGAGGGCCTTGAGTAGATAGATAGATAGATAGATAGATAGATAGATAGATAGATAGATAGATAGATAGATAAAATAAAGCATAATAAAGTCAAGAGAGTGCAATTAGGGAAAATGTGCCCAATTTCGTAATTGTATTTGTCGCCTTACTAACCTTCTCAGTCTCTGTTCTGCCAGCCATTTACATGGCTCTCCACGACTTCCTATCCTTTGTAACTCTGAGCAATGTTTGTCCCCTTATTATTTTTCTCAGTCTCTATTCCGCCATCCATTCACACAAGCTCTTCAGATGGATTAATTGTTATTTCTCTCTATCCCTATTCCCCTGAGTCGTCTGAGTGTAAAATTCTCCAAGTCTTCCTTCCTCATGTTTGCCTGCTTTGATTTTTTACGGTTTATCAATCATTCTGCAGGTTATTTAACGCCAGAAAATAGTTTTAGATTGTAAGAATTTTGGGAGATAACAATCATTTACTGATACAGGTACGACTATTTAACCCATAGCTAGTGGAGACGAAGCGTATTCATACCTTTTCCCAGGTTATTTGCACGTCATTGGATATAACGAACCCGACTATAATTCGAACCCGGCTCTCCGATTTTCAATTCCGACCCATTATCAATTAAAACATTCAAACTTAAGACACCTGCTATTACCAAGCGTTTACCCATCTAGATACTGACCAGGCTCGATGTTCCTTAACTTCGAAGTTGTTTCCACGTGATACTGTCACTTCTTCATGGTGTATCCAACTGTCTTTTTCGCTTCCAATTTCAATGAATCTTCCATAATTCGTTTATATTATTCTCAGCATCCTTCTGTAGTACCATATCTCTGTTTCCTTCAAGGCTCCACACCAGTTTAAAATAAAAACAATGAATGTTTATCTAACAGAGAAACGTCTTTTAGACTTTCTATTCTAATCAATTTTTCTAATCTTCTAAATTGACTGATTCGTCTTTTACGGCTTATCGACCCATTGCAGGTTAATTAACGCAAGAAAATAATTTTAGATTTTAATTTATTTAAGATAATATCGGGTTAGTGATATAAGTCTTACTAATTAATCCATAAGTGGGAGGAGAATTGGTGAATTCATACTTTTCCCAAGGACGTCTTCACGTAAATGAACATAACGAGTCCAACGGAAATTGGAGCACGGCTCTCCGATTATTAATTCCGAGCCATTATTTATTACACCCTCTGTTATATAGGAATAAAGTGTCGCTGTCGACACTGGAATTTGAACACAGATCACCACATAGTAAACAGAGAAGATACTATTTTGAATAAGTAGAACATGTGATGGCAAAGGAAATGTATACATGGGAATTAGCGTGGTGCCTAATTGATCACCATTTCTATTCTATCCTCTATTACTATATGGATCGCTATTCTCTACTCTATTCAATATACTATTTCTCTATTCGGACCAGTATTCGGTGGTTACCATTCGAGCGAGTATTATCGAGCAAGTACTATTAGTGCAAGTGTTATTCGAAGGCGGCTGACACCAGTATTGTTCAACGGCGTTACAATAGTTGTATCTGCGATTACAAAGTCTCTACTACAACGATCATTACGAAAAGTGACAAAGAATATTCGTTGACATTTCAAAAGTGGCAACGAGTGTTCGCTGACATCACAAACCCACCGAGCATCCAAGCTTATACCACCTGGTATTCCCAAGCGGTCACTTATCACCGAGCTCGGCGTTGCTTAACTTTGGTGATCGCACAGGAACAGGTTTTTCAACGTGATGTGACCGTAAACCTTTGTCTTCTAAAATCTTATATATAAAGTATAGTGTATGTGTTTGTGCGTGTGTGTGTGTCCAAGCAACTCCTCCGCTCCCACCGGTCTGATTTCAATGATTCATAGCTCATTCAAAAGCCCTAGAAAAGTTAGGCACAGGGAACGATTTTCATTGAGCCCATATTCAGGGTTGCCAGATTATGCGAGGTTAAAAATACATATTAATATATTATATTCCATAATATCATTTTTACTTTATTAACTATTACATTTCTATAACTCTTCAAATGTTGAATGTATAAGTAATTTTAATTTCTATTTTCCAATCTTTACACTATATTAATTTTATCTTATAAATTGTCCCCTGTTCTGTCACCAAGGAAATAAAAATAATTGTACGGAATATAAGGATCTACGTACATCAAATTTTCCTTATTAAGTGGCAAAAGAAGAATTATCGTTGAACTTTAAAAAGGTAAGCTTAAATATTAATTCAATACTTAAATGCAGCGATCAATTTTGAGTACTTCTGTATTTTATTGATGCCTATCGCATCTACCCTCCCTTAGCTATTGTGATGATGGTCAAACCAAGAATCCTTCAAAGGAGCTAGCTTAAATGCCACCCGTTAGGGCGGCTTTTAAGTTATTTATAATAAAACGTGCACTGCAGTTTTGGATGCAAAAGGAAAATAAGAATTACTACCCTTGAAACATGAAAGCAACGATAACGGCTAGTATAATGTACTAATATATATATTTAACCCCCGATAATCTGGCAACCCTGAATCTGAGCTCAACGAAAATCGTTCGCTGTGTCTAAAATTTCTAGAGCTTTTGAATGAGCTATGAATTGTTAAAATCGGACCAGTTGGTACGGAGGAGTTGCTTGGACACACACACGCACAAACACCCACACACCCACACATACTCTGTACTTTATATATAAGATTAGTGTATACTCGTCCTCGGAAGCTCGTATCCGAATCTCTGACCATTAAGCTGCATTTGTTAATTTTGTGTCATTTGTTTTTCTATCCACTTGTCTATTAATAACCCTTGCCACATGAACAGATTTCTTTAGTATATGCGATTCATTTGCATCTGTCTTACGCTGGACGATACACTTTTATTATGTATTTTGTCATTTATAATTTTTATGAACGACATCAGGATTTTATTTCTGTTAATCATTATAGATTGACTAAATATCGTGGGAATAATTATCTCGAGTGCATTAGTGAATAGAGATGTCAGAATACAGAAGAGATTAAAAAAAGGAGAGAAAGGAAAAGAGAAAAGAAAAAAAGAGAGAGAGAAGGAAGACAGATGTGTAAAAATGGAAAAGGAAGAAAGGAGAACAAAAGTAAAGTAAGAAAAAGGACAAAAGAGAGAGAAAGAAAGAAAGAAAGAAAGAAAGAAAGAAAGAAAGAAAGAAAGAAAGAAAGAAAAAAAAAAAAAAAAAAAAACATATAGTAAAACCCAAATTTGAAATAAAGAGAAAGTATTATTTTTGTTTTAATTATTTCTAACTTGTAATATCCTCGGTGAGGTAATAGATAGCAGCTCGGATTGAGGAATCGGAGAGACGAGTTCGGATTCCAGTCTAATCCATGACATTGATTTACGTGCTAATACCCTTGGGAAAGGGATGAATCCTCTTCTTCTCTCCCCCTCCCTATAGGTAAATAGCAGGACAGACCGGGTTCTATAGTCTTGCATGGCAACTGGTCTACCACAGAAAGAAATGGCAACCTACTGCGGGAGAAATGGCAACCTACTGCGGGAGAAAATGCCTCGTCAGTCATCTATCGAAATATACATGATCGCCTAAGCGTATATCACGTATGGCACATAACTGACTGAATATCCTCGATACCTTTGTGTTATAATTAGCCTATAAACGATACAATCACTTTTGATATCGACTTTTATATGTATGTGTACAAGGACACCATCAAATCTGGCACAAGGCTAAATATTTTTCAGGGAGATTGAAAAATAACCCACCCACCCCCATTTTAATATATAATTTATTTATTAACTACAATTTTTAAAAGAATATGAGAGGAAAGCGTTTAGCATGAGGTTTTATTTAAAATTCGATATGGGCACCAGATTTCGCTACCAACTTCTCGAGCCGCCTAAGAATCGCGTCAACTGATTTCACCAGGAACTCTTTATGGTATGGGAGACATCTGCATATCCTATGATTTGGGACGTCGATAGGTTGAATAAGTCCGGCGAGAAGACACATCTTTGTCTTACATCCCTTCCTGTCTCTGATGAAACCCGGAGAGCACAATAAGCAAAATGCTGTGTCTATAACAACAAAGATGTGGACAATAATTCAAGTTTAGACAAAGGGTTCAGTTTGAAATTCACTGATAGTTTACTCGGATCAACAAATACCTGATGAAAGGTAGAAACCCTGATATCCAAAATATATAGGATAACTGATATTACATAACAGTTTAGTAATTTTTTCTTTGTTTCTAAAAAAAAATTCTATTTCTTAATACTTCGAATTTCGGTGTCACACTTTCCGCCATCTGTTAGAACACTTCCCAGATACTTAAATTGTTATACATACCAGCTTTTGGTATCACCAATTTGTAATTTGCATGTTGAACTGCTCCTTTTACGAACAACCATGCAATTCTATCTTCTGGGAATTGGTGTTTAGTCCTTTCTTCTCGCTTTCCTTTACTATCTTCTTTAGGGGTTCAACTCGTTTCCTTTCTATATCTGCTATCAACACTGTGTCATCTGCATGTCTTATATTAAGATTGTGGCCACCAATAATGAATCCTGGCAGAACTCCCAATTCTCTCAGAATCACCTCACTATATAGGTTGAATATTTCTATTTTTTTATATTTACTGTACTCATTGAAAATTGATTCCCACATAAGGGTAAGATATCTAGCTTTCTTTACAGATTTTTTTTTTTTTTTTTTTGATTAGTAAAGGGTTCAGTTTGAAATTCCCTGATGGTTTACTCAGATCAACAAACACCTGATGGAGATCGGAGAGTATAATATCCAAAATGCTGTGACAGTTACAACAAAGATGAGGACAATAGTCCAAGTGTAAATAAAGTAAATAATACTGATTTAACATCCCAGAAATTCAGACAGAAACTTTATTTTCTTCTTTCCCAAGTTTGTATATAATTTTATTGTTGTATTTCCAATATAAATGTATCTGTAAGTTTTATCTATATGCAAACTGTATTGTCATATTGTTATACTGGAACACACCTATTCTATTGTTAATAGACTCTCCCACCTATAATAAGTAGTAGTAGCAGCAGTCGCCAGTGAGCTCAGAGAGTTGCTCAGTCAGTCGATGTCGGACATTAAAGTATCAACCACCACAACTAGATTGCTGCGTCATTAACTATTATATCAAGTTCCTAACGTTTTGTACGTCGACCCTTTTTAGGACCGACTTAGTGAAATACAAGCCTCCATTGTGAAACTACTCTATAACACATATATAAAATAAATAGAAAGATTTCATCAATATCGTAATTAAAAAGAAAAGCAGAAACAGGAAATTTAATTTCTGTCTGAATTTCTGGGATGAGAAGTTATCATGATTTACACTATTTAGATGCGGACTATTGTTCTCATTTTTGTTGTTGTTATCACGTATCGGCCGTTGTGCCCTCCGGCCTTCATCGGTCATATGTTAACCATTTTAGATAAGATTAAATAAAGAGTTCAGTTTGGAATTCCCTGATGATTATCTGGATTGAACACTTTATTTAATCTACGGGTGCAAATTGTTCTCATTCTGCTGGCCATGTCTAGGTCTCATCTAGTTTGTATTTAGTATCGCTCAGTTATTGCTTGTTCTGCTTCTAATGAGTCCAAGTACACATTACCTTCCAAAGGGACTGAACTCACAATCACTATGTCACCAAATTCGTGAACCAATGCTTTAATCCACAAAACAATAATCTAGTGGATTAGACATGGGAAATGGAATAAAAACTGTCCATTCTTTTAGAATAAATAAAGAGATAAGTCTGGAATTCCTTGTTGATTATCTGGATTGACATACACTTGAACTATTTCTTTAATCTACAGGTGCAAATTGTTCTCATTCTACTGACGATGTCTAGGGATATCTCATCTAGTTTGTATTTATTACTGCACACTTATTGCTTGCTCTGCTTCCAGTGAGTGCAATACACATTGTCTGGCCAAGGGATTGGACTTGTAGGAGTCAAAGAAATAATGTGGTGGTCTGTTAGTGTGGAGATGTGGAGGTCATCAAAGTAGAGGTTTATTTGTTTACAGCTGATTATCATTGGATAACGTCCTTAATCCAAAAATACCCCAATTTATGGCTTTTTCAAAATACATCCAATGATATTTAATACAAAGATGTATGTACTGTTAAAACTTTATATCCCTCAAAATAAAATATACAATAATATTCGAAGAGTTCATACCAGAAAGTTCTCGTGTTGAAAGTATCTATGTCCTTAGCATATATATATAGATAGATAGATAGATAGAGAGAGAGAGAGAGAGAGAGAGAGAGAGATGGAGAGATGAATAGATAGAGAGAGAGAGAGAGAGAAAGAGAGAAAGAGAGAGTCTTTGTTAACGTGTACGTATGTAAGTATTTCTTCATAGTAGTAATTTTTTCGAATTCCTCTGCGTGATTTTTAGGTGTGTCCGAAGCTTTAGGGTAAGGGGCGGAGGATGAAATTCTTTTCAGCATCTGGTCCGGTCCGTTCGCCTGCTCGTCACTGTCTTAACACGTTTTTTTAAGACAATAGAATTCATTATTTACATTATTCGGACTATTCTCCTCATCTTTGTCGCCATGTTTATTACAACGTATGGGAACCAGTAATAAGGAGTGACAGAGAAAAGCGATAATAACAACAAAAATTGCAATATGAACTCTGGTAAAAACATGCAATGATAAAAGCAAAAATGTCAATATGAGTACGGGTAAAAAACGGTTGCTGAAGACATTAGGTTTATAATACCCAGAAATTCATACACATTTATCCTCAAGGACACGTGGCACAGTGCATAAAGTTGGTTAGATCCAGTGACAGGATCCAAACGGTGTGAGTTCAATACCCGGTTAAGGCTGTGGGGAACTTGGAGGTGAATTAACAGGATATATATATATATATATATATATATATATATATATATATATATATATATATATATAAAAGGAGATAACTGATGTCCATTAAAAACATGGCATGTGGAACTAAAACAGTCTACACCAGTGAGCGAAATAAAGGGTTAAGTTCGACATTCCAACCACTTAAATATGGCGAGAAAGATGAGGACAATAGTCCGAATTATGTAAAGTACATAATACCTCATCTCAGGAATGTAGACAGATAGTGAATAGAATTCATTCCCGAATATTTCTTGATTTTGATTGGTCCCATCCCTTTTCTTACACTTACATTTAGATAATGATAACCTTTGACCTCTTTTATTTATTTCTTTATTTTTTTTATCTTTTTTGTTTTTCTTTCTTTATGGCAGACCAAAATCGTTTGACAACTCTTAGCTTTCTACTTTTTTTGTTTTTTTTTAAATAGTGATCTTTTTATTTTTTCTGTCAATAAAAATTCACAATGGCTATTTCCCCAAATTCACGAACCAGTGCTTTAGTCCACGGGACAAGAACTTAATGCATCAGATATGGGTCAAGAAATGAGAAATGTCTACTCTTGTAGATATACCTAAATAATTTATTTAATCTCTCTTTTCTAGTCCTTTCTTCTCCATTTCCTTTACTAACTTCTGTTGGAGTTCTTGTAATTTCCTTTCTATGTCTGCTATCAACACAGTGTCATCTGCATATCTTTAACTAGCAGCATGCCCGGCGTTGCCCGTGCTTGATTCAAAAATCGTACGACTCATACAGCAATCGCTATCACTTGAATATTTTTGCCCTTCCTTGCCTTTAAAGGAGTGCCCTTTGACGTGCTGATGTTGCTACATGCCTTACTTCTTGCCTATCTCACACTGCGAATTTTTTCTAAGCTCTATACTAAACATTAAATCTGTTACGAAAAAGAACTAAACAAAATGAACATAAAACGATCAGCTTTAAAAAAGGACACGTAACTGGAAAAACTGAATGAAAAAAGAATATTAACAACAAATACTTTTTCACACCCAACCCAGTTCTGCGGAATCAGAATCAACGTTGAGTTTAAGCAAGCGAATGAGCCAATTGGAGTAAAGTGCCATGCAGATTTAAATTTTTCCCACTTGTGACGAATGCAGCTATCGATTTTTTTGCATGCTAGTTAACATTCATGTCAGTCAACTGTTGGCTCTCACGCTGGCCAATAGAATCTTCCTAACTATTGCTGGCATGAAATGACGCATTTTTTGATTGGTTGTTGATCCGGTCGTCGAAGTAACCTCCTTTGTATATAAAAAAAAAATCTTAATTTATTCCTGACTTTTTCCTGATAATTTTTCTTTCAATATATTTTTACTCATACGCCCAATGAAAATGATTACAATGGAACAATATCGAGTTAGCTTATTGTATGAGTACATACTCGTAAAAAGAACCATTTTTGCATCGAATTATTACCTGCGATGAGAAATAGGTACATTTGACAACAGTAAGAGAGTAGGCCAATATTTCAATTTTTGAAGATAGAAGTAGAGTGGAACAAACATAAGTTCTGAAGGGGGATTCACAAGCGATAATTGCAAGAGAAGAAACTGTTAGCATAGAACTTACGGTTACATTTTCAACTGTAAAATTACTAAACTAATCTGGTACTGTGCTTAAATTCATAAAGTCTAGGTATCGTAAAGGAAAGTAATATTTATTTTGCATAATACAAAAGTGTGGCACAAGGGCGAAGGGGTTTAGGGAATGGCTGATCTTCAATCTGTTTAATCTGAAACTTAGCTAGTCACAATTACTGACCGAAATATACCACAGTATTCCTTACACCAAAACAACACATTCTTACTTACCATTCTTACTACAGTCACCGTAATACCTCCTAGTCTCTATGAAATCCTAACTAATTTCCATATGTACAGTTTACATGTGTATGTTAAATAAAATAACGATATTTAAAAATGAAACCCCAATGGATACTTGCATAGAAGAAAGTTCATCAGAACAATTATCATGAAAGTATTTACAAAAAAAGAAACAGTGAAATTATGTTACGGCGGAAGGTAAGTAAATGAAGCGACGATACAAGGACAGGACCAATAACATTGCAGATTCTTCTTTGGATTTCATCAAAGATCTTTAAATATATAGGCTCACCGGACCATATGTGGCAACAATATTTGAATCTATGCGAGAATAAGCTGAAATTCCTACATACTTCTCTATCGATCGTCCAAATACTAACTTAAATATTTTAAGAAACCCAGCGGGACTTATAAGAACCGGAAACTCTTCGGGCAAAAAAAATGAATGGAATCGTTCTGCTAGAAATATTTTGACAAAACAGTAAAATTCCGGAGAAGACGAACCGTTTCCCCAAATTGAACGGACTAATTGTGCTTGCTTCTTTCTTCCAAAAAGTTGTGAATGACGACAGAAATTGCAATAATAGCTCGTTATTTTGTACACTTTTTGGTAAATGTCCAAAATAGACAGAGTTCGTGTCAGATACAAATAAAATGCACTACCCCGAAACAATCTACGTTTGCCGTTTAAGTTGTGTTCATTTTATCAGTGAGAAAAGAATAACGTTCCAAATATTCGTCAGTTATTCTCATTGTAAAACGATCATGACAAGAGGTCAGGTCGATTTTTCCCTATTTTTAGGAAATCAGGAAGTTGGGCTTTCACGTGTTAACTACGGACACCAAAAAAATTAGATTCATAGTTTCATTTCGTTTTAAATATCGAGTGAAAAATGTACAGAAATAGCTAATTTTAAAACATTACTATTTCAAGAATAAATCCAAATAAAGTCGCTACATTTGGCATTAGATAAATTGAAAGGAAAATATATACAAACCAGACCTTTAATTATGAATCAGCATAAGCAAAATATGCAATTTTTAACTGTATTCGATAAATGAAAACTGTAAAAAATTGCAAAAGAGTCTAGTCAGTGAATAAGATGTGTTAGATCATTTGTTAGATGATAATTAATAAAAACAAAAAAATAGATAAAAGTGTATATAACACAATAATATTGCTGGGCAAAAATTATCTGACAAAATGTTTTAAATTTGCATAGTTTATTGTCAAAACAAAATTTTGCCGCTAAACAAATCCAACCAAACCGAAGAGATAGGTTTATACCAAAACACATAACCCCTACAGTGGATAATCTAAAATCTATATATCTAAAAAAAGAAAAACAAGCTTTTACCCTGAAACTATAGAATTATGTAGAAAACATCTGTAGATGAAGCCATAAAATTAGGTACAAAATATTTAGATTTCAGCATTAAATAACCCACAGAGATGTTGATATGCCGCTACACAAAAACAACCAAAACCAAAGCAAAAATATAGCTGAATAATTTTATGGGGGAGAGAATAAAATGCACTTTTCTGTCTTGTAAATATAGCAAAATAAAAGTAAAGTAAAACTGGATTATACTTACGCTGCTGCCTCTGTAAAGTGACTGAGAGTCTAGACACAAGCAAAACTCAAGTGTTTAAATAAACAGAGGCGTTAGTTCAAGAGAGGTTCGAAAATAATTACAAGATCTGTGAGTCAAGAGCCCGAATTCATTCGTACTTTAGTGGCAACTTTGAAACAGGTGTTTTTGCAAAATGTCAAAATTGACTCTACGATGGTCGCTTCGGCGTGAATTAAAATGAGGCTAGTTTGCTTGAAACTAATATCTGACTAGTGAGTTTAGTCCTTACTGAGTGCTCCCATCCAAAATTCGACATTAAATAGAAGAAAAGGTGGATATGTAAAATCAACTAAATTTAGAATAATAAGGCATGAGTGGATGAGGCGAGACTCATTTGGTCTTAACCGCTGAGGAGTGAGGCTAGAAACGTTTGTTCAGAACTACTGCGCAATGAGGCTAGAATCGTTTGGCCATAACCATTGAGCAGTGAGGCTAGAATCGTTTAGCCATAACCACTAAGCAGTGAGGCCAGAATCGTTTGGCCATAAACACTGAGCGTGGAGGCTTGAATCGTTTGACCATAACAACTGAGAAAGGAGGCGAGAATCGTCTAGCCACTGCCACTGGGCAGCGAGGCGAGAATCGTTTCGCCATAACCATTGAGCAGTGAGGCCAGAATCGTTTATTCATAACCACTGAGCAGTGAGGCCAGAATCGTTTAGCCATAACCACTAAGCAGTGAGGCCAGAATCGTTTGTTCAAAAGCAATGAGCAGTGAGGCCAGAATCGTTTATTCATAACCACTGGGCAGTAAGGCTAGAATCGTTTTGCCATAACCACTGAGCAGTGAGGCCAGGGTCGTTTGGCCATAACCACTGAGGAAGGATGCCAGAATTGTCTGGCCATTACTATTGGGCAGTGAGGCTAGAATCGTTTCGCCATAATCACTGAGCAGTGAGGCCAGAATCGTTTGACCATAACCACTGAGGAAGGAGGCGAGAATCGTCTGGCCACTACCACTGGGCAGCGAGGCTAGAATCGTTTCGCCATAACCATTGAGCAGTGAGGCCAGAATCGTTTATTCATAACCACTGAGCAGTGAGGCCAGAATCGTTTAGCAATAACCACTAAGCAGTGAGGCCAGAATCGTTTGTTCAAAAGCAATGAGCAGTGAGGCCAGAATCGTTTATTCATAACCACTGGGCAGTGAGGCTAGAATCGTTTTGCCATAACCACTGAGCAGTGAGGCCAGGGTCGTTTGGCCATAACCACTGAGGAAGGATGCCAGAATCGTCTGGCCATTACTATTGGGCAGTGAGGCTAGAATCGTTTCGCCATAATCACTGAGCAGTGAGGCCAGAATCGTTTATTCATAACCACTTACCAGTGAGGCCAGAATCGTTTATTCATAACCACTGAGCAGTGAGGCCAGAATCGTTTGTTCATAACCGCTGAGCAGTGAGGCAAGAATCGTTTGGCCATAAACACTGAGCACGGAGGCTAGAATCGTTTGACCATAACCATTGAGGAAGGAGGCCAGAATCGTCTAGCCATTACCACTGGGTAGTGAAGCTAAAATCGTTTTGCCATAACCACTGAGCAGTGAGGCCAGAATCGTTTATTCATAACCACTGAGCAGTGAGGCCAGAATCTTTGTTCATAACCACTGAGCAGTGAGGCCAGAATCGTTTGTTCATAACCGCTGAGCAGTGAGGCAAGAATCGTTTGGCCATAAACACTGAGCACGGAGGCTAGAATCGTTTGACCATAACCATTGAGGAAGGAGGCCAGAATCGTCTAGCCATTACCATTGGGTAGTGAAGCTAGAATCGTTTTGCCATAACCACTGAGCAGTGAGGCCAGAATCCTTTATTCATAACCACTGAGCAGTGAGGCCAGAATCGTTTGGCGATAACCGCTGAGCAGTGAGGCCAAAATCGTTTATTCATAACCACTGAGCAGTGAGACCAGAATCATTTGGCCATAACCACTGAAGAAGGAGACCACAATCGTCTGGCCATTACCACTGGACAGTGAGGCAAGAATCGTTTCGCTATAACCACTGAGCAGTAAGTCCAGAATCGTTTCGCCATAACCACTGAGCAGTGAGGCCAGAATCGTTTCGCCATAACCACTGAGCAGTGAGGCCACAATCCTTTATTCATAACCAGTGAGCCGTGAGGCGAGAATCGTTTTGCTATAACTACTGAGCAGTGAAGCCAGCGTTTGTTCATAACCACTGAGCATTGGTGCCAGAATCGTTTATTCATAACCACTGGGTAGTGAGGCTAGAATCGTTTCGCCATAACCGCTGAGCAGTGAGGCCAAAATCGTTTGACCATAAGCACTGAGGACGTAGGCTATAATCGTTTGACCATAACCACTGAGGAAGGATGCCAGAATCGTCTGGCCATTACGATTGGGCAGTGAGGCTAGAATCGTTTCGCCATGAGCACTGAGCATTGAGGCCAGAATCGTTTATTCATAACCACTGAGCAGTGAGGCCAGAATCTTTTATTCATAAACACTGAGCAGTGAGGCCTGAATCGTTTGACCATAACCACTGAGCAGTGAGGCCAGAATCGTTTGTTCATAACCACTGAGAAGTGGGGCCAGAATAGTTTGGCCATAACCACTGAGCAAGGAGGCCAGAATCGTCTGGCCATTACCACTGAGCAGTGAGGCCAGAATCGTTTGGCCATAACAACTGAGAAGTGAGGCCCGAATAGTTTGGCCATAACCACTGAGCAAGGAGGCTAGAATCGTTTCGCCATAACCACTGGGCAGTGAGGCAAGAATCATTTCGCCATAACCACTGAGCAGTGAGGCCAGAATCGTTTATTCATAACCACTGAGCAGTGATACCAGAATCGTTTGGTCATAACCACTGAGGAAGGAGGCCAGAATCGTCTGGCCATTACCACTGGGTAGTGAGGCGAGAATCGTTTCGCCATAAGCACTGAACAGTGAGTCCAGAATTGTTTCGCCATAACCACTGAGCAGTGAGTCCATAATCCTTTATTCATAACCACTGAGCAGTGAGGCCAGAATCCTTTATTCATAACCAGTGAGAAATGAAGCTTGAATCATTTCGCCATAACCACTGAGCAATGAGGCCAGAATCGTTTGTTCATAACCACTGAGCAGTGAGGCCAGAATCGTTTATTCATAACCACTGGGCAGTGAGGCTAGAATCGTTTCGCCATAACCACTGAGCAGTGAGGCCAGAATCGTTTGGCCTTAAACACTGAGCACGGAGGTTAGAATCGGTTGACCATAACCACTGAGGAAGGAGGCCAGAATCGTCTGGCCATTACCACTAGGCAATAAGACTAGAATCGTTTCGCCATAACCACTGAGCAGTGAGGCCAGAATCGTTTGTTCTTAACCACTGAGCAGTGAGGCCAGAATCTTTGTTCATAACCACTGAGCCGTGAGGCCAGAATCTTTTGAGCATAAACTGAGCACGGAGGCTAGAATCGTTTGACCATAACCACTGAGGAAGGATGCCAGAATCGTCTGGCCATTACGATTGGGCAGTGAGGCTAGAATCGTTTCGCCATGAGCACTGAGCATTGAGGCCAGAATCGTTTATTCATAACCACTGACCAGTGAGGCCAGAATCTTTTATTCATAAACACTGAGCAGTGAGGCCTGAATCGTTTGACCATAACCACTGAGCAGTGAAGCCAGAATCGTTTGTTCATAACCACTGAGAAGTGGGGCCAGAATAGTTTGGCCATAACCACTGAGCAAGGAGGCCAGAATCGTCTGGCCATTACCACTGAGCAGTGAGGCCAGAATCCTTTATTCATAACCACTGAGCAGTGAGGCCAGAATCGTTTGGCGATAACCGCTGAGCAGTGAGGCCAAAATCGTTTATTCATAACCACTGAGCAGTGAGACCAGAATCATTTGGCCATAACCACTGAAGAAGGAGACCACAATCGTCTGGCCATTACCACTGGACAGTGAGGCAAGAATCGTTTCGCTATAACCACTGAGCAGTAAGTCCAGAATCGTTTCGCCATAACCACTGAGCAGTGAGGCCAGAATCGTTTCGCCATAACCACTGAGCAGTGAGGCCACAATCCTTTATTCATAACCAGTGAGCCGTGAGGCGAGAATCGTTTTGCTATAACTACTGAGCAGTGAAGCCAGCGTTTGTTCATAACCACTGAGCATTGGTGCCAGAATCGTTTATTCATAACCACTGGGTAGTGAGGCTAGAATCGTTTCGCCATAACCGCTGAGCAGTGAGGCCAAAATCGTTTGACCATAAGCACTGAGGACGTAGGCTATAATCGTTTGACCATAACCACTGAGGAAGGATGCCAGAATCGTCTGGCCATTACGATTGGGCAGTGAGGCTAGAATCGTTTCGCCATGAGCACTGAGCATTGAGGCCAGAATCGTTTATTCATAACCACTGAGCAGTGAGGCCAGAATCTTTTATTCATAAACACTGAGCAGTGAGGCCTGAATCGTTTGACCATAACCACTGAGCAGTGAGGCCAGAATCGTTTGTTCATAACCACTGAGAAGTGGGGCCAGAATAGTTTGGCCATAACCACTGAGCAAGGAGGCCAGAATCGTCTGGCCATTACCACTGAGCAGTGAGGCCAGAATCGTTTGGCCATAACAACTGAGAAGTGAGGCCCGAATAGTTTGGCCATAACCACTGAGCAAGGAGGCTAGAATCGTTTCGCCATAACCACTGGGCAGTGAGGCAAGAATCATTTCGCCATAACCACTGAGCAGTGAGGCCAGAATCGTTTATTCATAACCACTGGGCAGTGAGGCTAGAATCGTTTCGCCATAACCACTGAGCAGTGAGGCCAGAATCGTTTGTTCTTAACCACTGAGCAGTGAGGCCAGAATCTTTTGTTCATAACCACTGAGCCGTGAGGCCAGAATCTTTTGAGCATAAACTGAGCACGGAGGCTAGAATCGTTTGACCATAACCACTGAGGAAGGATGCCAGAATCGTCTGGCCATTACGATTGGGCAGTGAGGCTAGAATCGTTTCGCCATGAGCACTGAGCATTGAGGCCAGAATCGTTTATTCATAACCACTGAGCAGTGAGGCCAGAATCTTTTATTCATAAACACTGAGCAGTGAGGCCTGAATCGTTTGACCATAACCACTGAGCAGTGAGGCCAGAATCGTTTGTTCATAACCACTGAGAAGTGGGGCCAGAATAGTTTGGCCATAACCACTGAGCAAGGAGGCCAGAATCGTCTGGCCATTACCACTGAGCAGTGAGGCCAGAATCGTTTGGCCATAACAACTGAGAAATGAGGCCCGAATAGTTTGGCCATAACCACTGAGCAAGGAGGCTAGAATCGTTTCGCCATAACCACTGGGCAGTGAGGCAAGAATCATTTCGCCATAAACACTGAGCAGTGAGGCCAGAATCGTTTATTCATAACCACTGAGCAGTGATACCAGAATCGTTTGGTCATAACCACTGAGGAAGGAGGCCAGAATCGTCTGGCCATTACCACTGGGTAGTGAGGCGAGAATCGTTTCGCCATAAGCACTGAACAGTGAGTCCAGAATTGTTTCGCCATAACCACTGAGCAGTGAGTCCATAATCCTTTATTCATAACCACTGAGCAGTGAGAGGCCAGAATCCTTTATTCATAACCAGTGAGAAATGAAGCTTGAATCATTTCGCCATAACCACTGAGCAATGAGGCCAGAATCGTTTGTTCATAACCACTGAGCAGTGAGGCCAGAATCGTTTATTCATAACCACTGGGCAGTGAGGCTAGAATCGTTTCGCCATAACCACTGAGCAGTGAGGCCAGAATCGTTTGGCCTTAAACACTGAGCACGGAGGTTAGAATCGGTTGACCATAACCACTGAGGAAGGAGGCCAGAATCGTCTGGCCATTACCACTAGGCAATGAGACTAGAATCGTTTCGCCATAACCACTGAGCAGTGAGGCCAGAATCGTTTGTTCTTAACCACTGAGCAGTGAGGCCAGAATCTTTTGTTCATAACCACTGAGCCGTGAGGCCAGAATCTTTTGAGCATAAACTGAGCACGGAGGCTAGAATCGTTTGACCATAACCACTGAGGAAGGATGCCAGAATCGTCTGGCCATTACGATTGGGCAGTGAGGCTAGAATCGTTTCGCCATGAGCACTGAGCATTGAGGCCAGAATCGTTTATTCATAACCACTTACCAGTGAGGCCAGAATCTTTTATTCATAAACACTGAGCAGTGAGGCCTGAATCGTTTGACCATAACCACTGAGCAGTGAAGCCAGAATCGTTTGTTCATAACCACTGAGAAGTGGGGCCAGAATAGTTTGGCCATAACCACTGAGCAAGGAGGCCAGAATCGTCTGGCCATTACCACTGAGCAGTGAGGCCAGAATCGTTTGGCCATAACAACTGAGAAATGAGGCCCGAATAGTTTGGCCATAACCACTGAGCAAGGAGGCTAGAATCGTTTCGCCATAACCACTGGGCAGTGAGGCCAGAATCATTTCGCCATAACCACTGAGCAGTGAGGCCAGAATCGTTTGGCCATAGCCACTGAGCAATGAGGCTAGAATCGTTTATTCATAACC
Source organism: Acanthosepion pharaonis (assembly GCA_903632075.3). Lineage (NCBI taxonomy): Eukaryota > Metazoa > Mollusca > Cephalopoda > Sepiida > Sepiidae > Acanthosepion > Acanthosepion pharaonis. The sequence goes on along the minus strand of CAHIKZ030000890.1, from coordinate 4,206,274 downwards.
ACTGAGCTGTGAGGCCAGAATTGTTTGGCGATAACCACTGAGCAGTGAGGCCAGAATCTTTTATTCATAACCACTGAGCAGTGATACCAGAATCGTTTGGTCATAACCACTGAGGAAGGAGGCCAGAATCCTCTGGCCATTACCACTGGGTAGTGAGGCTAGAATCGTTTCGCCATATGCACTGAACAGTGAGTCCAGAATTGTTTCGCCATAACCACTGAGCAGTGAGTCCATAATCCTTTATTCATAACCACTGAGCAGTGAGGCCAGAATCCTTTATTCATAACCAGTGAGCAATGAAGCTTGAATCATTTCGCCATAACCACTGAGCAATGAGGCCAGAATCGTTTGTTCATAACCACTGAGCAGTGAGGCCAGAATCGTTTATTCATAACCACTGGGCAGTGAGGCTAGAATCGTTTCGCCATAACCACTGAGCAGTGAGGCCAGAATCGTTTGGCCTTAAACACTGAGCACGGAGGTTAGAATCGTTTGACCATAACCACTGAGGAAGGAGGCCAGAATCGTCTGGCCATTACCACTAGGCAATGAGACTAGAATCGTTTCGCCATAACCACTGAGCAGTGAGGCCAGAATCGTTTGTTCTTAACCACTGAGCAGTGAGGCCAGAATCTTTTGTTCATAACCACTGAGCCGTGAGGCCAGAATCTTTTGAGCATAAACACTGAGCACGGAGTCTAGAATCGTTTGACCATAACCACTGAGGAAGGAGGCCAGAATCGTTTTGCCATTACCATTGGGCAGTCAGGCTAGAATCGTTTCGCCATAAACACTGAGCAGTGAAGCCAGAATCGTTTGGCCATAACCACTGAGCAGTTCAATTTCTCACCGTGTGCTCCATATTTCTGTTTTATGCCAAAACTAAAATAAGCTTATTAAATAATTATTCACTCACATAATGTGTGCCTCTTTTTTTGGTATTGGTTAATGAGGTAATCAGGTAGAGTTTTTTTTTTTTTTAGTTCAATCTATTTTTATATTAATGAGTTCATCAGGTCTACAATAAGACCTATTCGTTAGATAAAAATGCGTTGTTAAACACTGAGTCAGTTTTATGCGCGGAGGACAAAATATCCTCATAATATTATTATTTAACAAACAACTGGGAATATTTACAGAAATTAACAACAGTTATTTTTATCAAATTGGTAGGATCGAAAAGTTAGACATTTATCTGATGTCTTCATCTATTTTAACACGTTTAAATTAACGTTTTATTTTTCGTATTAAGTAATATTTTACGTTGTGTTTTTGTGAATATCATTTGTGGATAAAGAGTTCAAATGTATGGAGTAGTGACCACAAAACTAATCCAGCAGCTTTCTGGAGTTAATCTTTCCTCGAAGGTCTGTAAGCTTATCTTTATACGTCTTTCTCTACGATTTAAAAGAGAAGTTATTAAAAAATTCGGATGTATTTACAAATTCTAAATAGACGTTCTAATATTCTCTCAGATGGCAACTTGACTTAATGTCAAATACAGCATTAAGACTATTGAACAGTTGAAGGGATATAGTAAAAATATAACATAAAATTATTTCACATCTAAATAGATGACAAAACACTACAAAATGAAATGAGAAAGCGCCATATTTGAAATAAGACCAACACTACACGAATTGATCCGCGAAGATGATACACGATAAAACCGTCAAGAAATTACAATTGTTGCTATTAGATAAGCCCTTATTAATCCACAAAAAACATTTTGATAAATTTCTTACGAAAGCCGAAAACGCTCAAAAGGTAAGAGAATATTTTACACAAATTACGCTGGGAATCCACGAAAATAGTCGAAACAGTTTAAAATCTGAAACAAGGTATTTAGCCTATATATATATATATATATATATATATATATATATATATATATATATATATATATAGAGAGAGAGAGAGAGAGAGAGAGAGAGAGAGAGTTTATTCAAATTTAGGTAAACCGTATGGGTAGACCTGAGGAGGATGATATCCAGAGAGCTCAATGTAAGATTCAGAGCATATATGTTTGAATAAAAGACAGACCACGTTAAGATTCCATGTAATAAGCTATTTCACCATAACCCCTTTAACAGGGTTCTGGATCATCAGACTTTACTTCCAAAAGCTGAAATGAAGAATGAAATGAAGAATGAAAAGACAATTCACAGGTTTTTTTACGGAACTCATCAAGTATACGCAAAGTTAACGAAGTGAGGAGGTGAGGTGGGAGAGAGGATGTGAGTGTGTCATATGTATCATTTTAGTTTTCTATTTTAACCTCAGTGTGTGTCGGCTGGATGTTGCTCTAATCTAACGCGTCTCGTCTCTAGATAAAGGTGGTTAAGGGGTCGGCGATAACGGCTACATTGAGGAAGACGCGTTATAACAGCCCCAATAAATTATCCGACAGGTTTCATTCAAATTCCTAGACGCTGTCAGTTCGCGTTACTTTAACGTGCATATTTGGGAGGTTAAGGTTTGATAAGTATCTAAATTTTAAAAACAATCTACGAAGAGATTAATTTGAAATTCGGTGGAGTTTCGGGTATTTCCTATGAGGCAGTCGATTGGAAAGATATATAGGTAGAACATTGAAAGAGTAATCCAATAAAGCTTATAGCTTGTTAGGTTGACATTTATTCGTTTGATTTTTGTTCATTAGGTGAACCTGTGATTGTTTTTGATTTTTGTTCATTAAGTAAACTCGTGGTTGTTTTTAGGCCCTTCTTTTATATTTTCTTATCTACATATGTCTCAACCCCCTATTTGTAACCACATACCTATATCGTCTTATATGTCTATGAGTTCCTATATACACCTACACACACATTCCCACGAAACGATATATGTATATTTCCATCTTTACACATATACCCCTGCAGAAAGAACGCACATCCACATGTCTCCATACTTGTCTCCATGTATACTTATACTTACATATACATATATATCCACACACAAGGACATCTGCATTCCCATATATACTCGTACGCACATATATATATATCTACACATCCACACGTATCCACATACATACCCACACGCATATATGCATACGCACACACATATGTATACGGACACACACACATGCATACACAATCTACAGACCTCTATCTACCCACATACGTTAATTTGCACTTATATATATCTCTCTACCTACGTATTTTTCCTATTCTCATGTCCATCTGTGCAACTACTTATGCCTGAGTTCGAAGACTATCTCAGTATTTAATTATATTATCTATGTCTTTACACATATAATATTATCCGATCTTTCATATTTATGGCAAAATATGTAAGTACCTAACTAATTGTACATCTCCACACTCACAAAAAAAACAAAACAAAAAAAACCGGTATGTTTCTTTTTCCGTATAAAAACATATACATGTACATATCAACAGGTGTCTCAGTGTGCAAATATATTATCATGGTTGTATATATACAGTCATGTGTTAGTGTCCACTTGTGCATAGTAATATTTCTAAAAACAAAGCGAATATAAAACATTCAAAATTGCTGTTCCTATATGATTATTCCTTAGTGTACTTACTTAGGTTTAGGTTGTTCTTGTGTCGGCATTTAAATATTAGTTCATTATGTTTATTTAGCAGTATGTCCGGATCTTTATGTTTGATTATGAAGATTTTCTCCTTCAAACATAAGTTGCATCTGTCTCTGAAGTTTTGGGGAGTTTTGGCTCTTGATATTATTCTCCACTTTATTTGTGGTGTTAGGCCACTCTCCAATAAAGACCAATAATGATTTGATAGTGCTGTTTGGTTTTTTTTATTTTTATTTTTGAAGGATTGGCGATGGTTGTATAGTCGATGTTTCCAATCTCCCGCTGATATTCCAATGTGTATCTTTTTCTCTTCAATCTTTTCTTTGGGGAAAATTGTTGCTTCATATACTGTGTTCTCTGCCATGCACATTCCCTCAACTGGGCACTCTGATCCTGTCCTGCAGTTGCATGTTGGTTTGTCTATTCGTGTTGTGTCCTGATCCGGACATACTGCTAAATAAACATAATGAACTAATATTTAAATGCCGACACAAGAACAACCTAAACCTAAGTAAGTACACTAAGGAATAATCATACGCACGTTAAAGTAACGCTAACTGACAGCGTCTAGGAATTTGAATGAAACCTGTCGGATAATTTATTGGGGCTGTTATAACGCGTCTTCCTCAATGTAGCCGTTATCGCCGACCACTTAACCACCTTTATCTAGAGACGAGAGGCGTTAGATTAGAGCAACATCAGCCGACACACACTGAGGTTAAAATAGAAAACTAAAATGATACATATGACACACTCACATCCTCTCTACCACCTCACCTCCTCACTTCGTTAACTTTGCGTATACTTGATGAGTTCCGTAAAAAACCCTGTGAATTGTCTTTTCATTCTTCATTTCATTCTTCATTTCAGCTTTTGGAAGTAAAGTCTGATGATCCAGAACCCTGTTAAAGGGGTTATGGTGAAATAGCTTATTACATGGAATCTTAACGTGGTCTGTCTTTTATTCAATATATATATATATATATATATATATTACCTGATTTAAAATATGGTTTCTTCGCTCAGTTAATTTATAATATTTGTACTCTGTAAATTTACATTGAGCACTGTTTTGTAAAAATAAAAATATCAATAAGAACACCGGATTATATATCTTACTGTTCTTTCTTTTTTATTACAATATATATATATATATATATATATATATATATATATATATATATATATATATATATATATATATAGTGTGTGTGGGGGGGACAGCAGATCATTATCCAGATATGTACGGTTAAATATAACAGATAAAAAATATCTATTATGTTTTATCAGGAGTCGTTCCAAGCTTCGTATATTAGCTTTAATTTCATGTAGTAAGATTTTTACTACAAAAAAAAACATTGTAATTTATCACTTTAGATGCCCGTTCAGAAATTGCGTCTAATAATGAACCCACTACATACATTACACAACCACCCTCTCCCGTAGACTCACCTGTCACCTTTCTGATGTCAGTTCTATTAAATAACATTTCTTAGAGAAACATAGTCATGTACATAATATTTAGACAGTTATTAATTGATAATACAACAATGCTCACACAACAAAATTACATTTCAAACCAGTCATAACATATTGCAATGCATTTAAATACAGGGTTCTGTTGATAACATTTCTTTGTCTCACGGGCTTATGTATGACATCATAGATCAGTATTATGAATTTACGACCCGCGTCTGCTATTCCGTTATCGTCGCATAGCAAACATCTGTATAAACAAAAGAGGATGTCATCTTTGACGGTGAACATCTCTGTCGTACAGTTCAAATAACCACTCTGATGAAGGCTCATGTGAGCCGAAAGCTTAGATCGATGAACAATGCAATAAAGAAATATCCAAACGTTAAACTATTTTTGTCTTTATTTTCTCCTGAAATTAAAACCAATATAGGAAGCTTGGAACGGCTCCTGATAAAGCATAATAGATATTCCTTGTCTGATATATTTAACAATGCATATCAGAATATATATATATATATATATATATATATATATATATATATATATATATATATATATATATAAAAAGTGTGTGTATATAAATATATATATATATATATATATATATATATATATATATATATATATAATTATTTATATATTATATGCGCGGTACTTATTAGAAAGCGCTCAATATCAGAGATAGAGTTTGTCTGACGATCGCAAAAGCGTGAAACCCAGGGTCACAAACTCACATCAATCCAACCAAATATATATATATATATATATATATATATATATATGAATATTGAAGTTAACACTCAGAGGCGACAGTCTGTTTCATGCTAGACGCAATCGTCAGGCCGCCTGGCGATTGCGCCTAGCATGTAACAGCCTGCTGCCTCTGAGTGTTGACTTCAATGTTCACTTTTATATTTACATACGCTCTATCTCTAATATTGAGCACTTTATCCCATAAATATAGCACACCTTAAAATTATATTTCTTTACATATATATATATATATATATATATATATATATATATATATATATATATTCCTCATGGTTAATATTTACCAACCTTCTGTATGTCTAAAATACACGGTTTTAAGATCTTTTCTTTATATCGTTTTTACTTTCGATGCAAACAATAAAATGTTGAATTGCCTTCGTGCGGTGATAAGCGAATTTGCCAACAAAACACCAGATATTTATTATCTTTCTCCTATTATATCCATATCCTGTCATTTCATACAGTGACAGCCATACCAGAATAAACATTTTCAAAGCTTATTGATACAAAGAATATATTGATAAAGTCGCCCATTTCAAGTCTGGTGAAGTCTTAATCTGTTTACGCAAAGACTTATCAGCCTAAGACGTTAACGTAGTCCCGTAGCAGTCGACACCTATTTTGAAAAATATCGTTTTTCGTAACATTAAAGGAAGCCTTAGAAGCCCACTTGACATCGGGAATTGACATTTGGAAATATTTTTTACTTTGTGAAAATATTATAACTATTCTTTATCTTTTCGCTTTCGTCTTTTTAGTTATGTCACTTCTTTGCAAGCTTCTCACAAGGGTCCTTAAGAGTATATTCGTAATGACGATAAGTGAAGACTTATATTGTGCATATCGAATACATCCAATAGAAAATAAAACATTCGCCTAATAACATTCATTCATAATATTCTTGAAGATTTTTAGTCATCTAAATAACTGACACGGAAAATCCGGAATCATGTCGACCTAGACAATTTTACTCTCCAGAATTTATCTTACATATCTATGTCTACCGTTCGTCCATGCTTAAAATATTGCTGCCATGTATGGTTTAGTACCTCTGCTATTTACCTAGAGCTCCTTGATAAGATCCAAAGAAGAATCAGCAATATTATTGGTCCTGATCTGGTAGCTTGGCTTCAGTCACTTTTCCATCTACATAAAGCTGCCTTCCTGTGCCTTTTCTATAAATACTTTCATGGTAATTGTTCGAGTGAGCTCTTCGCTATGGCATATTGTAAATACTCTTTGGGGGTTAGTTTTTTTAGAATTGTTGTTTTATTCCCCTCCTCCCACAGACAATGAATTGTAAATATGGGGACTAGTTAGTATTTTCATAGAGACAAAGAGGTATTATGGTGGTTGTAGTAAGAAAGGTACGTATGAATGTGTTGTTTTGGTGTAAGGAATATTGTTCGTACGATTGGGTCAGTGTTTGCGGCTAGCTAAGTTATAGTTAAGACAGAAGATGACCGTCCTTTCCCCAATCCCCTTTTTCGGCCTTGTGCCACATTTCTGTAGAAAACAGAATAAATATCGCTCTTCGCTATGTCATTGTAAATACACATAGGGGCTACATTTTTAAATTGTTGCTTTATTCCCCTCCACCCAGAAACCATGAATTGTACATATGGGGACCAGTTAGGACTTTCATAGAGACATAGCGGTATTACGGTGAATGTAGTAAGAAAGGTAAGTAATAATGCGTTGTTTTGGTTATAGGAATATTGTGGTATGTTTGGGTCTAGCTAAGTTTAATGTTAAGACAGAAAAATACCATCCTTTTTCCCGATGCCCCATTTTGTCCTTGTGCCACATTTTATATCATTGTACAAATAAATATCACCCTTCGCTATGGTGCATAGATTCTTTGAATTTAAGCGCAGTACCAGACTAGCGATTAGGTCTCATCAATTCAAAATTGATTTGAATAGATCTAACCTATGTAAGTTCTATGCTAACGGTTTCTTTTCTTGCACTTCTCGCTTGTGGGACGATCTTCCGATTCCATGCTTTCTAGCCAAAATTAATCTGTAAAAATTCAAATGCAATGTCAATCATTATCTCTTGTTCTCCTGATTTTTCTAACGCTTCTACACCCAGTAACCCCCTTTATGACTTGGTGATTTCACTGTCTTGTATGGGATGAACATGATTAATAAAGAAAATTCAATAGCGAACGTTGTCTTCCAAAAAGGAATTAGAAAAGTATTAGAAAAGGAAAAATTTTGTTAAAAACAGATAAAAGAGTTCTGAACAGTTACGTAATATCAATCCTTCTTCTTCTTCAAGACGTTGAGGATCGTGGCTCCCCACAGTTTGCTGTCTTTTATAGCTAAATTTTGTCTTTATTGCTACGTCTCTTAAACCCTTTTCAGCCATCCACACACACAAGCTCCTTAAGTATGTTATACTTCCTCTACCCTGCTTGCCTTCACTGCCCTTCGAGTGTTAAATTTTCCAAGCCTTCTTCCCTCATTATTCACCTAAGAAAGTACAACTGTTACTTTCTGATGTCAAGTATATGTGTCCTTTTTCTTTACATTTTATGTAAAGCTTCGTTGTTGCTCACATGTGCAGTCCATGTTCTTCTCAGCATCCTTCTGTAGAACCACATTTCAGTTACTTGAGTGTATGTTGGATGACTTCCTCAAAGCTGAAGAGAAGTCTTGACGCAACAAAGAAGTCGTACTACAGAAGGATACTGAGAATAGAGTGGAGCATGTAAGGAACGAAGAAGTTATCAGAAAAATGGAAGCAAAAAAAAGCCTCTTTCTCATCTTTTGAGTAGATTGTCCAACATTCTCTGCGTTAGCAAGCCAAATATATAATTCATCAACGGTGCTAAGTGTTTTGGTAAACCTGAGAACTTCTTGGCCATAATCTATGACCATCCTAGTGGGCCGAGCTGTATCATTTGCCTAAAATCATTATTTTTTTATTCTTCAGGGTGTAGGTGATTATGGCTCTACACCACTTCCTGTTAAAATAGCTAAATTCAATCCCCTCTTCTACTCTAACAGTTTCTTTTCTCGCACTGCCCGCCTGTGGAACTCCTTTCCCTGTACTTTCTTCCACGATAATTAAAATCTTCAAATATTTAAATCCATCGCCATCTTCTGTCTTCTTGAATCCCGTTCATCTTTTAATCTTTCCCTAATCCTCCCTATTCTCCATCTTCTCTTTCACATTCATTGCGCAATAGCGGCATTCCTGCCTTGCTTGGGGTGAAATGATTAAAAGTAAATCACACAATCTCATTAAATTGTTTAATATCCGTTTGACCCTCTTAACTTCAGTAGGACCTAAAATTGTCAAATTCGTCAACCCCTTCATTCCTTATTATGCGATCAGGAAGTTCTAGCTTTTCCTTATTTTAATTATAAATGTTTTTTTTGTTTCCATTTTTTTAAAACTTCCTTATTGCTAACATGCTCTGCCCAAGGTATTCTCAGCATCCTTCTGTAGAACCATATTTCTGTCGTCTCGGTATTTACCCAAATCCACCCCACAAGGAGATATGTGGCACAAGGCCGGTTTTAGTGGGTCGTTCCGAGCGCGTGGGCTCAGGCAAAAATTACTCGTAGACCCTGTGATAACGGGTCGGGTTAGTTTACCTCCACAGACGACACTCTGCCCTTCAGCATAGCCTCGTCTGGGTTCCGCCATGCCACTTACACAAGGTCGAATTATCTCCTTTCCCTTCTTTTTCGATTAGAAAAAAAATTACGTTCTACTCGGACATCTTTTTCTCAAGAACTGATTCTTTGAACAGACTCCCGGCAGGATGTTTTTCCCGGTCACTACAATCTTGATCTCTTCAAGTCTAGGTTTAACCGTCGACAGAGTGTTTCATTTCGCATAAACAGTAAAAAAAAAAAACCCTAACCCTACCGAAACGCTTCTCTATCGGTAAAAGCACGTCAGGCTATATGACGCTTCCGTATAGGATACAGGTTCGATTCATGTCGGAGGACGCATATTATCTATGACAATTTCTCGGACATTTCTAGCCGGTAAATGTTGTTTAATACTGTTTATTATAAACAGAGCATTTACTTAAATATTTGTATCTATAAAATGAATGTATAAACATAAAAATGTCTTAAAAATAATTGCCGGACTTTGTCCATTTCATAATATTTTCTTTATAACTAAGGAAAATTTCCGATGTTTTAATATTTTACTTACTTTCGTAAAGACATTTTTTCACGATTCACATGCGTCTCCTGATATCTTTCACATTTTTTGTCATCTGTTACCATATTATCAATTGTTAAATTTCTATTTTTACTTGATTTTAGCGTCGCCAATACGTAACACTGGGATGACCCTTTTTGCTTACAGCCATTCCGTTTAGTTACAATTAACCCTTTGATCAATGCGCCCCATAACAATTTTTACCCTCCTGCCTAAGCTTCTGAGTCAAAATTTGCAAATAATTGGTAAGAAATGTATCATGGTAGATATAAAATAGTTACAAGCGTTTACCCACAAGTCAACCGGTGGCACATTAATTGTACAATGTTATTAGCCTAAAAAATCGATAATTTAAAAACAAATCGATAAGGCCGATCTAAAATGAATAAATTCAACTTTTTTCCTTCAATTTCGTTCAAACTCGTTACGTAGGTTACTTACATCGTGACGGGCTCAATTTTATTCCTACGCCACCGGGTTTAGCGAAAAACAGCGAAAAACGAAAAATCGATTTCAACACAATTTTTAAACTAAAAACTTCCTCAATTTTCAAGTAATCTAATACAAACATTACTCAATTGTAGCCAACAATAAGCTGATTGTTTAATAGTCATTTAACTTGATAACTATATCCACCCATATAGTGAAAACCCGCATAAATAGCGAAAAATGGCAATTTTTACTGGTTTCTTTCTTATTTTTCGTTGATCTTTCAACCAATTTTCATCAGACTTAACAATTGCTTTATAAATTTATTCTCTTTTACATCCCTGGTAGCAAACTGACAAATTGAATTTCAAAAACTCCGAAATAATTGTGGTCTGGAGTGGACCTTCATATGGTCTGTTTTAACCCTTCATATTCTCAGCTAACTTCGATTGAATAAATGCAGACTGCTTCTGTTATATCAGTAAATGCATTAATTCAAAATGATTTTTTTAATTAAAGTACTTTAAAGTAATTGAAGAAGATAGACTCTGTTACATCTAAACATGATGCTATTTTTGCTCCATTCTAATTGAACGCTTTTTTGATCGACCAGCTTCGCATGGCTGCTAGTTTGGTATAAGATCCAGAAACTATGAGATGTTTGTGGTACGCACTGGTGGAGTGAACTGAAACTGCTAGCTTAATTTTCTCTTTTTTTATTTATGGTAAGTAATTGTCTGCTTGTTCAGAGTAATTAGAAGTATTAATTTCTATATTAAACAACTCTTTTAATTTCTTTCTTTCAAAATTTATATTAACTACCTTTTTGCTTTTAGAATAATTAAATTAATTAAATTAGCGCTTCTTAAATAAGGAAAGTAAAATAACTTCAAAAAATTATCAAAGGTAAGCAATTGTCTCAGATGCAAACGTTCAGTACACAACTGTCCGGCCAACCACAGGTTTTCCTTCACCTGTGAAGAGATTGTCCTACATTAGCTGCCGTATGGTAAGACCGATATTACATAACAGTTCAGCGCTCTTTTCTCTGTTTCTCACGAAATTTTCTGTTTTTTAATATTGTGATTAGCTTTTTTGTTATCCCAAAGCGCTTTCGTATTTCTGTATCGTATTTCCCCACCCCCTCTTTCTGAATCTGCCATTAACTGAGTGTTATTTGCATAGCATGTGTTGCTATGGTTATATCAGCTGATAATAAAGCAAAACAGTTGTTCTACTTCTTTAAAATCATGTAACTAACTCTGTTAAATTAATCCGGGCATAAAACGCATTCTTTTCTTATTCATAAAGCTGGAGGATATCAGGAGGAGTACACGTATGTCTGGGTGTGTGTGTGAGTACATGCCTAAGTGTATGTACCTACTTGTATAGGTTTTTTTTGTGTGTATTAGTATGTGTTTTTGAACATAGAAATATTTGGTCCTTGCGAAATGAGACAATCGTTATATTCATCTTCATATATTTATATTTGATTTAATTTTCCCAATTACAAAGCGGCCCTTTAAGTAAACACAATTTTATTTTCCTTCGTCCCATCCCTCTCCCCCCTTCCCCCCTTTTTTTTTTCCCTTCCTATCCGAATTGTCTGTGGTGTGTATATGTCACCACGAAATGTATCTTTATGTATTAGACATCCGTCGACTTTCTTTCTCTCCTCTTTTTAAATCCACCCCACCCACATCTCCAAAAATTCTCTCTGTTAAGGTTTCATGTCACTCATCCTCATACTTACACTTTCTCTAAATTCTGTTTTGATTTCCGGAGTTGTTTTTTTCTGTTTTCATTTTGAATTTGTAGGTCTGATGATTTGGATCGTATTTACGATTCCAATGGAATAAATTATGACCATGGAATATTAGTGTTTAAGCCTTTTTATTATATCCTTACTCTGTCCTAGACATTGAGTTCTACCTGGATCCTTCCTCTTGGAAAATTTTTTTTTCTGAAAATATACATGTATGGAATTTTTAGATATATTTTTTATATGTATGTATATTTTCCAATAATATTATCAATATATATATATATATATATATATATATATATATATATATATATATATATATATATACACACATTCAATGCCTTGAAGACCAAGCTAGTTACATCCCATCATCACTGATCTGACCCTGTACTCCCACAAATCTGGATGAACCGAGGTCCTCTCTGGGAAGCACCCTGCCTTGAAAGAATGTTGGGCCTCAAAGTCACACCTGACCGCAAGTGGAACTCGTACACACGATCTATTGTTAAGGGTGCAGGCAAAATGGTCGGCTTTCTGGGCCGCTCTAGTAAGTACCTGACTCCTCCTGATATCCTCTACCTTTACAATAGCCAGATTAGGCCACAAACGGAATACAGTTGTCATATCTGGCCGGAAGCGGCCCAGAACTCACTGGCCAGCCTTAGTAGAGTTCAAAATTGTCTCCAAACCCCTGTGGGTGACAAACTATTCTCCACTCTGCAAAACCTCTCCCGCACGCGGGTTGTGGAAAGCCACTCGCTGTTCCACCACTACTTCCACGAAAAGTGCTTGGACGAAGTACATTCCCTGGTCCCGTCGAGTAAAACCTTAATATTAAGAAGACGCCATGTCCCTTACATAGTACCAAGCGACCCACATTCCCTCCGCATTCCATCGGGGAGAAGTAAATTCCACTGGAACAGCTTCTTTTCGCGAAACAACGCCCTGTGGAAGCGACTGTCAAGAGGATGTTTCACTCGAACAGCTAAATCCCTCGAGCCACTGCCCAAGAGGATGTTTCAACGATCACTATTATCATAACCTGTTCAATGCTAGGGTTAACCGTTACCTTCCAATTATATACTTACAAATGGCCTCTAAACGTAACCCTCTATCTCGAGTGACTCTCGGGATTTGTAAAGGGTGAACTTCGTTATAAAATACACACACATATATATATATATATATATATATATATATATATATGTATGTATGTATGTATCCAAAATATATGTAACAGAAATATATATCCAATATGTATGTAAAAGAACAAAAAGAATATAAATTCAAACGTTCATAACATTAATTTAAAAAAAGGGTCAATACAAGAGAAGAGCAATAGATATTTATTTATTGTAAACTGTTACAGTGGAACATGCAAGTTACCACGACGAAAATGCATATTTGTTTCAATGTCTAATTAGACATTGAAACAAATATGCATTTTTGTCATGGTAACTTGCACGTTCCAATATAACAGTTTATAATATATATATATATATATATATATATATATATATATATATATATATATATAATTATTTTTAAAAATATGATTCCTTCGCTACATAAGAGTTCTCATGTTTCAAAAAAGAGCCGAAAACCTCAATATAATTATTAAAATTAAATTGAATTAAAGTATCAAGCCCTGTTTCATCCTCAAGCGAAAATTTAGGAATAACCAATCTTGAAATTTACGCATCTTTATAAGCATGTTCATTCGCAAAATTAATTACTATGAAAACAGCTGGGGCGACCATTTTAGTAAGATAATCTTTATCCACATATTAGTCACTTTCGGAAAGCGGTCAAGACGAGGTAGGGTAGGGGTATCCATTTCAAAGCGAATGATGGCATTCATGTGCGCACATCGTCTGGTCAGTCAAAGCGAAACAGTTTTACCTAACGTGTTCTTTCCTATTTTTCTACATATCTGCACACACACACACTATATATATATATATATATATATATATATATACATGAATCATTCATGCAAAAAACAGATATAGAAGTTAATGATATAAATGGCGAGAATACATCCTCGCAAACAAATTTAATAAATTACATTAACCCCGAACGTGTAGATGAATGTTATGATCCCTGTTTATAAATTCCAGTTGCATAAGGTCTTTTTTCATTTTTTTTTTTTTTTTACAAGCTTTCATCTGTGCATACAGACATCATCAGGTATGGAAATAGATTTGTTTTTGTTTTTACTTCCCGGTAATAACAGGACAACGAAATATGTTTTTAGAAATAACCAGGGATCATAATATTCATCTACAGGTTCGGGGTTAATGCACTTTATTAAATTTCTTTGCGAAAATGTATTCTTGTCATTTATATCATTAACTTCTATATCTGTTTTTTGTATGAATGATTCATGTAATGTGAATTGACCTGCACCTCATACTTGATATATATATATATATATATATATATATATATATATATATATATATATAATATGAAAATATAGTGTGTTAAGATATGCTATATTTATGGGTTAAAGTGCTCAATATCAGGGAGAGAGCGTATGTAGATATAAAAATGGACATTGAAGTCAACACCCAGCGGCGTCAGCCTGTTGGAAAATTTAGAATAAAATAAATTTGTAAATAAATAAAATATAAAATGAATAAACCTGTCAAATAAATTACCTAAATTAATGAATAAATAAATTATGTAAATAATAAGTAAATTGACAAACTACAAACACACACATAAACACAATAAAATTGACTGGATGATTCACAGTATTAACTGTCATTTTCAAAGGGTTTTCTTCTCTCCTCCGTCTGATTTTCATTCTTTTGTCTTTTGAAAACATTTCAATTTTTGTTTCGTCGGAGAAAAGAAGATTTTTCCAATCAGACTCCGTGAAGGACCTGTAAGTGTTTGCCCATGCTAATTGTTTAGCCTTATGCGTTTTATTTAGCAGTGGCCTAAAAAAAATTTGAATAAGTGATGTGGGGCCAAAGTTGGGACCACAGAAGTAAAACACGGAACACGGATTAGATGTAAGAAAGATATATTAACAACAGGTTACAGAGATAGTGTAAGCAGAGATTACTATGTCACTCTCTTTGTGACTCTGTGTGACTCTCAGTGTCTCTCTGTGTGACGATATTTAGTCACCCCCCACGAGGGCGTCATGTGGCACAGGGCCTTTTTAACGTGGGCATTTCCGAGCCATTAGGCTCGGCCAAAAAAATAGCCCATTTGAACCCGTATAAACGGGTTCAGGGCCGGTTTTACCTCCCCGAAGGAGACTCCACCCTTCGGCGTAGCCTCCTTCGGGTTCCTCTCGCCCGTAGGAAGAGAGTTTAACCGAACAGTCTCACCAGAATGTGAGCGAGCGATGTCGCTCGGTGGGACTCTCTAGAGTGCTATGTCGCCTACTTAACATAGGCCTGGAAGAGTCTATTGTGTAGGTAGTTTCCGGTCTCACAATAATAAGCTTTGTAACTTTCTTTCGAGAGCCATCTGCATACAGTACAATTGTTAACACTTACTTCTAGATCATTTTTCAAGGTGGCAACAATTTCTGTACGGTTTTGGTTAATTTCTCTAATGATTTTGCGGCCGGTTTTCTCATCGATTTCGTGTTTTCTATCCCTGTTTTCTACCTTGACAAATGTTTCAGTGGAATTGAAACTTCTCAAAACCCTCGAGACAATTGATTGAGAAGTGTTAACACTATTTGCAATTTCTCGAGTCGATTTACCAGCTTTTGGTGAGTCAACTATTTCTATTTTAACAGATTACGATATGGGCTTATAGCTTTTCATAACAAATCACTAATTGATTATATTTTTGGTTTCTTTTATTTATTTTAAAATAATTCTAGAACTTTCTAGAATTTTTAAGGATATTCTGGAAAATACAATTTGGAATTTTTAAGGATATCATGGAAATAAAATTACAAGGTGTTTTAAAATAATGACACATTTTTAATGAGTCACTTCTTTGCGCAATAGAAAATTTGTTAAATACTTGTTAAAATCCTTGTTAAATACTCAAAAATGGTTATTTTTTATGTTGTTTTTTTTCAAAAAAATTATAGTTCTGAATTATTTTTCTTAATTTTATTAATAATACGTATATTTTTAATTGAAAAAATAAATAAAACATTTTATTTGTAATTAATGTTAAAAATGATGGAAAAAAACTATTGCTGACTCTTTATTTTGCATAGTACTGTATGTCTAACTACCTGACACTGGTAATGCTCGCTAGGCAACCGCTCCAAAACCTACATATCTAAACCTATCTCTAGGGACACCCCAGCCTCCGCCCGGGACAGACAATCCTTGAGAACATCACCTTTTTAGCCTTATCTAGTGCGACCTGCTGGCTGTATTCGGTGGCGAAGGACCTAATCCTATCTTGATGCCTCTACCACCACCTATTCCCAATAACCGCCCCTTCTGGTTCCCGCTGCACTAGTCTAATTAACTGTTGCTGGAAGTTCTGCCTGCCTAGCAAAGGCAGATTGAACTTCCAGTGTCCAGCCATTCTAGGCCTAGCATCTAACGCTATCCGGATACAGACGAGTCTATGGTCCTAATAGCCTAACCAGAGGAACGTGGGACAATATAAAAAGTCTACATCGGCCCTCCTCATTAACATTCTATTCTATCCAGGTAGCTGGCTACCCGGGTAGACGGGCACTAAAGTGCCCACGTCCACATCACCCGTTCCAGGGCGATCGACCCAGTATCTATCGACGAGACGAAACTCGCCAATCAGATCACCCGTAGACCTCCCGCTAGCTCCACGCCCCCTGTTTATTATGAGGTCCAGGAAGGCATTCCAGTCGCCCACTAAAACTAAGCGCGAATAATCAACGAAGAACGGCCCTAACTGGCGGAAAAACGAGATACGCTCCCCATGATCTTTGGGCGCATAAACCGTAACGACCCGAAACGAGCTATTGTTCACGGCAATATCGGCCACGTCCAACCGCCCTAACCCTGCATCGACATGGACTGGGTCCAACCTCTCATCCAGGGTACGTTTATCCAGCAAGGGAATGCCTCTGGCCAGCTGGTCCCCGTATGCTGAATAGACGAGATGGTCACTAGACAGTATACGAGCATCAATCTCGCAAACAAACTGTGTTTCCTGGATCGCAGCCACATCTACTTCGAAGGACAGGAGATCACAAAGCAGGCAGGCAGGCAGCCTTGCTCTGATCCCTCATGCCCTCGATTTCAAACTCGCTCTCTTAAGAAACATTTTTCAAGTTTATTGCGTAAGTTACAGACTGGACGGAAATCTTCGGATGAAAGGACCCCCGACGGATTGTCCCAGGCTCCGTGTTTCCATCTCTGTCGTCATGCGACCATCCAGGACAATTTCGCCGACGTCCGTGGGATACGTTACCTCTCGGGCCCTGTATAATGGAGAATAACTGGGACCTTCGCGGCGTCAAATTTTCTAAGACTTCTTTCCTCATCATGTGTCCCGAGAAATTTCAAGAGTCTCATTCTGATTCTAAGCATGTTTCTTTTTGTTTCCATTTTCCTAAAAACAAAATGTTCCTCGTTGCTCTCATGTTCCATCCAAGGTATCCTCAGCATCATTCTGTTGCCTCAAGTCTCTTCTTGATTTGCAAGGAAATTTTCCAGCATTCACTGCCATTTATATTCCATTATGTATAATACGATCCCAACTTTTTTTCAATCAATTCACCCCAAGCAAGATAATAAAGCCACTAAGACGCACATGGGTTACTAGTTTGGTTTGTTTTGTTTTACGGCATATACCTCAATAGGTTATTTACGGCTGACAAAATTTTTATTGTTGGTAATATTATTTTTTTTTTAAATCTATTTCTGGTAATATTTTTTTCTTCAAAAATCTATTTCTGGTAATTTTCCTTCAAATATGTATTGCTGGTAATATTTTTTTTCAAAATACTTCAAGTATCAAAACCTATTTTAAACTTTTATACTGTTTTGACACCAGTTTGGGGATTAACTATTTGCCCATAGCTGGGACTCTAACAGGTGCTACCACCCCGGGTCAGGGTGAATACCAGCAATTAAGAGGTGGTTCCATGCGCCTCAAAACATACTGATATGAGGCCTTGTTGTTGGACTTAGTTTATCGTCTTACTCAGGACGTGGATGTAGTTTATCGTCATACCCAGAATATTACATAATACAGAATGTTAGAGAGAGAAAAAAAAACATTATTAATGTAAAAGGACGATAAAAGAACAAGAATTAAGCAGACAGAAGATAACGATTGACATTGCATTTACTTTTTTGAAGATCAAACTTAACTCGGAAGCACGAAGCCGGATGGGAGTTCCACAAGGAAGAAGTGCGATAGCAAAAACTGTTAGCATAGAACTTACGGTTACATTTAGCCATTTCAAGTGTAAAATGATGAGACCTAGCCGCCAATCTAGTACTGTGTTCAAATTCGTAAAGTCTAGGTACAACAGTGAGAAGCTCATCCGCAAAATTACAAAGATTTTATAGAAAAGGCACAGAGAAGCTACGACGGTGGAAAAGTAACTGAAGCCTTAATGCCAGGTCAGGACCAATAATATTGCATCAATATCAAGAAACATTGTTGAAGTAATAAAGTTTTGTTTTTTTTTTTTTTTTTTGCTTTCAGTCTTGATTACGGCCTCGCAGAAGAAAAGACGCTAAAGTACATGATGACTGTAAATTAATATCTAGTTAATTTTGTATCATTTTTAAGTCAAAATGTAATCCCATAACCTCCCCCCCCGCCTCATGACCATTTTAGTAATGTTTGCAGAAAGTAGTTGTTACGGCCTGAGATAATTAATGATCGATTTGATAGATTAATTAATGTCAGAAGAACGGTCAATTTGCACGGTCAATTTGAGCCGACTTTTCTATCAAACATTTTTATTTTTATTTTTAACGATGAAACGCGAGTGTATTCACACTATTTACGTCAGTTGGACTGTTGTCCTTATCTTTATTCCCGTATTCACGACGTTTCGCACTCTGTACGATCCGACCTTCTTCAGGTGATATGCGCTGGAATTTCGAAGCGAACTCTTTATTTAGTCCAGGGACACTTGGCACAGTAGATAAAAGAGCTTGTTGAAATAATCCCAAAATGTGACTTAACCCAAAGAGTTATGAGTTCAATACCTGGCCACAGCAGAAGAAACAAAAACTTAGCTAGTTGAATTGACAAGGGGAACTAACAAAAAGTGAGATATCCAAAAGTATGACACGTGGATTTAGAACAATCTACAACTGTGAAGTAAATAAAGGGTTCGGTTCAAAATTCCAAACTATTTCACCTGAAGAAGGCCGAAGCGTACAACGGTGGAAACAATTCCGAGCAGTTATTCTTTACAAGACCAGCACGCCGAAGCGTACAGCGCCTTGTATTCCCAAGCGGTAACCTATCTCGGATTCTTTATTGCCCTTTTCCTCACTTCTCTACACTAACAGCTGAAACGCAATAAAAATGAGGGCAACAGTCCGAACGATGTAAATAGTGTAAATAGTTACAATACCTCATCTCAGAAATATAGACAGATCATGAAGAAGGCCGGAGCGTATAACGGCCGAAAAGTCTTGAATATAACAACGAAGATGAGAATACCAGTCCGAACAATGTAAAAATAGTGTAAATAATTACAATGCCTCATCTCAGAAATATAGACAGATCATGAAGAAGGCCGGAGCGTACAACGACCGAAACGTCGTGAATATGACAACGAAGATGAGGATAACAGTCCGAACAATGTAAATACTATAAATATTTAAATAACTCATCTCAGAAATATTGATATATCCTGAAGAAGGCCGAAGTATATAATGGCCGAAAAGTCTTGAATATGACAACGAAGATGAGGACAACCGTCCTAATAATGTAAATAGTATAAATAATTACAATACCTCATTTCAGAATTATAGATATATGTTGAAGAAGGCCGAAGAATACAACGTCCGAAACGTCGTGAATATGAAAACGAAGATGAGAACAGTCCAAACAATGTAAATAGTGTAAATAGTTACAATACCTCATCTTAGAAGTAAAGACAGATCAAATTCTCCGATGGTAAAACCTTTAAGATGTTTATAAGCATTTATATTTAATTAAACAAAAACAGAACAAAATATAACTTTTGGACAGTTTACCAATGTTCATCCGGTTGTTCAACAATTTATTAAAGCATTATATCCAAAAAGAGATATCCCAAAAAAATGGCAACACATGGAATTAGAACAATCTAGTCTGTGGACGAAATGTTATGGTTCGGTTCCTTGTTCCACGGTGATAGTCCAAGGTAGAACCAATAAAGAAGAATTCAAATACGGATATGGAATAACACAGATATATTACAAACAGGAATATATACAGATAAGTAGAAAATGTTAGTACGAACAATCAGGTTTAGTAGTAATTGTCTGAACGCGACTCTGTTTCGGACTGCCTCTGACTCGACTGACTGACTCCTGACGGACTTCACTCCAGACTTCAGACTGAACTCTAGACTTCAGACGGAACAGTATTTAGTCCCCCCCCACGAGGGCATCATGTGGCACAAGGCCGGTTTAACGTGGGTTCTCCGAGCCCGTGGGCTCGGCCAAAAATATGCCTTTTGAACACGTATAAACGGGTTCAGGGTCGGTTTACCTCCCTGAAAGAGACTCTGCCCTTCGGTGTAGCCTCGTTCGGGTTCCTCCCCGCCCGAAGGCAGAGAGTTCAACCGATCAGCCGGTCAGCCGGTCGCCCGATTTCAGACTGAAATCCCTGCTTCCTCTTGAGGCGCAGTATTTATTACGTATGGAATAGCCCATTATGTTATTATAGGTAAGGTCCCATAACACTAAATAAAGGGTTCAAATTCACAATTCCAGCGTATATCACCTGAAGAAGGCTGGGGCGTACAACGGCCGAAATATTGTGAATATGGCAATAAAATTGAGGACAACAGTCCGAATGATGTTAATAGTATAAACAGTTACAATATCTCATCTCAGACATATAAACAGATGAAACAAGAGAGCTTTTCACCGCAGGTTTTTATCACTGACCTCTGAGACATTAACATTATTAGAATCATTTAACGTCGGAAAATTAAATGAACAGAGACAACAAAATAATAAATGATATCCTTCCGACCTTTTCACCTTTTTACTAATTGTCTTTTGTCGCTTTTGTCGGTAGCTTAATTATTTTTCTATTTCTTATAATGAATACACTATTACGTTTCTTCCTAATGTTTTTCTTTGTTTTATATGGGATTTGTTTTGACCAGCTTTTTTTCTATCCCTGAAACAATTACTCTATTTATCACTTGACCTCTTTTTGCGTAATCCAGCTATTCGATACCTCATACAAGTTGTTTTCTTTACGAAGTATTACTGTTAAAAAATATTATTATACTGTATGTATTATTCGAATTTATGCGACTGTACAAATCGCTGGTAGTCTCTATTCTCCTTTCTCGATATGAAACGTGGACGCTGTTAACAGAAACAGAGAGAAGAATCCAAGCGTTTGAGAACAAATGTATGAGAAATCTTCTTGGGATTTTTTGCGGGGAGGGGGGTGCATAAAACCAATGAGTTTGTGCGGCAAAGGGTTGAAAGTTTTGTGGGCCACCAGAAACCTCTTCTCGTCACTGTCAAACAGAGAAAAATGGCGTGGTTTGGACACGTTACAAGACACGACAGCCTGTGAAAGACCATCATGCAAGGCACAGTTGAAGGTGGACGTAGGAGAGGACGCCAACACAAAACAATAGACAAGTATGACTATACCAGAATTACTGATGGCTGCCGTTGATAGACCGTTGTGGAGGAGATTCAATATGGCTTCTGAATTTGGATACCCCCCTACGATTAAAAAGTCAAGAGTATTATTATTATTATTATTATTATTATTACATGGCTAAAAACGCGGAAGAGTAAACTGGAGGCTACAGAAATCTTTTTTAGCAGAAGCAACTGAGAATTCTAGAGACGGAGCGATTAAGCAACGGACAAGTTTAAAAGAAAATGGCAACAAAAAGAACACTTAAGCTAAGAATATGAAGAATAGGAAGAAAATGGTTGAATGATTGAATTTGTTTTATCAAACACTTTGCGATGTTATTTAAAGCCAGTAAATATTTTAAATTGAAAGAATTGACTGAAATTGGAACTGAGCTCTCCGATTAACAATTCAGAGCCATTATCCATTACACCACCTGCACATCCAAGCTTACAGCACCTGGTATTCCCAAGCGGTCACATATCTCAGTTTCTTTATTGCCCTTTTCCCCCACTTCTCATTAATTCTCTTTCACTAACTTTAACACCCAGCGTCCTATTGACATTCTTGCCTTGCATGGGGCGAAAAAGAGCAGGCAACGGTATAAAAGAAGCCACGCTGAGTTAATAAATGATTTAATGCTATCAAGTGATTGCTAAGAGGAAAATTTGCTCTCCAGCTGTTGCGATAAAAGTGATATTCTTTAATGCTCGTCTTTTTTTATCAAGCTCTCTTGCACCTGCTGCTCTCTCGTACCGCAGCGAGATATCCATCTACATTGTTTTTAGTGGGGTTGAAACCGCAGGCATCATGGAATGTCCTGATTCTCCATTTTAAGTACACCAAAGGATGAAACTTAAATGTCGTATCTTCGATGGCAAGGCGAATAATTCTATCATTTTCACGATACAAATATCTTGAACACAGATACCATAGGGATGGGAGCTGCCTTTCTCAAACTTTGGCACATAACCCAAATTAAATTTTGTTAAAAATCTGGGGATTTTGGGGTTTTTTTTTAGTTAATATTATATACCGTACCTATGAACACTAATGGGTATGTCCCAATCCTCATAAACACGTCAGACACTATTGTAAGTGGGGGTAATATGCTGTCTAAGTAGTCCACAAATAGCTGTCGTTTACCTAATACACGCCGCTGGCGAGTATTTTCTTGATGTTATAAAGATTACCATTTCATTTCCGAACTGCGTTTAAGTTATTCCTCATTCAGTAACCTTTTCTTGGTTACAACAGTTACATAATAAAAGCATTTAAAGAATAGCTTAAAACTGTCTAAAAAATAAAATAAACTTGTTCTTGAACTCCATTGCTGAAATCTTTGTGATATTCCTGAAAAGAAGTAACTTAGAAAATCATATTATAAAAAATTGTGTTCGTTCAATAAAAACAACGGTCATATATACAAAAGAGTCTCAAAAGACCCCTAAAATCCTGGTCCCTTTTCCTATCACATTATGATGTAAAAAATTGTGTTCGTTAAATAAAAACAAAGGTCATATATACAAAAGAGTCTCAAAAGACCCCTAAAATCCTGGTCCCTTTTCCTATCACATTATGATGTAAAAAATTGTGTTCGTTCAATAAAAACGAAGGTCATATATACAAAAGAGTCTCAAAAAACTCCATTTCCATTTCCCATCACTTTTGGTCTGACGCAGAATACAACGGCTATTCTCATTTTTGTGGGGTGAACGGTACCTTACTAACAGTTTTAATCTATTTTAAATTGTTTTGTTGAACTTTTTATTTGATTTAATGCGTTTACGCTCTCCTTTTATACATTTTTGTTAAAAACAAAAATTAAAATTTCTTTTCTATCATGAGTATATTATTAGATCCCCTGTGAAAAAGCGGTATTTTGCTATATGTTTCAACCAAACGGTGAAGGATGTGTACTTTTGATTCTTGTGTCAATTGTTAGAATGGATGGATCGTAAATCGAACTAGCTAGGAGCAAGATACTTATTGATGAGCAAACTCTCTCCTTTCTCCTTTCGGTCTTATGTCAAAAGCATTGTTTTCGTTAAATAAACATAATTACCTATGCTTAGAGTAGAAACTAGTTAATAAACTGTGTGTTGAATAATTCCGGATTGAAGTGAAATCTTTGTCTTACGTCTCTTTCCATATGCAAGGGATTTGTTCCCAGTATAAGATCTGTTTTATTCTAATATCTTTTCAATCTTTTTTTTTAGCTCCAGCAAAGCGATAATGCTACTTATACGCAAAGAGTTATTGAGAGTGACAGAGAATGAGAAGACATTAGTGAGGAGAAAAGGGCAATAAAAGAATAGGTTTCAGGAAGACATAAGATAGCGATTGGCGTTGCATTTAAATTTTTCAAAATTGTGGTTGACAGGGAAGCAAGAAACTGAAAGTAAGTTTCAGTGAAGCGGGGAGAAGTACGAAAAAAATCTGTTATAATACAACAAACGGTTATATATTGATACTTCGGCAGTAAAACGGTGAGACCTAGTCTCCGATCTAGTAGAACGCTTAGATTCATGCCTTTGAGGCACCAAGGAAGTGAGCTCATCAGAACAATTGCCATAGAATCATTTGTAGAAAAGCCAGAGGAGAGTCACGTTACAGCGGTGGGTAGGTCGACTCAAATCGAGATGCCAGATTAGCACTGATAACATTACAGCAAATCTGTTATTAATTATAGGTTTCTTTTTATAACCCATTAATGACTACTGAACAATTTTGGAGAAAGTAGGCATTAATGATATCGGAAGACAAAAAGCGATTATCTTACTTTGGTTGAGTTGATGTCACCTGGGACGTCTGTACCCGCTTATGACGTCAGTTTATGAACTGACGAAAGTGGTCAGTCGTCAGTTAGCTTCCTTCAGTCAAACTGAACATTTGCCTTTTTTATGCCAGTTCAAGATTAAATCTGCTTTTCAGCAACAAACTGCTTGTTGTTGCATACATATGTTACAGTTTCTTTGTATGGAACAAGTGTAAATGTTTGTATATTGTGTGTGACTTAGCAGCATAAAACTCTCTCTGAGAACAAAGCATCTTCGTTATTGCATTTCTTTCAGCTGTTCAGTCGTTATATTAAGGTTTTTTTTTATCATTTCATTTCAAGCAAGGCAATAAAGCTAATAAGATGCAAGGTGTTACTGAGTGTTAGAGAATCTGAGAAAAAGACACCATTAAGGTAATAAAACAACCAAAGAACAAGAATTAAGAAGACAGTACATAACGATAGACATTGCATTTAAATTTTTGAAGCTCAAAGTTAACTGGAAAACGAGAAGCCGGAAGCGAGAAGTTCAAAAGAAGAGACTGTTAGCATAGAACCTGTGATTAAATCTAGCTATTTCATGGATAAAATAATGTCCATAATGGGGGAAATGCGAACGGGTTATACCCTTTCTTCTATAGCTCACTCATTAGCGAATGACTTCGACGCGATTTGAACGCCCAACCTTCTTGAATATATCAGTTTCTCGCATACCACTGCCATTAATGAATTACAACTTAATTTATATAGCTTTTACCTTATTCCTACAGGCTACTTAATATTTGTATCTAATTTCCCAATGCATGCTTTTACATTTTGCTATGTTTATTTTATTTAATATATCTTTTCTTTGGTCAATACTCTCAGATTAATCCTCTTCATTCAAAAATAAATAGAAAGAAAGGCCTAGCCCAAGCAACGAAAAATTGTCTTGATCGGGGATAGAACTGAATAACATTTTTGAAACCCTTCGTTGACCTGAACACCAAAATGGAAGAGAGACGCAGACAGTTTAAGTACAAATACATGGTCGTAATCCGAGTCCTAATCCAGATACGTGACTTTCTTTTTGCTCTTTACTCTGAATCAATAATGTTTATAAACCTTTCTTTCACTTGTTGCTGAACTAATTGTCTTTATTTATTTTATTTATTTATTAAAGCAAGGAATGACTACGTTGTCACCACGCTAAGTTAGCCTTCATTTATTTCCCTCTGCAAACAACTGATAATCTCTCATAAAATCATGCCCTGGCCTGCATTCTTCGGGCGTAGACCCATGATCACTTGCAATTCTTTATCACATAGGAGTTCAACAGTCTTTTCTTTGCTTCTAATAAAATTTTTCCGTTTCTTTGCTCAGCCTTTGGGAGGCTTCTTTCGCTATTCCAATGCGCCTTCGGATTTCTGTGACATATTTCCATCTTCTCTTATAAAACTTTCTCCCTAGCTAAATTTCTGCATTTACTTGATTTTGAATGTATTCGAACTATTGTTTTAATGATTTACAATGCAGTTTAAGAATATGATGTCAGGTTAATATTTAGGTTTTGTACAATGTTGAACAACACTACCGCTAACGCGGCTGGCCTATTCTATCTCCTTTACTAAATTTAAAAAATAATAACTACTTACTGTGCCGTGCCAAAACTTGTATCTCCTCAGAATCCATCTTGCACATTTATAAATGTGTCATTTGTCCCTGCATTGAATACTGCTTCCATATCTGGTCTGGATCTCCTTCTAAGTTGTGTTCCAATAACTTGGACTGATTTATATGTGAATTAAGTTTAAGCGTCTAATGATTTTTTGTTTCTTTTTCTTTCCGATTTAACAACTTAAGTCTTTGGCAATTTCAACCATTTCAAAAAGCAGATTAATATTGTCGACCCTGAAAAAGTCCGGTTAGACGTAATATCCTTGTCGTAATCCTCTTTCTATTTCTGTGAATTCATTCTCTATCCGTATGCAGGGGAATATCCCAGTATAGGATCTGGATTATTCCAATATATTTTTTTAATTATTTCACCTCAAGCAAGGCGATAATGACAGAAGGTTACTGAGAGTGAAGGAGAATGAGAAGACAGTAGTACAGTAAAAGAGCAGATTTCATAGAGACAGAAGATAGCGATTAGCGTTGCCTTTAAATTTTTGAAAATTTTAGGTGACAGGGAAGCAGGAAACTCAAAGGAAGTTCCACAGAGAAGTACTAGAAAAAAACTATTATAATACAATAAACGGTTATACATTGCTATTCTGTCAGTCAGTTATGTCCCATGCGTGATACACGCTTAGGCGATCATGTATCTTTCGATACATGACTGACGAGGCAGATTTTTTCCGCGGTAGGTTGCCATTTCTTTTTGTGGAAGAACCAGTTGCCATGTAAGGCTATAGAACCTGGTCTGTCCTGCTATTTACCCATAGCTGCGGGGAGAAGAAGACGATTCATACCTTTACCAACGATATTAGCTCGTAAGTGAACGTGATGGATTCGACTCGAATTCGAACTCGGCTCTCCGATTTCTCAATCCGAGTCGCTATTCATTACTCCACCGGGCCTCCTATTGCTATTACAACAGTAAAAGGGTGAGACCTAGTTTCCAGTCTAGTAGTACGCTAAGATTCATGCAGTTGAGACACCAAGAAAGAGAGCTTATCCGAACAATTGCCATAAAAATATTTACAGAAAAGACAGAGGAAAGCCACGCCGGTCAGAATGTGACTGAAGTCGAGATGCCAGATCAGCACCGATAATATTACAGAAAATCCGTTATTAATTCTAGGTTTCTTTTTATAACTCCTTAATTTCTACTGACCAATTTTTGGAAAGATGGGCAAACCCTTTTCCACTGACAAAATCTTGCGAGCCTCTCCTTACTCTATTTCAATGGCAAATGTTCTGACGCACTACATTCCTTAATTCTACGAGTTCAGACATTCACAGCTAACACCCATCATGCCACATACAATGAGAAGATCTACCCCCATCCCATTCTTATTCCATTAAGATGTAAAGATCCACTAGGACAGCTTCTTCTCTAAAAATGTCACTTTGTAGAACAGACTCCTGAGTGGATACTTTCCCGATCATTACTGTCTTAAACTCTTGAAGTCTACGGTTAATTGTTATCTTTCCTATATAGCCTCATAAACGGCAATTCTTACCACCCACTCTCAGGCTTATATAACCAACTCATTTTGCCTTGAGTTGCTCTTGGGCGTTGTATTGGTTGAACCTTTATAAAAAGAAAAATAAATAATTTGGATCTTAGATGAAACGTCTGTCAAAATCTAGAGCTAGAGCAACACAGAGAGAATAAAAACCTCTTAGTATCAAAATCATTGTAATAGTGGAATGATTCTGCAATTAGAGATGGTCAAAATGGAGAATGCTAATGCAAGAAAGCTTCATTAAAATATTCCTTTTCTTCGAAGCACCGTCATCAGAAGAGGTTACACTCCGCTTGGGAGACATATCGAAGGGCAATTTCCACAAACACAACACAAACGAAAGAGATTGAATGCACAGCAATCCAATATGGCGTGGTACAACCAGGAACTGACTCATGTTAGGAAGCAAACGGCGTAAGTCGAAACAAAAACAATGGAAAGTGTGTCGTAACTATGAATCGTAGTAGATCGGAACTATCCTAACCCAGGGATTTACTGTAGAAAAAAGATTCGCTAAAGCCTATTTCAACGGCACTTCACCAATTCTGTGAATGGATTTCTTTTCATTTATTATTCCGGTGTATTTTTATCACTTTAAAAGTTATTTTTAGTGGATAACCATATCCAGCGGGAGCATTTTTATAATTTATAAGGTTCGAAATTCGACAAAACTATGATATTTAGTAGACGGTCACCTGTAGCCGTTGATTAATTTCTTATATGGAATGACCCATATATGTAACGATAGTAATTTCCAGCTGGTCGATCAGAAAAAGCATTCAATTAGAATGGAGCAAAAACAGCATCATGTTTAGATGTAACAGATCCTACCTTCTTCGATTACTTTAAAGTACTTTCATTAAAAAAGTCATTTTGAATTAATGCAGTTACTGATATAACAAAAGTCGTCTGTATTTATTCAATCGAAGTTAGCCGAGGACATGAAGGGGTAAAAAAAGCAACATGAAACCCACTTCAAACCACAATTATTTTGGAGTTTTTGAAATTCAATTTGTCAGTGTGCTACCAGGGATGTAAAAGAAGATACATTTATAAAGCAATTGTTAAGTTTGATGAAAATTGGTTAAAAGATCAACGAAAAATAAGAAAGAAACCAGTAAGAATTGCCATTTTTCGCTATTTACGCGAGTTTTCACTATATGGGTAGACTTAGTTATCAAGTTAAATGACTTTTAAACAATCAACGTATCGTTGGCTATAATTGTATTATATTGTTTGTATTAGATTACTTGAAAATTGTGGGAGTTTTTACTTTAAAATTTGTGCTGAAATCGTTTGTGTTGAAATCGATTTTTCGTTTTTCGCAGTTTTTCGCTAAACGCAGTGACGTAGTGGCATCATTGAGCTCGTAACCTACATACCGACTTTGAACGAAATCGGAGGAAAAAAGTTGAATTTATCGATTTTTGATCGGCTTTATCGATTATTGATTTTTTTTAATTATCTATTTTTTACGCGAAGAACCTATCTCTTACATTGTACAATGTATGTGCCAAGTTTGATCAAAATCGGTTGGATGGATCTCGAGGGAAAAGGTATGACACAGACAGACAGACAGGCATCCTCTGTTTTATATATATATATATATATATATATATATATAGCTGGATAAAACTTTGTATCTTGCTCTCTGCGTCTATTTTTATTAGTATTTTCCGATTATATTTATATTCATCCAAGTTGATGTTTATTTATTGTTTACTGTGACGTCGTCCCCCGGTCGCAGCGCCGACTGTGACGTTCTATCCTGATCTACCACGGCACCAGTTGTGACGTCCTCGCCGCGGCGCCAGCTGTTCGCTCCTCACTGCTCCGTTCGGGTGTCGCTGCTCCAAACGTGACGTCCGCCTGTCGCGTCAGTCGTGCTGTCTCGTCCTGTGACGACCAACTGGCTTGGTATCGGTCGCGGCACCCAAATGTGACGTTCTAACCTTTTGGTGATTCGGGTGGGAATCTGGTTAGATTTGATATCAGCCTCGTCGTTCCCAACTCGCTTCCAACGCCTGGTTACCAAGGTAACTGCATTGATCTCCAGTCTGCCTACCCACGTTGTGAATTGATCTTAGACAGACGAGATCAAACAGTGGTTGGGACCGTAATGCAAACTGAGTTCAACGGGGGTGATACTGCAAAAATATGCATAAAAGAAAATAAAATGAAAACTCAAAAAGTTCAAAGTATCAAAGAAAAAGGTAACAAACTTTATGTCTAGTTGTTCGATACATAGGACTGCATATATCTCCCGACCCGTTCTATGGATTGTGACACGTCGTTTTCCGTTAGGCGAGTTTTAACGCTTCAAGTTG
This sequence comes from Acanthosepion pharaonis, assembly GCA_903632075.3. Classification (NCBI taxonomy): domain Eukaryota; kingdom Metazoa; phylum Mollusca; class Cephalopoda; order Sepiida; family Sepiidae; genus Acanthosepion; species Acanthosepion pharaonis. Next base: position 4,176,021 of record CAHIKZ030000890.1, on the reverse strand, counting down.
TTTGCTCTCTAAGAAATTGGCGTTTCGGTATGTCTTTGGACGAAAGTCGAAAAAACTTATTTCGGTGGTCTGGTTCTAAGTCGCTCTTCAAAATAATTGTTCTTGGGTTGAAGAGGAGTACGGAATTTGCGTGAATCTTGGTCAGCTGAACTCACTGGAACTGCTGGAGCCCGAACTGAACTGAACTCAACTCAACTCTCCGCTGGAGCCCGAACTGAACTCTGCCTGTTGGGGCCTCACTTTTATTGACGCCAACCAAAACCGGGGTGGGTCTGTTGGCGTCCGGGGGTTCTTCGATAATTCTAAATACATATCCACCTCTTTTATTTCTGGTTAGGGATTTTCCACTCTTTTCCATTTTTGGGAACCTTTCCTCACTCCCACTTTCTCACCATACTTCTGAGGGGCGTGAACTGCCCTCCCCACTTCTTCGTAGCAGCTTCTCATACTTATACTCTGGATGGGGCGTCGACAGCCTTCTTCGTGCGTCACGTGATCACCACTCGGCCAATGAGGTCTTGGTCGGGTATCTTTCCTTCTCCTTCGTGCGTCACGTGATCACCACTTGACCAATGATGTCTTAGTCGGGCGTGAACAATCCGCGGCTTTGTTTCGGGAAAAAAAAATATCTTGCTTAACTAAAAAAAATGATCTCTTCTCTTTCCCTTTTCTTCCTTTCAATCGCCGTTATCACCCTTCTAGTCGCAAACGGACAACATGACAACTCTTGCTCCACACGTGGCTTTTGTCAGGTATTTTATCGCTAAATTATCAAGATGGGTGGTTTTCTTAACATGGCTTCAAAAAAAGAAATATCCCCAAAGTTTTCAGTCAGTCTGTCGCCTCCAAAGAAGAAAAAACACTTCTGGGTCCCCATTCATTTTCCTTCGGTACATATTTCTGATAACAAAATTTTATTATCGCAGGCCAAAGTTGTTTCGTCGAAAAAAATTCGGTCAGCGGCACTGCTTGTGTGGCTTTTAATTTTTCATATCTGTCCAAAGTCCTTTTTAGTGGCCTGTTTCTCGTCACTTATCGAAATAGCATTTTCACTTGAATTTTCCCTGGCCAGTGGTCCAGCCGTTTGTTTACGCACCTAGATAACACAGCCGTTATCAAAACACATCTGATTCCTTCTTTCTTTCCCTTTCTTTTTTTTACTCAGAAATCCCCTGTCATTGTAATGACACCCTTTTTCATTTGTTACTTATCAATATTTTCATTGTCTCTTAGCCGTGTGTGTGTCTGCTTATCACACACGATTCGTCTCGCCTTTCTTTCTGCCTTCTTTTCTTTCTTTTCCTTTCTCTGCCTCGTAAATGGTGCCACATTACTTATTTAGAAAATTTCTCTTTCTACTTTTCACTTTTTAGTTAATCGTACTGCTATTTTTATATCAATTATTACCCTTATGCACATTATGATCATCCTATCGTCACAGATAATATCGTCCTTACTAGCATGTTCCCATTAGAAACAAAGAAAATAATACTTGAACAGTTACATGATATCAGTCCTCCTATACGGCAGTGAATGCTGGGCAATCTCCTCATAGATGAAGAAGAGACTTGAAGCAACAGAAATCTCAAATTCAGAAGGATGCTAAGAATATCATGGACTGAACATGTGAGCAATGATGAACTTTTAAAGAAAAATGAAACATACTTAGCATCAAGAAGGTGCACCTCTACGTGGTGTAATGTTTAGCAAGCGTGTCTCGTTAGAACGTTTACGATAGTTCGATCCTCACTTTCGGCGGCTAGTGACCTGTTTAAGGGATATGACACATTGAGAGGAACTGGACATAATCTCACTATGTATACATACTTATACAGGGTGACCCCCAAAAAACGGGAACTTTTTAACAATCCAATAAAACCAAGAGTGATGGAAGAAAAATATTTTATTCATAGTAATTAAAACCTTAAAACATGCCATTTAAGAAACAATGATGGAATTTTCATTTTTTTAAAAATTACGTTCTGTAGATGGCTTCCTCCTGTACGAATGCATTCTTGAAATCTGCTGTTGAGATTCCTCATTGACTGCTGCAACATTTCAGCTGGGATACTGTGAATTTCATCTTGAATTCTAAATGGCGAAATGTTTACTTGCTCAAGGTCACTGTCTCGCAGTGTTGCCACTTGCTACGCACTTCAAAAACTCCCGTTTTTTGGGGGGTCACCCTATATATCCCTCTATATGTCTATTTTCTGATAATGTAAATGCATCGATATAGATGTTTATTTATTGTATACTTATTTAAGAAATGTCTCTTTCTACTATTTTCTTTCATTAATAATACTAATATTTTTATAGTACTATTAATGCTACTATTATTTTATGATACTATATTACTATCATTGTATAGTAGTTTTAATAGGTTTCCTATTTTAAGTTTCTACGAAAATAAAATATCTGTAGAAATTCCCCCCTTATCGTATCGTTAAATATTTGAGCTTAACAACTTTAACAAAATATTGCAATAACAGTCATAAATATGAATGGTGGTTGTTATTTTAAGTAAGGGGGTACAAATGAAAAAAATTTGAAATTGATAACTTTTCTATTTCATTGAAACAAACTTTAAACACTTCTATCTTCCCTTCTTTCTTACATTTTCTCACTGAAACCAAGTAGCGTCTTGGATGTGTTTTGTTTTTTCACACCATCAAATAGGAATAGTCCATTGAGTATAAGGTATTAGCAAGAGACGTTAAACACTTTTTTTCTTTCTTTCTTTCTTTCGCTGAAAACGAAGAGAGTTTCAGATTTGTCTTTTGTCTTTCCACGCGATCAAAATGAAATGGTACATTATTTATTATATGCATTGGCAGGGCATAGTGATCGTGCGAGATAACGAAGGGCGGGATAAACACAATTAATATATGATTCCCATCATCCGATTGTCACAAATGATATCATACTTGCATGTTCGTATTATCACAACTATTTTATGACAGTTATTCATTTGGTTTGGTTCGATATAACGCTGTATGAACTCCATAGGGGTCATTTAACGACGTTATTTTATTTTCTTGTCAGCTTTGATATTTTTTCCAATAATGTGTTGCTATGAATTTAGTTTATTTTATACTTTTTTTACTATGAAAATGTATTACCAGTATTTTTTTTTATTTTTTTACTATGAAAATGTATTGCAGGTGTTTTTTTCTAGTATGAAAATGTATTGCTAGTAATTTTTTTTTTTACTATGAAAATGTATTACTGGTAATTTATTTTATTTTTTAGCATGAAAATGTATTGCTGGTAAATTATTTTTGTTTTTACTTTGAAAATGTATTACTGGTAATTATTTAAATTTTTTACTATGAAAATGTATTGCTGATAATTTATTTTATTTTTTACTATGAAAATGTATGACTGGTAATTTATTTTAATTTTTTACTATGAAAATGTATTACTGGCAATTTATTTTTTACTATGAAAATGTATTACTGGTTATTTCTTTTATTTTTTTATTATGAAAATGTATTGCTAGTAATTTAGTTTTTTTTTTTTACTATGAAAATGTATTACTTGTAATTTATTTTATTTTTTACTATGAAAATGTATTGTAATTTATTTTATTTTTTACTATGAATATGTATCACTGGTAATTTACTTTATTTTTTACTATGAAAATGTATTACTGGTAATTATTTTAATTTTTTACTATGAAAATGTATTACTGGTAATTTATTTTATTTTTACTATGAAAATGTATTGCAGGTAAAATGTTTTCTAATGTATTTGCATGTTTTTACCCCAGTTTGGGTGTTCACTATTTACCCATAGCTGGGACCCTAACAGGTGCTACCAACTCAGGTCAGGGCGGACGTGAGAACAACAACAATTAAGAAGTTGTTTCACGCTCTTCAAAACCTTCCTTACTGCTGAATGTAGTTTATTGTCATACCCAGGATGTATGACAGTTATCATTATTATTATTAATTACTACTTGCCGAATTACCCGTGCCTTGCTGCGTGTCACACTATTTTTATTTTTATTTTTTATTTTTTTTTTTTTTTTTTTGTTAGAAAATGATGATTGTTTTGAAATCATTGTTATAATTTGTGGAGAAAAATGATGCATTTCAATATTACTCAATGATCTTGCCAATGTGACCTCCATCTTCTGGCTTTCTCCTTCTATATTTTGGATAGGAGTCATTCTTTTGTTCATATTTAAATTTAATTTAAATCAAAGGGGGAAAATTCAGTGAGGGTCTGTATCCTTGGGACTACCTTTGATCAAAATGAAATACACTTATCCAAGTACCCTGGGTAATGTAGTTTCAGAATATATATAGTTATAGGGGTCTATCTCCAAAACCCTAGAAGAAGTTCAATAACCAACAAAAAGACTAAATAAACTACAACTATATATATATATATATATATATATATATATATATATATATATATATATATATATATATATATATATATTAAATAAAGAGAAAGAACAGTAGGAGATATAAGTCGGTGAAGAAGGAAAAAAATAGTGAGGGGTTTGTGCAAAAAACTTTGATCTGACCCCTTTTGATATGTATTTGATGCAATACTTGGTTGAATGAATTGATGAGCAGATTTCAACATTGATATGACAGTTGAATTGTCGCAACAAATATGTATTGTAAGGTACTATCTACTGATTGGTGATTTCTTGCTCAAATTGATGTCCATATTCTCTCATTTTGATCTTGACGATGTAACATCCATCTTCTGGCTTTCTTCTTTAGTCGAGGTGTTCTTCCCAAAGACTCCCTTTGATCAAAATAAAATATAGCTATTCAAGTACCCGAGAAGTCATTCCCTTGTCCAAATTTAAATTTAAAGAGAAAAAAAAATTCAGTGGCGGTTTTGTGCCAACTGGGGACCCCCTTTGATCAAAATGAAATATATTTAATCAAGTACCATGGGTAATGTAGTTTCAGAATGGTTATGGGGGATCTATCTCCAAAACCCTTTGAGGAGTTCGATGAATTAATATGATAGTTGAATTGTCGCAACAAATATATATTGTAAGGTACTACACAGATTGGTGATTTCTTGCTCAACTTGACGTTCATATTGTCTCATTTTGATCTTGCCTATGTAACAACTATCTTCTGGTTTTCTCCTTCTATATTTTGGATAGGAGTCATTGCCTTGCTCAAATTTAAATTTAATTTAAATCAAATGGAAAAAAAATCAGTAGGAGTTTGTCCCTTGTCCCCCCGGAACCCTCTTTGATAAAAATGAAATTTACTTAACCAAGCATCCTAGGAGTCATTCCCTTGTTCATATTTAATTTAAATCAAAGGGGAAAAAATTCAGTGAGACGGGAGCAGGTTGTGCCACCCGGGAACCCCTTTGATCAAAATTAAATATCCAAGTAAACTGGGTAATGTAGTTTCAGAATATATATAGTTATGGGGGGCTATCTCTAAAACCCTAGCAGGAGTTTGATAACAGACAGACAGACAGACAGACAGCGGCTACAATTATATATATATATATATATATATATATATATATATAAAAGAAAGAGGTTGTAGTGGTTCCAACGAGAGAAAAGTATGTTTATTAAAAAGAAGAGAAGAGAGATGCCGCAAACGTTTTTGGTTGTAATGAGTCTTTTGAGAAAAAAATATTATGCTTTATTTTCCATAATTCTACTACACCAGTTTCTGGTCTCGTGACCGTCTTCAGGTAAAAGGCGGAGATTTCCACATATTATTAAAAATAATTAATTTTTTCCTTATGTTTTTCAATGTTAAATATTCTCGATATGAGATATTCTCTGTTTTTGTGTTAGTAATCCGAATGTCTTTCTTGAATTGGCAATGAATAGTTCTGCGCGAAGGGTCATAAAACAATTAAGGTTGGTCCAAGAGAAATGATGAATTACTTATCGGCATTTTATCTTTTAATGTTTGAATGACCCCTGTGTGTTCTTAGATCTGCTTCCATTTTCGTGTGTTTCTGTCAGCATGCGTGTATATATGCGTGCGTATATTTCCCCACCATACATATACTGTCTTACTATGACGAATTAGTAAACTCATTTGTACACATACACACATACATAGACATACGCACATACACACCATTCGGTATACATATACACATACACACACACATACGTACATACATACACACGTACTTCCTAAGTTGTGTGGGGTTTGTGTGCGTGCTCGTGAGTAGTTCCCCTGTTTTGTCAACATGCGTATATATATATATATATGTGTGTGTGTGTGTGTGTGTGTGTATATATATATATATATATATATATATATATATATATATATATATATATATATATCTTCGTGTCTCCTGTATGTGAGTGTGCGTTCATTTATGTGAGTGATTTTATCATTGTATTTGGTCACCTTTTATGTATGCATGTTGTGTGCTTTTGCGTATTATAAAGTTTTTTTCTTGTATTTGTAGGTACGAATAATCGTCTGTTTGAGATATCGGCATGATATTAAATTTACCCTGATTACATTTGAATATGTGTTGTGATGCAAAAAGTCTGGCAATTTTATATTGCTTTTGTGTAGGGAGACCCTGTTGTTCAGTTGTTGGCTGAGGCCTATATATAACTTCTTACATTTTGTGCATTTAAGTACATAAATTACATTTTTGGAGTTGCAGTTTAAGTTTTTATTTATTGTGAATGTTTTTTGGGGGGTTTTCAAAAGTGTAGGAATTTCCTTCTATAATAATGTCACAAACCCCACATCTTTTTTTGTTGCATTTTGTGACTCCCTGTATTGTGTGTTGGTTAAATTGAGATGAGGTTAATATGTGTTTTAGGTTTTTAGATTGGCGTTTGCTCTTAATTATTTTGGTTGTTTTTAGTATATTATTCAGTTTATTATTCTTGCTAAGTAGGTCTAGACTTTTTGTAATTTCTGTGAATATTTCTGGATTGTTTTTGTTGTATGTTGAGACATATGTTAGAGTTTGTTCGACGTTACGTTTCTTTTTATTTCTAAGTTGGTCTAGAGGAAATTTTTTTACGAGTTCAAAACCTTTGTTTATTAGTATTGTGGGGTAGCCTCGTTTTTTGAGAGTTTTATGTAGTTCTTCTAAGCGGATTTTTCGGAGGTGTTTATCAGTCACTATTGTACAAATTCTACGTGCTAGGGAATAGGGGATGGATTTTAGGCAGCTTTTTGGGTGATGGCTCTTGAAATGAAGGTATTGTTGGGTGTCTGTGGGTTTGTGGTAAATATCTGTGATTATGTGGTTTTTATTTCCAATGAGTATATCTAAAAATGGCAATTCATTAAAATTATATTCTTGCGTGAATTTGATTTTTGGGTGTAAGTTTTAAAGTAGTGTGTGGAATTGGTTAATATCACCCCATGAGGATTTCCAAAAGATGAAGTAATCATCTAAGTATCTTTTCCAAGATTTAGTGAATTGGGTCTTTATATTTGCCCCATATATTTGTTCTATCCTTTTCATAGAGGTTTTCTTCTAGGTAAGCTAATGTTAGTGTGGCATATGTTGGTGCCATTTTTGTTCCCATCGCACTACCTAGGGTTTGGATATAGTTTTTGTTGTCAAATTCAAAGGTGTTATTGTTTAGAATTAGGTCTATACTATCGATAATGAACTCTTTAGTGAATCTCGCATGTAGTATTTCTGGATGTTTTTCAATCCAGAATGAGATTGCTTTTTTTCCTAGTTCATGGGGTATGTTACTGTATAGGCTACTAATGTCAAAAGTTGCCATAAGCGTTCCCGGATCTACCTTTTGTGGTATACAGCTAAGGAAATGGATATCGTCTCTGATGTGGCTTTTAATTTGTTTAGTATATGGTTGCAATATTATGTCTATTAGGTGACTGAGTTTGCTAGTTGGACAGGCTGGTCCTGCTACTATTGGTCTGAATGTAAGGTCACTGGGGTTTGAGATGCTAATGTATTCAGATTTTTGTGTATGTATAGCTGCTTTTATTTCACTCGATTTATGAATTTTAGGTAGTCCGTAGAAATTACTTGTTTTTGGTACAAAGTTTATTAGGAAATCCTTCTCTTTTTTTTTGTTAATATTTTATTATGTGTTGTGCAGAGTTTTGTAATTTGTGTTATAATGTTTTTGTCTATGTTAGTGTCAATTAATTTGTAGATGTTTCTATCCTCTAGTGTTTCTAGAATTTTTGTTTTATAGTATGTTCTGTCCATGATTACTATAGCGCTGCCTTTATCTGCTTCTTTTATAATTATGTTATTATTTTTTCGAATGTTCTCTAAGGCTAGTCTTTGTCTGTATGCGAGGTTGTCGAATGGTTTGGATTTTCCTGTAGGTCGAGGTTCCAGAGTTTTTCAAAAAATACATTTAGCTCATTGGTGTTGTTATTTTTGTTTGGGAATAAATTGGATTTGTTTTTTTACCAGTGACTCATCTGTAATATTTTTCCTATTGTTAAATATTTCTCTAAGACTCAATTTGCGTTCAAATTCCTTAAGGTCTTTTTTTAAGTCTGCTATATTGCTTTTAGGAGCAGGGCAGAATTTTAGGACCAATTTCAGTAGGTTGATTTCGTCATTTGTAAGGGTATATGTAGATAGGTTTATTATTTTGGGTTTTGTGTCATCTAAACTATATATATATATATATATATATATATATATATATATATATATATATATATATATATCCCTATCCCCTTGTATTCTCACATATTTCTGTATATACTCTCCTATTAACGGACTAACAAGACAAAGTGAAAAATAGTTCTTAACTACATGCTTCAACAATTATTGTTCATGTCATCTGACCAGAACAAGAGACGAAAAAGAATGAAACGACCCTAAAAACAAGGTAATGAACCCAAAAATGTACCCAGTACAGCCTAATTTATTTGAAATTCAACCCAGTTCAATATATATATATATATGTGTATGTGTGTGTATGTGTGTGTGTGTTTGTGTGTGTGTGTGTGTGTGTGTATCTATATATATATATATATATATATATATATATATATATATTTGGTTGGATAGATGTGAGTTTGTGACCCTGGGTTTCACGCTTTAGCGATCGTCAGACAAACTGATTAATGTTTTAAAAAATTTGGGTTTATGTAGATTGCATGTATTGGGGTTATCGTGGAAGTGGTGGGGGAAATTTCGTCATTTTGTCATTCATTGTACGAACGCAAACATCGATATATGCAGACACATATACATACTTGGTCGTCCGTCGGGACTCATACATATATAAACATATGTGGGCAGTTTCGGCTATGACACATGTATGTATACGGGTGATGTTATGTCTATACATACGCATTTGTATGTTGAAATGTTGAAATTTAAACATTGGAAGTGTGGCGGAAATGTCTCGTTAATGTCTCGTGAATGTATCCATGTCATATGTATATTTCTGCTGAAAAATATTTCCTCGCATATTGAGCGCTTTCTAATAAGTACCGCGCATATAATATATAAATAATTATACATATATATATTATTTATATTTATATACACTTTTCACACACACATATATATATATATATATATATATATATATATATATATATATATATATATATATATATATATATATATAAATTGAAAGCGCCGAATAAGACAACGTCAGGTGTTGACAACTATTTTTTACTTTGTCTTGTTAACCTGAAGAAAAAACTAGAGACAACAGAAACGTGGTTCTACAGAAGGTTACTGAGACTTTCATGGATGGAGCGTGTAACCAATAAGGAAGCCTTAAAGAAAATGTCAACAAAAAGAACACATATACACATGATCTTACAGCTGAAATATATTGGACACATAATGAGGAAGGATGGCTTGCAAAGCTTAAACGTCTCTGGACATATCGATGGCAAGAGACATAGAGAAAAGGCATGCGGGACACCTACTCGGCGAGTTTATGTCAATGAAAGCCAGAATGGTGGCCGAGAGGGAGAAAAAAAACTGCTATAGGTCACAAGGGAAAAGAAATTTTGAAGATCTATGACCGTCCATGTCCTGAAGAAAGGCGGCAAAGAAAAAGAAGAAGAAGTGTAGTGAGGAAATTTTACTATATTTTATCTCTTTTGGGCCACCATACTGTTATTTTTATTGCCGCACTCTTGTGAAACCACATACCTTTCCTCCTTGTATTGTATCCGCTTTCTAGCCTGTTTTTTGTCGTAACAAGATATTGCTATGCTAGATTTTTAGAAAAGCCGTTTATAATCGTCACCGCAATTATATTGTAACATTTTTTCTCAACATGACAATAATTTATTAAAACAAAAAGACATCACTACCTACGATTGTTATCAGTGTCGGTTATTGAGATAATTGAGCGGGAATCCCAGTTACATCTCCCAAGCAGTCTGCCTACTTAAGATCATAAACCAGATACCTGCGTTGGCTCTCTTTCGCAGTGTCTTTTGGGCGCGCAAATACCAGAAGATTCATCTTCTCTAAATCTGTGTAGAAGCGTACAGATAGCCTTACACCTCTTTCCTAACCTCCTGGCAATAGAAGCTGTCCCTTAGCCTCTTCTTGAAACGGATCTTCACCGGTCACTCCCGCGTGATTACGTATACGCGCCCTATCTTCAGGTACCACCATTTTCTTTGTTTCTTTTTTTTTTTTTGCAAAGATGTCGAGGCCGATCTCGATAGTGGTGTCAAAACCATTGACTGAAGGGAATCCTAAATTCTGTACCATCGAGTTTCTAAAGTGTGTATTATGAATAATCAACAGTGCCCCCCCACCTTGTTTCTCCTTGAGAGAGCTATTTCTGTTTATTAGGATTATAAAAGGACACTATACACGAACCTCCTATTCTCAGTTGAATAAAGCTTTCTTAAAGCCTACACAATCGTAATTGTGTTATTACAGTGTGCTCGTTGTGCTCTGAAGGTAGTTATACTCAACTAATACCCTATACACTCTTCCTTATAAACGGGTGATCGTTCTTAAGCAGGTTTACGGCCATATCACGTGGAAACACCGGTTCCCATACGATCACCGAAGTTATTTTCTGGCTTTAAATAACCTATAAGGGTATGATAAGCCGTAAAAAAGATCGATCAATCATTCTTAAATGGATTATGACTAAATGAAACAGCACATTAATTAATGTTTTTTTTTTTTTTTTTTTGCATACACACACCCTATCTAGGTAGAGATTTATTAGCCGTAAAAACGCGCATGGTCTTGGGCACAGCAGATAGATGGAGCGCGACCCACCAGAGACCTTTATTGTTTTTGTATTTTTTAATCGGTTTCACCGCATGCAACTTAGTAAAGCCACTGAGAACAGAAACATTAATAATGAGCGGAAGAGCAATCAGGAGGACAGTAGAGAGCGATTGAAATTGCATCTAAATTTTTCAAATTAAAGTTGACTGTAAATTATGGAGCCGGAAGGAAGGTCCACAATCGAAAAGTGCGAAAAAAGAAACTGTTAACATAGAACCTACGGTTACATCTAGCCAGCTCGACTGTAAACTGAAGAGATATCGCCACCAGTCTAGTACTGTGCTTAAATTCTTAAAGTCTAAGTGAAGAACTCATCCGAACAATTACCACAAACTGTTGCATCCGGTATATATATATATATATATATATATATATATGAAGAAATATAGTCTTAAGGTGTGCTATATTTATGGGATAAAGTGCTCAATATCAGAGATAGAGCGTGTGTAAATATAAAAGTGAACATAGAAGTCAACACTTAGAGGCGACAGTCTGTTTCATGCTAGATGCAATCGTCAGGCCACGTTTGCTGTTATTATAATAACAATACACGCGGCCTGACGATTTATATATCTATATATCTATATATATATATATATATATATATATATATATATAAGGAAATGGATTAAATCTGACAGATTTTTAAATTTATTTGTTTAAACGTTATATTTTAAATGAATACTCATATTTAAGTTAAAGTTCTGTCTTTACTTACTTATTAAAAGGTATATTTATTTATTTACGATTGCAGCCCTGAATATCCTTCGTGGCCGAGTTGGTCTAAGGCACGTCAGATCTAATGACGTTTTTTCCTCGGATGCGCAGGTTCGAATCCTTTCTGGAGGACATGTTTTTCTAATAAGATTTCTCGAATATTCAGCTCATAGATGTAAATAAATAAACATTCAGTTTAAAAAATAAATAAAAACACCATCTAATCAAATATTAGTATCTATTTAAAAAATCACGTTTAAATTAATATATATGTGTGTGTGTGTGTGTGTGTGCTTTGTTAACTTTTTGTATATTCCTCCCTCTATCCTGTTGTTGCTATTTCCTCGGACGCTAAAAATATCTCCTGTTCTTTTAGAGATGATTTGCTGAATTTTAGATGAAGGTTAGATAAGTTATTTTTATGGTGGCTATTATGGAGTTAAATTGATTTATATGCCTAATTTTGTTATTGTTGTTTATCATTTTCTGTGTACAGTATTTACATTAGTCGGACTATTGTCCTCATCTTTGTCGCCATATTTGTCGCAACGTTTCGGCCATTGTACGCTCCGGACTTCTTCAGGTGGTTGGAATTTGATGGATGTCAGTTATCAGTTGGTTAGATCCTTGGGTCAAGAGGATAGCTGATGGAGAACCCTATGTATGGCAAGCAGGACTCTGCACCATGCCAAACAAGCAGGAGAACACAGTCACGGTTGTCAGACAATTTCTGGCTACCTAACTCCCCAGACTACAACCCCCCTTGATTGTGTTGAGCGCATTTGAGCGAGAGAAGAACAAAACTTCTTGAAACACCAAATATCACGTGAAAGCAAAGATTATGGCAGCATTCAACAACTCAAAGGAGAACGCCCAGAAGAGTTGCAAAAGATTCAGAAGTCGTCTGGAGGTCGTGGTTGAAGCCAATAGCGATTTTATTGAATAAATTTACTCTTTAGTATTTCAAGATATTTTTGTGTAATTTTGGTAAATATTTCTGTGTTATTTTCATTTATGCGTAATTTAGACGACAATTTATACATCGCATCCCCTGTATTAATGTGGACCAGCCATACCAGCTCAATAATTATTCTATGCGATCTGATATAAATCTCAGAGCAATATAACTTCAATAAATTTTAAGAAATAAAGCGTTCATAGGCTGCATGGGAAAAGCATTAAAAGAATCATTTTATTTGTAGATTTTTTTTTGTTTTTGTTTCGTTTCTGAACAATTCTAATTATCATCTTGATTTAAATAATTCAAGTAATATTTATTCAAATTTGATTGCGTCAAAATGGCGATTTGAAGTGAAGAAAATACATTATTAACATCTTTGTCACTTAATAGTTTATTAAATTGTATTTTCCTCCCACTTCTCCTCCTCCAACTTCTCTCGCCTTCAATTTCCCGTTTTTTTTGGGGGGGGGTTACTGTTCAACAGTTTATTATTGTTTACCCGTTTCTTTTTAATTACTCGTCCACTTTTTCCTCCTGCGTCTTCATTTATTTTTAAATATTTTTTTACGATTATTTCGTTTTTTTTCCAACCCTGCCCACTTTTCTTCCTTCTCTTCTCATTTCATTAATTTACCATTTTTCTTGATTTTTTTGTTTGTTTTTTTTTGGGGGGGAGGGGTTAAGTTTTTTTTCTCGTTCTCTCGGGGATACGAGAAGTATAAAGAGTTAAATATCAGAGAGTTCTTCTAATAGAGGGCCTTCTTCTTCTCCTCCTCCTCCTCCTCTTTCACTTGCTCCGCCTCTTCATCCTGCTACTACTACCTCTTCACCTCCTCATCTTCCTCCATCTCCTCCTCCTCCTCCTCCAATTTCTCTCTTTCCTTATCCTACTCTTCCTTCGACTTAAACTATAACAACCATTTTTTCAAAAAAAAATTTAATTACTTTTAACGTCTTTTTTTCGTTATTACTTCTCTTCCTTTCTCTCCTCATTCAACTTCTTTTTTTTTTCAAACTTTTTACTTCTTCCCTCTCCCCCTTTAACTACGACGTCTTCTTTCTCTTATTTGTTTTTTTTTCTTATTTTCTTCTTTCATTCCTGTTTCTCTAATTCTTTCACCCATCTCTATTCTTCTTCATCTTCTTCCGAAAAATTTTCTTAGTCAACTTTTGACTCGTTTTCTCTTTTTGTTGCGACGACTGTCACCACTTCTCGATCTCAACCTCTCCTCCTACTACTACTTCTTCATGCCCACCTTCTTCTTATCTTCTAGCCTCTCCACTTCCTACTCCTACTCCTCGTCCCTTTACCTTCTTCCATTCTTCCTTCCCGTCCTGGATACATTTTTTTTTAGTAAAGAAGACAGTCTACTAACACCTGCTCGTTTATATTAAGTTAAATATTTGCTTATTCTTGAGATCATTTTATTCACGACCTGCACGAACCAGTGTCAACATCATTTTTCGGTGGCTGCTTCCCCATACAATCATTTCTAGAAATTTCCACGAGATGGGAAGCGAACAATAGAACATTCCCGGAAGTAAATGCAAAATAAACGATTTCAACAAAATCGACATTCAGCTTATTTAAAGCTGAGTACACAGGTGCAATACAAGTAGTTGCTACCTAAAGTAAAAGAAAGAAAATATATGTAGAAAACGTTTCACATGACCGTGCATTGAATATTGCTTTCATATCTGGCCTGGTGCTCCTATCTCGAGATTTTTTGACAAAATTCACAGACGTTTCTACAATGTAATCGATCCAAGCGGTCATCCATCTAGGTACTGACTGGTGCTTAACTTTGGTGCTCGTACAAGAACCGATGTTACAATGAAAGGGAAAAATAAAATACGAATATAAAACAAAAAAGACAAATTAATTTGAAGAGATCGCGTCTGGTTCTTCTGCTGTATATCATGAGATTCTTGACAAAATTAAAAAAAAAGCGTCTATAATGTAATAAATCCTAACCCGGCATCTCAGCTTCAGTCACTTTCCCGCCAATGTGATGTGGCTTCTCTTTGTCTTTTCTACCAATATTTTCATGGCAAGTGTTCTGATGAGCCTTCCAACTTGGTGCCTCGACTGTATGAATTTAAGCGTACTACTAGATTGCCAATTGGGTCTCACAGTTTTAGTGTTGAACTAGCTAGATGCAACAGTAAGTTCTATTCTAATAGTTTCTTTTCTCGTACATCTTGCCCGTGGAACTCTCTTCCGGGCTCTTGCTTCCCTGACACCTACAATCTTTAAAAATTTAAATACAACTGCCATCTTCTGTCTCCCTGAATACTTTTTTTTATTGTGCTTTTTCCTCACTAAAGTTTTGTTCCACTCATAGTATACCCTTGTATTCTAATGACATTATCGCCTTGCTTGGCGTGAAATTATTTTTTTTAATTCTTTCAGAATCAGCGAAACTCAACCAATAGAATGATTCTTGACTGAACTGTTGAAACCTTTTTTCCATCTATAATCTCTCTTAGTGTTTTGCTTATCCTATCTTACAAACAATTATAGTATGAATTTTTTTAAAATAATTTCAGAAAATTACCATTCTTCTTCTTCTTCTTCTTCTTCTTCTTCTTCTATATGCTTCGATCCTTCAGGAAGGGAGCAATCATAGTTTTATCCTTTGTATCTTTTAGTAACATTTTTCTTTTCTCCATTTCTCCAACTCCATCTGTTGCCATCCATTTACAACAGCTCCTTACTTGATGCGTATGTTTTCCTTTTTTAAAGTCACCATTTTTTTAATATTTGCACCGAATTTTAGACAATTAACATCTTTCGCCACACTCCACTGTGGACTACATTTTTTTTTATTTTTTGAATGAGCTTTCCATTGTTTCAATTTGTTGTATAAGGGATAAAGTATCGTTACCGACACTGGAGTTTGAACACAGATCATCAGTGAGCAAACGCAAGTGATTCCATTTCTAATAAGTAGACCAAGTGATCGTAAAAGAAAAGGTATATATGGGAATTAGCGTGGCGTCTAAGTGATCGCGATTCTTTATACTATCCTCTGTACTAATCACGCTACGGATTACTATTCGGCGGTTACTATTCGAACAAGAATTATTAGTGCAAGTATTAGTCAAAGGAGGTACTACTAGTATCTGCGATTCCAAAGTCTCGACTACAACGAGAATTACGAACGTGATAACGAGCATTCGTTGACATCACGAAAGTGACAACGAGTAAGCGTCTGATAATTGATAGTTCTTTTCTTACGGCCAGTTTTCCTTTCAGTTCAACCTGACCGATAGGGCAGGGCAGTTTGGGGACCGTGGAATTGCGCTCAATGTAAAAGTTGAGGTTTGCCATGATAAATAATGACACAAAATATATTTTTCAAATCGATTTTTTTTTAGGAGACGAGTTCAAAGATTAAGTTTAGTTTCCAAATTGGAGCGTTGGAATTTCATTCCGGTGATCAGTAGAAGCCTTATAAAAATTGTAATTGAAATATATACAGTCAGTAGGTTTGAAATTAAAAGAGATAATAAATTCCATAGTCAACAGGCACAGTGGAGTAATGGAAAGCAGCTTGGATTTAGGAATCGGAGAGCCGAGTTCGAATTCCAGTCGAATCCATTATATTCACATACGTGCTTATACCCTTGGGAAAGGTATGAATCCTCTTCTTCTCCACTCAGCTTCTATAACTGGTATACTGCAGAAAGAAATGACAACCGACTGCTGGAAAAAAATCTGCCTCGTCAGACGCATGACTGACTGAAGCAACAAGTGTATATCTTCAACGTGTTAGACGTAGTGTAATGGTTAGAAAGCTTGTCTCGTTAGAACCATCACAGCTGAGTAGTGAGTTCAGTCCTCACTAGGTGCCCCCATGCTTTCGACCATGTGCCATATCTAAGCTACGCTTGGAAAATCTAAGCGCACCTCGTGGTGTGTGTAATGGTTAGCAAGCTTGTCTCGCTAGAACAATAACGACTGAATAGTGAGTTCGATCCTCCTGGTTGCCCCATACTTAGTTATTTATTTATAAATGTAAAAGACAACAGGAAAACTGTAATAGTTGCCGACAATTTTCGTCCGATGTGGACGTTATTTATTGTAATAAAAACAATTATGGCACAAGGCCGATGAAGGGGAGGGGTTGAGGCTGGTCTGCACTAAGTATCTTATACCTAGCTAATCCGATTCACATCCCATTCATTCATTACAATTTGCCCATTCAACACAAAAACTCGTCCATCATCAATCAATCCTCCATACACGATAATACCGCATCCTCACAATGACGTAAAAATTTAATGATGATACATACTTAAAAATCTGTGATGAAATATGAGAGGGGTGGGAATGAACCCCCAAACAAACTAAATATAAACACAAAATAAACTAAACATAACTGATGTTAGTAAGTAAAAAACATTCCCAATCGAGATAAAAAAAAAAAAAAAAAAAAAGGTGGGGTCAAAACAGACTGGGGAGGTTGGGAATCTCAACTTGGATCATAACAAAAGGTGTAGCCTGAAACAGACTAGGAATAACATTTACTCACATTAACTAGGTAAACAAAAGCTTGTCTAACCTAACCAGGGGGAGGACTCCACAGGAAATGTGGACTTTTTCAAGGCAAAAACAAAATGAATTTATTAAACATTGTTAGGACGGTTGTCCTCATCTTTGTTGCCATATTCACGACGTTTCAACCGTTGTACGCTCAGGAGATTGGAATAACTAACATCCATTAAACATGGTACGTGGAACTAGAACAGTCTACCCCAGTGATCGAAATAAAGGGTTCATTTCGAAATTCCAACCACCTGAAGAAGGCCGGAGCGTACAACGGCCGAAACGTTGTAATAAATATGGCGACAAAGATGAGGACAATAGTCCGAATAATGTAAATAGTGTGTATAATTTACTCGAGTCTGATTAAGATATATTTTTATGAAGGCAGAATATTCAGTTGTCAAATAAAAAAAGTTTTATATCTTATCTGTTATTAGTTTATTTACTATTTACTGCTAAATAAAAAAAAAAAAAAGCTACGTGAACATCCTAATTAGTTTGTTAATTCCATATTTTTTTTTTTTTTACCAGGGGTTTTATGTTCAGATCATTCTTCCTATACAGATCTCATTGCGTTAGACCATTTCATAAAATGGCGATACACATTAATAGTTCATTGTTTAATCACAGTCACAACAGATGTTCTAAAGATGACATTGACGTTTTTTTTTTATGTCCTTTTAATTTTCTTACTTCATAGATCAGAGATTCTATTCATTACTCACCTGTAAAAATCTCGCCTCTTGTTAAAAATAAAACAAACCAAATATTAAGCAAATATTGAGATAGACTAACATTTAAGAATGGTGTCATGCGGCGAATATATTTTTCAGCGTGAAGGCTATATTCACCAAATGCTTAGGGATAAAAATACTCAAAGCAATATGTCTTGAAAATAGAAAATATACAACACAATGAATGGAAACAGGAGAATGTTTGTGACATAACTGTAAAGAATCGGTGAATGAAATGGAAGTTACATACAGAAAACCCAAACAAAATCAGCCCTATCACAGACGCATATATATATATATATATATATATATTAATATTAAAATGAATCATTCATACAAAAAGTAGATTAGTAAAGTTAATGATATAAAATGGCGAAATCCTTTCACAAACAAAATTTTAAAGATGCATTAACCTACAAATTACTCGCTGAATGTTATGATCCTTGTTTTTAAAATTATAAACTGTATTAAAGTCTTTCGCAAGTACTTTCAACTGTCCATTCAGTCATCCTCGGGCATGGAAATTATTTTGTTTTTTGGTAAAATTCAGGTAGCATCCGAGACGAAAAAATTAAATGCGAATCGAAATATGTTTTTTTTTTTTTTTTTTTTTTAAATGTGTCATTGTTAACGGATACAACCTTTTGGAGCGTGCAGTCGCAAGGCTAAGGTTGAATTTTTTTTTTTGGGGGGGGGATTAAGACAGTGCGTTTTTTTTACTAATATGGCAATTTGAGAATATTTTGTATATATTGAGTGTATCACCAAAATTGTCCAAATCGTGTAACAGCAAAATTTGTCCAATTGTTAGATTAAGCTTTGAGTCGTTGTATCCTAGAAATGATTAAAGATATCTTATTGGAATTCTCTGAGGTTTTTATAACACTATTGGACTCTAATTTGAACAATAACAATGTATTTAGCTCTAAGATGAAACGATGATCCCTCTTCTTGTTGTGACATCCTGATCAAGTTTTCCTATCTACTGCAGCCTCTTTTTTAAACTTATTCACAGTTCTCTTGATGGTTCTTGAATGGACTGGAGGTCTGAATGATCTTTTCCCTCTCACCATTGCTCAGTTGGGAAGATATAACGAGACTGACACAAAACAATTTTAAACTGTTCTCTTTCTAGTTGAATAACACAAAGGAATTTTTTAAGTGATTCTTACGACAAATGATATCAAGATGGCTAAAAACCTGGAAAAAAGATACTCAATTAGTTTCGTGGTTTTTAGATATTAAACATTTTGTTGGATGGACAATTATCACATGCTATACACCCATACATACATACATATATATATATATATATATATATATATATATATATATATATATATATATATGAAAATATATAGAAAATAGGAAAGAACTGGTTAGGTAAATAATCCAAAGTTCCTTAGTATTTTAGTTATTATTTTTAAAAATAGTGCTCGATACAAAAGTAGAGCATAAATATAATTATTTATTTAAAAATATGATTCCAACTCGCGACATAAGAGGTCTCATGTTTCAAAACAAGAGCCGAAGACTTCAATATAATTATTTGAATTAAATTGAGTTAAAGTAAGCTCTGTTCCATCTTCAAGCGAAATTTTTTTTGGAATAACTAATTTCTGAAATTTATATATGATAAAAATATACATTTGCGATGTGGTATATTTATGGATAAAAGTGCTTACTATCAGGGATAGAACGTATGTAAATATAAAGATGGCCTAAAGATTGCGTTCAAGCATATCAACTTCTATGGCTTATTTAATGCCGAAATCTGAATATTTCCGACGCAGTTTTATTTATTTATCTTCCTCTTTTTAGATATTAATGGTTTGGTGATACAAGTCTTACTAATTAACCTATAGCTGGGGGAGAAGAGGTGGATTAATAAATTTCCCAAAGGCGTTTGCGCATAATTAAATATAAGAAACCCAACGAGAACTGGAACACGTCTCTCTAATTAACAATTCCGAGCCATGACATCACAAGCACATCTAAGCTTATAAAACCTAGTTTTTTTAAGCGGTCACCCATCCGGGTACTGACTAGACTTGACCATGCTTAACCGGTGATCGTACGGGACCTGGTGTTTCAATGTGATGTAATCGTAAGCCTGAGTGCTTAGAGTGATATGGAAGGCCACTTGTTGAAGAGCTTGTGGGAATTAACTGCGGAACATTGTTGGGCGGTGGCTTAAGCAGACGGGAAAAAACTGCTAAGGGCGACACGTTATACCAAGTTTTGAGGAGTCATGATCGCCTATGACCTGAAGGGATGCGGCACACGGACGATGTTTCACAATCCATCAAAGTCTTCCCCAGTTATTCTTAGCATGATTTAAATCTCTTTCAAGTATTGTGTTACTTTGATCCTGTCAGAGAAGCTTGAATATTTCATAATTATCTGACCTTTTCACTGTTGTGTTTTAATAGCGAATATGTCTATATCTGATTCGAATTGTCAATTGTTATTATTAGTGCATTCCAGGCAATTCTTGCTCGAGTGAACTGCAGCATTGCAGCTTAGACCAGATACCAGGTTTGTTCGTGACAGCTTCTTCCTGTCGAACGTTTGTGCCTTAATTCAAGGCAAATAATTATTCGGCCGGATCGTTGCCTACGAAATAAAACCATAAGACGAAATTATAACAGTCAGTCAATTTTATTCAGCGGTAACCTTCTCGTAAGGCTGGTTGTAGACAAGCGTGGAGAAATTAGGTGAAGTGAGGGGACGAAGAGTTTAACCGACCTGTGCCTTCTTTTTCGTGTTAATGGCTAAAGGTCGTCTGTATTAGGTTGCTAGGGACCACTGTCTTATAGAACACAAGTACACAAGTGTTTATACTGTCAGAAATGTTATTCATCATGTCCGCTTCACTCAGATGATCTTCTTTGTCAGGGTCATTTGACTTGGCTCTTGAGATGTACGCTTCACTGAGCTGACCTTCTTTGTCAAGCCGATAATTGTCAAAACGATTTTTGCAATATGCTGCAGGTGTTTCTTTAAAGAGATATCAGCTAACAACTAATACTACTACATCACGTGTGAATATTTCTGCTGCTGTTTTGCATTATTTTCTTCCTTTTTTCTTACACGTATGCCGCTTAGATCAAAAGTTAAAACCATGTCTTTTAAATCCGAAGCACAGGCATCGCTAAGGGTAGTCATTGTCCATAAGATGCTACTAAACCAAACATTAACCCATGAACTAGAGTCAAGGTTTTAAACACTGTAGCGAATGTTGGACGGTCCCCTCAAAGATGAAGACGAGACTCGAGGCAGCGGAGATGTGGTTCTACAGAATGCTGCTGAGGAAATTATGGAGCGAGCGTGTGAGCAACGATGAGGTTTTTGGAGAGGATGCAAACAAGGAGCAGGCTCATACTTAACATAAGGAAGAGGGAGATGAAATTTCTTGGACACGTAATGAGAAAGAAGGACTTGGAGAATCTGATACTCACAGGTCGAATAGAGGGAAAAATGATCAATAGTGATCAATTAATTTCACTGTTAGCTCTAATATTCTGAGTTTTTATTTTATTTATTTTTTGTCTGAATTTATAGGGTGAGGAATTATCAATATTTATATTTGGACTATTGTCCTCATCTTTGTTGTTATCACCACGTTTCGGCCGTTGTGACCTCCGGCCTCCTTCCGGTGTATATGTCCCGTGGGACAATTTGCTGTAGTAAACATAGTGTTTGACTAATATTTAATATGGAAAATATTTCTCACTGTTAAATACAGAAAACTGAAATTAGGTACGTAAATTCTAACATAGATTTACCAAGGTGTGCAAGCATGTCTGTGACACTATATTTGTTGTTTGTCTATTTAACGGCATATCAACTCCTTATGGGTCATTTAATGATAAAATTTAATTTTCTAGAGTGCTTTCAAGTAAAAGAAATATGTTATGTTATTCTGCTTTCACAGTTGAATGCATGGTAAACGATGCTCAGCTTTTAGGCATTTACGTGCTTGGGTAGGTATAATTACTAAGAGGCGGTGATATGTGTGTTTTATGTTGCAGTTTCCTTGAAGTTATATTTTGGAATAAAGTTTGATTTCTTTCAGAAATTGTATGATATTATATGGCTAAATGTCATGAAAGGATTCTTTCATGTCAGTTGTTTGGTTGGCCGATCTTGTTTAGCGACCTCTACGGGTCATTCAATGACGAAATGTAAATAACTTGAACAATTTTGTGGCTTCAACTAAATGTATTTTGAACGTAATTTGTATGTCTTCAAATAAAAAGCCAAAAATCTGAAAACCGAATCACTTCCGGTTCCAAGAATTTTGGATAAAGAATTCTCAACTTGTATTAAATAATTAGTGTTCAACAAATAAAATGGTGCCGTTAAATTTGATAATATTTCACTGTTAGCTATAATATTGTGAGGTTTTTTTTTTTGTTTTTTTTTTTTTTTTTTTTTTTGTCTGATTTTATAAGCTGAGGAATTGTCATTATTTTCACTATTTATATTTGGATTATTGACTTCATCTTTGTTGTTGTTATCACAACGTTACGGTCGTTGCGTCCTCCGGCCTTCCTCAGATGTAAATGTGCCGTAGGACAATTTGCTGTAGTAAGCATAAAACCATAAAGTTAACCAAGGTTGCTGATTAGGTTGCAACTGCTGCTGTTGAATGTCATGCTTTGCTGCCGTCTATGTTTTGATTGCTATTGCTGCTACAGTTGAAGGTATGTTGTCATTTGTCTTTCTTTCTTTATTAGATATATGGTGTGTTGAATATTTGGCTTAATCTGCCGAATTGTCTATGAATTCACTTACTTTTTTCCTTTGAAGAATATAAGGCTTCTTAAACAATCGTAGCTCAAAATGAGGCTAAATAAATTTAGAATGAAAACTATATTTTCCTCGGAGAACGTAAATATGTTAATAAAGATCAAAAACGTTAGCTATTTCTTTTTTTCTTTCTTTCTTTTTTTTTTTTTTTTTTTTTTTTGACTTTACTTTCTCAACACAAGAAAATAACCCCTTTCCTGATTATATTAATTGCTTGCAGGCGTTAAGTCATAGAGATAGGGACGCCATTTTAAATCCTTGGCTCCATGAAGGCGCCATTTCGCCACCGGAGACATGATTTATCATCTCGTATAATTGGAGAGCTTTTGTCTGGTTATCATCTGAGGCGGACGTTTGGCTGAATGATTCAAAATAGAGACACTCTAATAATATTCAAATTTTAAGAGACACGGAAAACGTCTTTTCTTGTTTGCTTGTTTTGAACTGATTGAAACGGAAAATTTTGATTGCTTGGTTTGGTTATTATTTTATATAGAAAATAGTTCTCCCTGTAAAATACAGAAAACTGAAATTAGGTACTTTAATTCTGTCATAGTATGCGGGTTTTTATAGCCTCTGAATTTATGTGACCAATAATTTGTCCTCTGTAGAAAATAAGGGTAAAAAGAGCATTGTCACGACACGGCGAGAGAAAACAGTGCAGCACCAAACTTGAGTGGAAAAAAGAAAGGCTTTATATCAGAAAGAGGAAGAGAGAAAAGAGAAGATAGAAAAAATTGGGTTTAAAAATCGTTGCAAAAAAACAGTGATTTTTGTGAGGACTTAACTGGTAGTAGCAAAGTTCGTTTGGTTAACAGTTCTTCTCAGTTTTGTTGCAATGTCGGAATATATTCGTCTTCAGGTCGAAGAGGGATTCAGTTTTCGGATGCTTTGTTGCAACTGTTGGGACCTTCTAGTTCCTATGTTGTGTTCTTGGCCGCTCCATTTTCGGACACCATGTGGCTGCTGGTTGAGTTTTACGGAGCTAAATTAGTCCATCCTGACTCGTCGGTGTCCTAGGAAAAAAAGAGGCCGTGATAGGCTGCTTTCAGCCCAACCCAGGGGCCGGTGACGACGACCCCTATGAAAAGGGAGGCAATTCATTTATGTATATAATATTTTCAATAATAGATTTACCAGGGTGTTTAAGCATGTCTGCGGCACTATATTTGTTGTTTGTTTATTTAACGGTATGTCAATTCCTTATGTGTCATTTAATGATGAAATTTAATTTTCTAGGGTGTTTTCAAGTAAAAAACGTATATGTTATTCTGCTTTCACAATTGAATACATGGTAAACGATGCTCAGCTTTTACGCATATACATATTTGTGCGGATATAATTATAAGAGGCAGTGATATGTGTGTCTTATATTGCAGTTTTGATGAAGTTATATTTTGAAATACAGTTTGATTTCTTTCAGAAATTGTAAGATATTATATGGCTAAATGCCATGAAAGAATTCTTCCATATTGGTTGTTAGGTTGGTTGATTCCATGCCAAAATGTAAATAATTTGAACAATTTTATGGCTTCAACTAAATATATTTTGAACGCAATTGTATGCCTTCAAATACAGATAAAATATATTGCTGGTCATGTTGCTTAAGAAATGTATTGTCGCTATTTTTTAACAAAAAACAGAAATGTATTGCTGGTATTTTTTAATGTATTTTTACTGGGACCCTAACAGGTGCTACCACCCGAGTCAAGGCGGGCCTGGGAACAGCAGCAATTAAGGTGTGGTTCCACGCTCTTCAAAATTTCCAATCTCCCGATCAGAGAGGCCTTGCTACCGTATATAATTTATAGTCATAACTACAGAATATGTATGCATCCAAATACATGCGTGATTTTGCCTATAGCCGGATCGTATTTATAGATCTACATAAGTGTGTATTTTCCGCAAAAATCTATTTACACACTTGAAATTAATTAAAACAAAACGAATAATTCCGTTATTTTTTTTTTTTTCGTATTTTTCCACTGAAACCTGATCCAGTGCAAATGTTAGTAGTTCGTATGTCCATTTCACGATGTCGTTCCTTGCAGATTGACCACAGATCCTCGATTGGATTTAAATAAAAAGAGTTTCCTGACAAGTAGAGTAATTTGATTTGCTCACTGGTAAGACTTGCCATTATGTTCGTGCAGCGTTACAAATTTTCGTACGCTTCCTTGGAGCAACGTCCATCGCAGACGATGGCTGTAGGACAACTAATCGATAGTCGAGACAATAGTTTGTGGACGTGATAAAAATCTGATGCAATCAAAGACAAGGTAATAATTTTCAAGGCCAAACAAATTTCATCATACACCCCGAAAATAGATTCATATTACTGCACACCCCGCAAATGACCTACTCTGAGGAAAAAATAGAAATCGATTGCACCTTGTCAATTACAGTGGGTCTATAACCGACCGTATGGTGAAAGAAAGGAAAATAAAGCGGCTGTTTCAATTAATTTGCACAAGGATGTACATTTAAAATATTATAAATACCCATGAAAATTTCACAGTTTATCTATTTGTATTTTCTGCTGAATCTTAATTCTTAAGTTAGTGGTTGAAACGACAATCATTCATTCATTAATTTTTTTTTTTTCAGTTGGCGCATTTTACGTCACTGTATCTCACAATCGTTGTTCATGGTGACACAATGGTGACAGAATGGTGCAATGGTTTACCGGTTTCTTTTTGCACCGAGGATGTTGACATTACGCCGTCCCTCCTCTAGGAGAAGAATTTGTTTTTGAAGTTGCCTAAAGAAGCAGAAAGTAGAAAGCAGCAGGCGGTTTTGGATTCAAAGTTTCCTTCTCCCAGACTATAGAATTCCGTGTGCCTTCCTATTTCTGTCTATATTTCTGGAATGAGGTATCATGTACATTATTCGGACTATTGTCCTCATCTTTGTCGCCATATTTATTACAACGTTTCGGCTGTTGTACGCTCCGGCCTTCTTCAGGTGGTTGGAATGTCGAACTGAACCCTTTATTTCACTCACTGGGGTAGACTGTTTTAGTTCCACGTGCCATGTTTAATGGATGTCAGTTATCAGTTATCTCCTGTTAATTTTTCCTCTGAAAGTTCTCCACTGCCTTAACCGGTCATTGAACTCACACTCTTTGGGTCTGTCACTGGATCTAACCAACGCCTTTATCCACTGTGCCATGTGTCCTCGGGTGTATGAATTTCTGTGTATTATAAACTTATCAGCAACCATTTTTACCAGTGCTCATATGCAGTTTTTGCTGTTCTCCACTGACCTAACCGGTTATTGTCCTGTCACTGGATCTAACCAACGCCTTTATCCACTGTGCCATGTGTCCTTCAGGACATGCATATACATATCTGGAGAAAGAAGAGATGAATTTATTAGTTATTTAGTTTTGAATTCAAAGTTTTCTTCTCCTAGACTATAGAATTCCGTGTCTTGCTATTTTATCCATATCTGGAGAGTGAAAAGATGAATTTATATCTTTCCCAAGGTAAGAATCATTTCACATAAGTGAATATATTGAACTCGACTGGAATTCGAACTCTACTCACCGGTTCCTCAATCCGAGCCGCTCTCCATTACTCCATCGCGTCTTCATATCTGTAGAAACTCCCCTATAAATATCTGAGCTCAACAATTTAACAAAATATTACAATGAAAATCATAAATATGAATGCCGGTCGTTGTTTTAAGAAGTAAGGGGATACAAATGAAAAGATTTGAAAATTACAGCTTTTTCCATTTCACTGAAACAGCCGCTAAACACTTCTATGTTCTTTCTTTCTACTATTTATTTTCTAAATGGAAAACAAGTAGCGTCTTTGATATGTTATTTTCATCTTACCACGCGATCAAAACGGAATATGCCTTAATTTGTGAGCATTTACTTAGTGAGGGACAATTGGAATACTGATAAGTTAAGGAAACATGGACTTTTATTAGCTAGAGAGATGCAACCATAGATAGATAGATAGATAGATGTCGAGACAATAATATAGATAGATTTGGAGACAATAAGATAGATAGATAGATAGATAGATAGATAGATAGATAGATAGATAGATAGATAGATAGATAGATTTCAAAATTTTATTCTTTTTTTACGTGAACTTACTCTTTTCACTGTATGTTCAGTCTTTCGTTGAAATAAACTCTTACAACAAAAAAGCAACGCGTCCAGCTGTTTAGTTCACTACGCATTAATGGTTTCAGAGCATTTAATTGAAGTATTCCTACGCCAGAAAATTGTGTCTATTCGTTTACCTTTTGAATTACAACTTAGTCCGTGTGTTCGACCCGGCGAGCGTGAAATAGCGCGTCACTAAGCCATTTATAAATAAATAATAATAAAGCTACACACCTAGGACCTGCTGGATCTGCTGCAATATGAGTGTGATCGATGAACCGGTTTTTTTTAATAACAGCAGACAAGTCAACTTAGTGGATAAAAATATAGTCATCAGTCCGTGTGCGATGCGAGCGCGAATAGCGAATAATACTGATACTGACTTTGGAAACAGACGACAAATCGGGCACAACTGAAACAGAAAATATTTGAATTATTTTTCTATTGCTTTGAATTATTTTTCTATTGCTTTGATTTATTTTTCTATTGCTTTGTTAAGTGTAACCTGCTTAAATCATCTAACACAATGTTTATAGCATAGGATTTTGAGAGAAATTAAAATACCGACTAAAAAAATGAATTCGCTTTTAAAATGAATTTTCTAATAATTTTGTCATTCTTCGGTTTACTCTTTCGTTTTCTTTTTAGTAATTTCACCCCAAGCAAGGCAATAAAGACACTATGATGCAAAAGGTTACCGAGTGTTAGAAAATAGCAGAAAAAACTACTATTAAGAATAGAGACCAATAAAATAATAAGAACCAAGAAGACAAGATAACGATTGACATTGCATTTAGATTTTTGAAGATCAAAGTTGACTGGGAAGCAAGAAGCTGGAAGAGAGTTCCATAAACGAGAAGTGCAATAGAAGAAACTGTTAGCATAGAACTTACGGTTACATCTAGCCATTTCAACTGTAAAAACTAGTAATGCGCAGGAATCTAGGAACCATAGAGGAAAGTAATATTTATTTCTGCTATGTACAGAAAATGTGGCACAAGGCCAAAATGCGGAATGGGAGAAAAGGACGGTCTTCTTCTGTCTTAATTTTAAACATAGCTAGCCACAAACACTGACCTAAACATACCACAATATTCTTTACACCAAAACAACATATTCTTACTTACATCCACCATAATACCTCATTGTCTCTATGAAAATCCTAACTAGTCTCCATATGTACAATTCATTGTCTATGGGGGAGAGGAATAAAACAACAATTTAAAAGCAAAGAGTGATATTGTTGAGGGGTTCTCCCCTTTCTACACAATTAAACTCATCCAGGGTATACATATACTACTGCTAGTGAATACCCGACAGCGACGAACGAGTACGAACCAGAAACGAACGTAGCGAGCAAGAGTCACAGCGAGAAAGTACGTAGACTCAGTAAGAAGTCATACAGTGATACGTCGATACCAAAGACTATATATATTTTGCTACTAACCTGTATTCCTGGAACTACTAACCTGCATTACCAGTTTGTATTATTACGTTAATACATTTATTTTCCTATATTCATTCTTGGCGTTTGTTATTTATTGGTACCGGATTTCATCCCGGAATCCACAACAGATATTTATTCTGCTCTGTACAGAAATGTGGCACAAGGCCAAAATGGGGGATGGGGAAAAGGACTGTTTTCTTCTGTCTTAACATTAAACTTAGCTAGCCACAAACACTGACCCAAACATACCACAATATTCCTAACGCCAAAACAACGCATTCTTACTTACCTTTCTAACTACATCCACCATAATACCTCATTGTCTCTATGAAAGTCTTAACTAAACGCCATATGTACAATTCGTTGTCTGGGGGGGGGATAAAACGACAAATTCAAAACTAAACCCAATGAGTATTTACGATATGAATATCTATAGAAGAAAGTTCATCAAAACAATAACGATGAAAGTATTTATAGAAAAGGCAGAGGGAGGCTAAGTTACGGCGGTGGGAAAAGCACTGAAACCGAGGTGCGAGGTCAGGATCATTAACATTGCAGATTTTTCTTTAGCTTTTATCAAGAATCTCTAAATGTATAACAGGAACCCCAGACCAGATGAATCAACAATATTCCAAGCAAGAACGAATAGTAGACTTATAGATGTGTAAGATAGATTCTGGAAAGAAAAATTGTCTAGCACGATACTTTTTCACTCCAGAATCTAGCTTACATATTCTGTTTCAATTTCTTCTTCATCTTCTTCAATTAATACTATGAGATATTTTTGCATCATCAATACCGTGGTGTTTTCAAACTCCCACTTAAAACATTACTAATTTTTTACTTGTTATTTATTGCCTTGCGAATTCTTATTTCTTGTTATTTATTGCCTTGCGAATTTTGCGCGGTCGTTGTGGTCAACGCTCCCCTTCATCTCATAAATAGCAGAAAGTTCCACCGGGGATATTGAGGTTACCCCCGTCTCTCCTCTCAGAGGTGGATTCGTTTTTTAAATTACCTTCTTCTAGCCTTTACCTAAAGAGCAGGACCTACAAGGCAGCCGGTGGTTTAAATTCAGAAATTGTTTCCCAAAGACTGGTTGCCAGACAAGGATATATGGCCAAATCTGCTATTTTACCTATAGCTTGGGGAGAAGAGATGTATTCATACCTTTTCCTAGGGCATTAGTTCGTAAGGGAATGTAATGAACACGACTGGAAATCGAACTCGGCTCTCCAACCCGAACCACTAACCATTTCTCTACCGTGGCTCCTCTTATATATATATATATAAACAGTATATATAATTTATAAACAGGGATCATAACATTCATCTACAGGTCCGGGTTAATGTACTTTATTAAATTTGTTTGCGAAGATGTATTCTTGCCATATATATCATTAACTTCTGTTTTTTTTGTATGAATGATTCATGTAATATATATATATATATATATATATATATATATATATATATATATATATATATATATATAGTTTTATGAATTTCTAAATTTCAAAAAATTCCAATATGAAAATATGTTTCCTTTTAATGTCAGTAAAATTACTGCTGGTAATCCACACAAAGTTCTGTAATTCTGGTAATTCTCTCAAAGTTCTCCACTGCCTTAAACGGGTATTGAACTCACACTCTTTGGGTCCTGTCACTGGATCTAACTAACGCATTTATCCACTGTGCCATGTGTCCTTGAGGACATCTGGGTATGAATTTCTGGGTATTATAAACCTAATGTCTTCAGCAACCATTTTTTACCAGTGCTCATTGTAGAGAAGAAGGACGATTGGTGAGACGGCCCCGGGGATGGAGAAACACCGGTCTTCACCGGCGGTGTATAAATACGTCCGGTCTCGGACTCGGGAGGGTTAAATCAACTTTACACTCATGTTGTAATTTTTGCTCTTATCATTCCATGTTTTTTATCATAGCTCATATTGCATTTTTGTTGTTGTTATTGTATTTCCTTAAGGCATGAGCTACCAGGGATCCCTTCAAAGAGTCTATATTGGAACTTTTTCCAGTCAAACCGAAAGCTCCAACCACAACTTGAATTATGTCTTTATGTACTACATTATTTTAGATTTCCACTGTATTGAGATCCTTAGAGTTTGATAGTTTTCTGTTCAAAGATATATCAGAGTCTGCAGGAACTGCCGTGTCAATAAAAAAACTCATTCTGTTTTAGTGGTTTTTGATTACGATGTATAAGCCATTAGGTTTGCTTGTTCTCTCTGTGTTTATTAGAGTCCCATGAAATTATTTCTCGTTCAATCTCTCTAGCCGGGTCTTGGTCGTGTTCTTACGAACGTCTTACACTTTCTTTCCTGTAAAGTTGCAGACTTTCCAATGCAGATATTGCCTTACACTTCCATGCCGAGTTTTAGATTCGTTGAATACCAGCGGCAATTTTTCAGTATGTTTATTTACTTGATAATTTCTAGTTAACAATTTTTACTATTATTATTTCAGTTTTATTGGTTTTATTTATTTGGGTAACGTTATATTTTAAAACCATTTCGAAGCTTTCTATTTACATATTTCTTGTGATACTTGAGTTTACACATTCAGTTGACAAACTTATTGAAGAAAATTTTAGAAGTACAAGTTGCGATGGGTAAATTGTCGCATTTTTTAATTTCGCGCATGCGCGTTGTTTGTTTTTGATTTTGTCAACTGCACAGTATAGTAGGATCAGTTGGGCACAGACTGTGAGAAAAAGAGCACCATAACGCAATTCACTCCGCCAGAAATTTGGAAACAGCATGCAGTACTGCTTGGCATTCGCGCTGAAAGCTCCAATATGAACGAAGTGTTTGGGTGTCAATCTGAGGACAGTGCAGAGGATTCGGAAAGAACTGGATGAGTCTAATGGTGATTACGAAAGTGTTTGGAGTGTTCACTAGTAATGGCGACGTTATGCCTCCATTCATCTTCCCACAGAGCCACAGATTCAACACGGAGGCCTACATCAAGTCCCTTGAGGAGGTAGTGCTTCCCTGGGTCAAGAGATTAGCTGGTGGAAGCAACAGGAATCTTCACCGTGCCACACAAACAGGAAATCCTAGTCATAGTCCTTTCTGCGACTACATCACCCCTTACATCTGACCAGCTAACTCCCCAGACTGCAACTCCCTAGATTATTATGTGTGGGGAGCAGTTGAGCGACAGACTAACAAAACTTCTTGTAACACCAAAGATGAACTGACAGCAAGGATTATGGCAGTATTCATTAACTTCAACAAGGAGATAGTCCTGAAGCGTTTGGGAGATTCCGAAGTTGTCTGGAGGCCGTGGTTGAAGCCAATGGCAATTTTATTGAATAGATTTACTCTTTAGTATTTCAAGATATTTTTGTGCAATTTGGGAAAATATATCTGTTAAAATGAGATGTCAGTGTTATTTTCATTTTTGCGTAACTCAGACAACAATTTATCCATCGCATCATGGAGATATGACTGGGCGAGAAATTTAATCAACTAAGTACTCTGCAAATGATTGGGACTTGACCCTTTTCGCCAACACTATTTATAAAAGCCAGAATTTCTGCTAATAAAAAAAGAAATCCTGTGCCCTTTAGATTTCAAACAGCTCATCCAATCTAGGCCATGATATCAGATTTAGTTATCGTGAAAATAGAAAAGAAGATATGTCTGATCTTATGTTTAAACGTCGAGCAATTTTCGCGGGCTCAGAGTGTGACCGATGCGTTTATTCTAAGCCCTCTTTTGACCAGGGACTTAACTTCTTGAAGACGTTCACGGATTTCTTTTTGTATATTTAAAGTTGTTTAGTGTTTTTTTTTTTAATTTTATACGTTTTTTTTTTTAATAAAGCTTCAGTGTATCTAATAATACTAGCACTTTTTATTTTTCCTTTATAAACAATTTTTATTTTACAGAAAAAGACATAATATAAACAAATAAATACAGACTTTCTCCCAAATGCTCATTGGTTTAAAAAAATCTACTCCTAATTCTCATAGCTAATAATTTCTATTAACTTATTTTCCTAAATGAACTTTATAATTGGGATATATTTTAATTATGTATGGAAAACAAAGTAATCCACGTAGCTACCATTACTAGCCAAAATGATATTTAATTTTTAAACGTTTTCATGACTTTTCAGACGAGCGGTAATTAATATTTCATCAATGCTGAAAAGTTCTCGATTGACTTACACTACGAAATCTAACCAAATGACCAAAATGCTCGATTGTAGGTATAGTAAAAGGAATTTCGTTTCGTTTTTTTTTTTGTTTTTTGTTTTTGTTTTTGTTTTTTTTTAAGCTGAGACCTTCCGAACTTTCTCTTCAGACATAGATCAACTACAGCCATTATTATTATGGTCATGATAGATTTTCAAGTTCATCTATCTATTATCTAGCGAAAACTATCTTACTAAAACCGTGATTATTTTGATTATCCCCCCATAAACCATACCAGTTAATCTTTAATGCTCCCTTCAATAT
Source organism: Acanthosepion pharaonis (assembly GCA_903632075.3). Lineage (NCBI taxonomy): Eukaryota > Metazoa > Mollusca > Cephalopoda > Sepiida > Sepiidae > Acanthosepion > Acanthosepion pharaonis. The sequence goes on along the minus strand of CAHIKZ030000890.1, from coordinate 4,142,957 downwards.
TTTTTTTTAAATTGTCAAATAAGACAAAAACTTTAAAAAAAAAAAATGACAAACATGACAAATGAGAACTAATATTGATTTAAACAGTTTATTACATAATGTTATATTCAATATGTTTTATGTTTTCCTTTAAATGAAGCCTGTCGGGCTTATCGAGGACCATACTGTGATAACTCGGCTTAAGTCGTTTCAGATACATATCAAAGGGATTGAATCAAGCTGTTTTTGCACACCTACACACATACACCTCCCCAATGAAATTTTCCCCTTTTGATTTAATTTAAATTTGAACAAGAGAATGACTTCTATCTAGAAGGAGAAAGCCAGAAGATGGAGGTCACATTGGCAAGATCATCGAGTAATATTGAAATGCAACATTTTTCTTCACTAATTATAACAATGATTTAAAATCAATCATCATTTTCTCACAAAAAAATGCGTGACATGCAGCAAGGCGCGGATAATTCGGCTAGTAAGTATAATAAAATACACTTAGAATTAAAAAGAGGCAGCTGAAATTTCTAGGATACATAATGGGGGATGGCTTTAAGAATTTGATAGTCGCAGGAAGTACTGACAGAGGAAAGGAGCGAATAAGCAACCTAAGGAGCTTGTATAAATAATTGGCAGAACAGGCATTAGGAGAGATAGCAAAAAAAAATGACAAACCTTGCTAATGCATACAATGTTGAGGAGAGTCGGGATTTCGACGCCCTGCAAGGACACGGCACGACACGTAGAAAAAGAAAGTATATTACTTTCGAATTTATCATATATTTGCAAACAGAATAAGCAATGTGTAACCATAGACGCAACCCTACGGCCAGAAGACTAAAACTCGTTAATACTGTCCTCGTGTGCGACCTTTTTTGGATTGTGAAAATCTCAAAAATGTAGGACATGATGACATCAGTAATTCTAGTCGTAATTGGAGCCCTCGGATTGATTGGAAAAGATTCGGATAGGCTCATTGAAGGGATTCATGGTAGCCCATGCCTTAAAGAAATACAAAAAAAATTGTTCTCACAAGGACAGCTCAAATATTACGAAGAGCTTTTCTATGGGAAATGTGTGTGGGGTCTTAGGTCGTTTATTTATTTATTTATTACAAAGATTTCAGTGGAAATTATCATGATGACATTCTGACCTTAGGTCTCTGGTTGGGACCCAGAATGAAATGAGTATACAACAGAAGTCAAAGTGAATACTACTACTACTACTACTACTAATAATAATAATAATAATAATAATAATAATAATAATAATAATAATAATTATAATTATTATTATTAATAATAATAATAATAATTATTAATAATAATAATAATAATAATAATTATAATTATTATTTTTATTATTATTATTATTATTAAGAAGAAGAAGAAGAAGAAGAAGAAGAAGAATACGTCAATGATTTAAACTATGGAATTCTAAAAGAAAGTAATTGGAGTACCAGTGATCATTGCAGCACTGGGAACGTTTTACAAAAAAATATGGAAAATCTTGCGGATATTGGATAATGATTTGAAAACAAATCTCGCCTGCGAGGAACTGCTCGGATACTTCGGGAAGTCTTTGATAAAGAAAGCTTTTCTCCGAAAAGAAAAAATGGCCGCTTTATTTCCTTAAGTCACGAGAGGTAACCTGAAAATGAACTTTTTTACCAACAACCAGCATCATATGCAGGGAATAACAATAATAAAAATAATAATAAATAAATAAAGAAGAAGAAGAAGGAGGAGGAGGAGAAGGAGGAGGAGAAAAGATATAGGAGGAAGAAGGATAATAACAAATTTTATCGATATCAATTATGATTCCTCTCCTATCATCTTTGCATAAGTATGAATAAATCAGGGAACACTTACCTAATTCGGTCCGTCACAACCGGAAGTAGATAAATTGAAAATCCCTGACAGTAAATTCCTAGAGAGCATATGTTGAGCGGGAAATATGAGTAACAAGTATTGACCAATGAGAAACCTAAATTAGATATTGTCTATTTGTGCTGTTTTTGTTTTGTTTTTAAGACAAGAGGAGAGATAGATGGAGATGTATCTCATTGTGAGTTTAGCATAGCTGGATATCCATTTGCGTGTGCTTATGCCTCTCATCTCCCTCTGTTCTGGTTGGTATCAATGTCTTTCTGCATTTCCTCTGTGGACAAATTTGACTCTTTGTTGGTGTCTCACATTATCGATTTGCGCATGCGTGTGAATTTCGATACGTAACGCAGTTTGGCAGCCAATGAGCCATTATATATATGTGTCTGTTGTGGCGATGTTTGTGTGTGTGTGTACATCGTTGCACGCATATTTACGTTTGTAGGGGTCGGTTGGTTTGCACTAACCGAACAATGGAGATATTATTTCGTGTTAATGCCATTGCGAGCGTAAATTCCCCTGTCCACTTATTTTTACTTAGTGCTTCTTTATAAGCCATGTTTCTGCATACGAACTAATAGTGATGCCGTGTATAACCTACCATTGACTTAGTCAATAAGGGAATGATGATAGAACATATATATATATATATATATATATATATATATATATATATATATATATATATATTATATGTATATATATTAATATGTATATTCCTGAAGCCCGTTCGTAACCCGAAATGTTCGTAAACCAAAACTATTTTTCCAATAAGAATCAATGCAAAATGGATTAATCTGTCCCTAGACCCAAGATGAATGTTTAAACTTCTGCAAGAGTACTTTGTGCAGAAGTTTAGACACAAAACTAATAAAAACCAATAAATCTAAGAAAAAATAAATAAACCCAATACTAAACAGATAAAATATAGACGAATACTTTACGTACCTGTATATAGGAGTAAATGGCGCAAGTGGAAGGTGATCTGGAAGGGGTAGAAAATAGATATCATTGTTTTGAAAAGAGAAGGAAAGACATAATCGTCTCTTTATTTATAAGAATATTATAGATCGTTGATTTTGCCATATGAAACTGAGTAGGAAGAGACAATATCATCAACAATTGTTTTTCTCTTAACTTTTTATTTTCCTTTACCAGTATCACTGCTAGCTTTCTTTGGAGCCATGACTGAGGACTAACGAAGAGAGAAAAAAAAGGCACAGTGCAATAAAATTGGAAAAGAGAAACCCAGCACAACACACGAATGTATACAACATGGCGGTCGACTAAGAAATGATTCCGTTCGGGTTAACTCAGTTCGGTAATGTTGTTCGAGAACCAAAATACATGTATGTGTATGCACCTATGTATATATATTTCTATATTTTGCATATGTATGTGTATATTTACCACTAATATTATATATATATATATATATATATATATATATAGTTGGATTGATGTGAGTTTGTGACTCTGGGTTTCACACTTTTGCGATTGTCAGACAAACAGTTTATCTGACGATCGCAAAAGTGTGAAATCAATCCAAGTAAATATGTTAGCTCTATCAGTGATATTGAGCGCTTTCCAATAAGTACTGCGCATATATAATATATGAATAATATATATAATAAATTGCATATATATATATATATATATATATATATATATATTTATATACATACACATTTCACACATACAAACACACACACACACACATATATATATATATATATAGAGAGAGAGAGAGAGAGATTAATAAAAAAGAAGAGGAAAAATTATTCTTAGCCAACACGTTTCGTCCTCTTAGTGACTTTATTAAGGCAAGTGTAAGAATTTATTTTGTTGCACGTGTTTGCATACAAGAGCAAGGATGCCATTGTTTTATCAAGGCTTTTAACTTTGAGAATGGTCATGAATATTCATCAGGTGATTGAAAGGTCAATCCAAACATGTGGAATACACAAAGTCCCATAATTCAAAGTCTGGTAAGACAAAAATTAAGCGACAAATATTCAAAATTTTTTTTAAAATGAATATATATAGTTTAAATTGTGATCAGATTGCTATGGTTTCGGATGGACGCACGTACTGTACAGCTTCAAAAACAAAAGATACATGTGAAGCACAGAATATTCATGAACGTTATCAAATTTAAAAGCCTTGATAAATGAATCACATCCTTACGCTTGTATATAAACACGTGCCAGAAAATAAATCTTTACATTTGCCTTGATTAAGGATATTTGCCACCCCCCCCCTCTGTCAGATGTGGCACAAGGTCGAATTTAATGTGGGTCATCCGAGCCCGTAGGCTCGGACAAACATTCCCCGTAAACCCCGTAAAAAACAGTGTCGGGTAGCTGTCTACTACCCCAGACGAGACTCTACTCGAGACTCTGTGTTCCTCTCCGCCCGAAGGAAGAGAGTTCGAGCAGCTTAGATGGAGACAAATCTCCAACTAATTGCTGAAGCAAGTCTTGATTAAGACCCCCAGAAAAACGAAACGCGTCGGCTAAGTATAGTTTTTTCTCTATCTTTTTATTCATTTTGTTCATTTCCAGATATCAGAAAATAATTTACATATAATTGATATATATATATATATATATACAACTTAACGGCACACCGCGAAATTGATATTAAGGACATCGGGCTGTATAGAGATGACGGGTTCATGGTGGTGAGGAGTTCTACTAGTTTTAAGATTGAAAAAATCAGAAAAATTATATTTAGTGAATTTAAGAAACTAAACTTAAAGATAACTGTCTCTTCTAATTTGAAAAGGGTTAACTTCCTCGACGTAACTCTAGACTTACCAGGCAACACATACCAACCTTTATAGAAAACCAAATGCTAACCCTTTATACATACAATCGAAGTCAAACCATCCTCCATCAATAATTAAACATATACCCTCATCAATAGAAAATAGAATTAGCATTAACTCCGCAAACAAGGAAATATTCCAACAACACAATGGCTTCTATAACACTGCCCTAAAAAATAGTGGTTATAAAAATGCTAACATTAACTATAGAGAAAATTACACTGGCCATAGGAAAAAAAACAGGAAAAGAAATATCATTTGGTACACCCCTCCGTTCAACCAAAGGGTTAGTATTAAACTAGGACAGAAATTCTTAGCTCTAATTGATAAACACTTCCCCACCAATAGTAAGCTTAGTAATATATTCAATAAGAACACCCTGAAATTGAGTTACAGCTGCTCTGATAATCTTGAACGTATAATAAAAAAACACAATAATAAGATATTGAACAAACCCCCATGCCAAAACAGTATTAATAAAAACTCTGCACTTAAATCAGACGATAAAAGGGAAAAATTATGTAACTGTAGAAACCTAGAAGACTGCCCATTAGAAAATAAATGTTGTATTAATTCTGTGGTATACCAATGTACTATTTCATCCACAGAGAGCCATAGTACTAATATGATATACATTGGGTCCACGAAGAATAATTTTAAAGATAGATGGAGGCAGCATAAGTGCTCCTTTAATAATATAAACAAAAGAAATCAGACTTCACTATCAAAATATTTTTGGCACCTGAA
>CAHIKZ030000890.1:4042500-4132500 GCA_903632075.3 Acanthosepion pharaonis | reverse complement strand
ATATTTTCTTTTTGTTATTGCTCCTAAATCCTGTTCTGCCATCCACTAATTCAAGCGCAATATCTTATGCGTTGTTTTTCTCTGTCTCTCTTGCCTTCAATATGTCCTTTGAGTATCAAACTTTCCAAGCCTATTTTCCTCATTATTTCAACGGTCTTTTCCTGATGTTAACTATAAGTGTCCTTTTTCTTTCCATTTTTTCTAAAACTTCGTCATTGCTCACATTTTCTGCTAATGGTATTCTCAGCCTCCTTCTGTAGAACCACATTTCTACTACCTCAAGTCTCTTCTTCATCTTTTCACCTAAAGATTGTCCAGAATACACTGCCATATAGGAGGAGGATTGATATTACGTACTTTTCTTTGTTTCTAACGAAATCTATATATTTAAAAATATTCTTCTTCTACGTGCCATGCCTCTTTCAGGACATTGGAGATCATGATTCTCCACAATTTCCTCTTCTTTGCAGTACTTAGTAAATTTTGTCATTTTGTTATTCTTCCTAATCCCTGTTCTGCCATCCATTTACACAGGCTCATTCTTCTTTTTCTATGTGCTGTGTCTCTTTAGGGCGTTGGCGATCGGGGCTCTCCACAATTTCCTGTTCTTTGTACCTCTTAATAAATTTTGTTTTTTCGTAATTTCTTCTAAACCTTGTTCCGCCATCCATCTACGCAAGCTCACTAAATCTTTTATGCGCTGTTTTTCTCTGTTTCTCTTGCCCTCAAACTGTCCTGTGAGCATCAGATTTTCCAAACCGTCCTTCCTCATTATGTGCCCCAGAAATTTCATCTGTCTCTTCCTGGTGTTAAGTATAAGTTTCGTTGTTCTTTCAATTTTCCCTAAAACTTCGTCGTTACTCACATATTCTGTTTATGGTATCTTCAGTATCTTTATGTAAAACCACATTTCTGTTGCCTCAAGTCTCTTCTTCATTTTTGAGGACATTGTCCAGCATTCACTTCAATACATCTCACTCACTCACAAGCATATAAAAATTCTACCTCCGCATAGGTAGCATTTAGCTTCATATAGCTTTAAAATGATATTCACCCTTACAAGGCCTAAGAATCACTCGAAGTAGATGGTTAAGAGTTGTTACAATTTTTGGATACATTATGTAACTAGTGAGCTAGCCCAAATGACTTGAGTCACTTTATAGTCCACCAATAGAAGGTTAACCAATCAGAAGACGTAGAATATTCAATCCGTCGTGTATAAAGGCGGCCATTTTGTTTACTCTATCCGGATGTCCAGTTCCAGCTTGTCAGGAGAAGAGGAACAGAAGGAAGAACTACGCTCTGCTACTTTACCGGGATATCCACTGCTAACCTGAACTACGCTTCCCTACTGTCTTCGAAATATTCACTGCTAACCTCTGGATTCTATACTCGAAGACGACCGTTATCATGAACGACAAGAATCAGAGTCGGTTCCACAATGCAGCGGTTTGTAGGAAGAAGCTGTTCGAGTGGATCTTACATGTCACCAGTGGAATATGAAGGGGGATGAGGAAATTGGCAGACAATTGCTGATACCTCTTGACGCGTGGGACCGAACGCTTACACAAAGGTTCGTCTCCGAAACTCTGGAGTCGGGGTGCTAAGTGACTATTTTTTTATATTAGTATTAATCCTATATGAGGTTCGTTCAAAAAGTTATACGCCTCATTCAGAAAGAAAAGTCATAGATGAACATTTTTGTTGTGGCAACACATTACAGCTTCTTATAAAACTGGAAAAAATAATTCAGATTTTTGTTTTTATTTCTGTACAGGTGAGGCTCATACAAAGGTCAAAGGTATACAAAAAATCTAAAGGCGGACTAAACAGAGAGCCGAACAGTTATAAATAATCTGCAGAAGAATGGTATGACAGCCAAGAAAATCCATGATGACATGGTTATGACACTTGCTGAGGACTCGCCTTACTATGCGACTGTGAAGAAGTGGGCTGTTGAGTTCAAGCGCAGCAGGAGTAACACAGAAGATGACCTTCGGACAGGTCGTCCAAAAACCGCGAGCATTGATGAACAAGATTTTGGATGACAGACGTCTTACTTCTCCAGCAGGTAAGCTAAATTCATAAGAATTCGTTCTGCTTCGATCTATACTGTTCGATATGTGATCTTTGGTATGAGCAAACTACCTGCAAGATGGGTCCTAAGAATGCTGACACCAGACCAGAAGCAGAAAAGGGTTGACATTTCCAGGACACTACTGACTTGATTCCAGACTGACTACCGCAGATTAGGAACTCAAGATGAAACCTGGATTCACCAATTCAAACCCGAATCAAAGATTCAAAGAAAACAGTGAAAACACTCTGGTTTTCCACCTCGAAGAAGTTCAAGCAGGCAGCGTTTGTTGGCAAGGTGACGACGTTTATTCTTTCTTTTTTTTTTTAAGCATTTCACCCCAAGCAAAGCGGGAAGCCACTAGGACGCAAGGGGTTACAGAAAGTTTAGAGCAAGATCAGATAGGAGTGATAGAAGAAAGGATGAGGGTAGTGGATAGATCAAGGCAACTAGAGATGTCGATTGACATTACACTTGAATAGCTGGAGATTATAGCTCACAGGGAAACAGCAATAGGGAAGGGAGTTCCACAGGCGAGAGGTGCGAGACATGAAGCTATTAGAGTAGAAGAGACGGCTACATTTAGGAGTTTCGACAGTGAAGGGGTGAGAGCGGGATGCCAGCCTCGTAAGGCGCTGGAACTCATGACGTCTGGGAACCAGCGAATGCAACTCCTCGGAACAATTTCCATGAAAGTATTTGTAGAACAGACAGAGGGAGGCGACGGCGCGTCTGTGAGAAAGTGACTGTAGATGAGACACCAGGGCAGGGACAACTACATTGCATATCCGCCTCTGGAGCCTATCAAGAACCCCGAGGCAAACAGAAGGGGCACCAGACCATTCTGTTTTGGAGGGAATTCTAAAGTCGTAATCCTGATAGACTACCTGCAAAAGTAAAAAACTATTAATGGATAGTACTATGCATCAGAATTAAGACAACTGAAGAAGACACAATCAAGTCGAAGCATAGAGGGAAGCTGAGGGCAGGTGTGGTTTTGATTCAGGGTAACGCGCACGTTCACACTGCTCGGGTTGCAGTCGCTGAAGCAACCAACTGTGGCTTTGAATTGCTACACGATCCACCTTAATCACCAGACTTAGCTCCATCTGACTTCTTCCTGTTTCCTAAAACTCAAATGCCAGCTACATGGTCGCCATTTTGGAATCATTGATGGGATCATATGTGCTGTGGAGAAGTTTTGGGAGGATCAGGACGTTACCTTCTTCTGAGATAGAATTACAATGCTTAAACATAAAAAAAAGAAAAAGCGCCATCCTCAGACATCGAAATTAATTTGATTTTTAGTAAATCCAGGCATTTATTTTTTTGTGTCCCGCTACTACCTGGATTTACTAAAAATCAAATTAATTTCCATGCCTGAGGATGGCTGTATGTACAGCTGAAAGTACTAGCAGAATAAAAAAGACCTTATACAACCTGAAGTTATTAAAACAAGGATCATAACATTCATCGAGAGGTTTGTGGGTTAATGTAACTTTAATAAATTTGTTTGCGAAGATGTTTTTCGCCATTTATATCATTAACTTTGCTAATCTACTTTTTGTACGAATGATTCATGTAATATAAATTGAACTACATCACATATTACTTAATTATTTATTGTTGATTAGTGTTATTATTACTACTTTTACTTCTCCTTATGTGTGCGTTCGTAGTTCGATAATTTATTTATTATTTACTTCACTTATTAATGGTCTTTTTTCGGAGATTGGCTATCTTATTTTTTTTTTGTTTAAAGTTTAAGTATGCTACATTATCTGCGTTGTTTATAGTGCATCTATATACATTTTTCATGATGGTATTTTACAGGTATTTGTTTTAAAATTTAGATTTTTTTTTGTGATGATGGAATGTCGCTAGTTTCTGTCGAGACTTGAAGTTGAAATACTCCATTGAGGTAGAGGAGTCAGTAGAGGGAACCGACCATTTTTCCAGTATCTTTGACGATGGGTTGTATGTACGGGTTCTACTTGAGGTCTGGATTGATTTTAAGTCCCAAGAGGCGGTTATGACATGGGGACTTCCTAAGGGAACATCTGTTCATCGCGATTGGTGAAAGTTCTGGGCCCGATCGACGATGATGGAATGTCACTGGTTTAACTTCCGAGGCATTGAATGTGACCAGCCAGATTTCCCCCATTGAGCTGTTAGAACTAGGTCAGAGGAGAGGTCAATTGCCAACCTGTGGTCATCTTTTGGGAGGGCAGACATATACTGTTGGATCATCAGCTTTAATATTCACAAATAATCAGAGTATATTTAGACAAGTTAGTAAAGGAAAGCGGATGAGGAGAGATTAGCTATCAGGTGTAAGAAAACAGAATGAATCGTTGTTAACAAGATGGATAATCCAAGATGCAAAATACAAAATGGAGACGTCACAATCATGCAACTACAGAACTGAAATAGATAGATAATGAACAGAGATAGATAGATAGATAGATAGATAGATAGATAGATAGATAGATAGATAGATAGATATGAACAACCTGGGATAGATAGATAGATAGATAGATAGATAGATAGATAGATAGATAGATGTAGAGTCTTAGATAGATAGATAGATATAAACATAAAACATATCTTAGATAGATAGATCTTAGATAGATAGATAGATAGATAGATAGATAGATAGATATAATAAACATTTCAGTAGAATCTAAAATAGATATTTATGAAAATGTGAAGATAGATATGTAAATGCGAAGATAGATAGATAGATAGATAGATAGATAGATAGATAGATAGATAGATAATGAACAGATTGAGATAGATAATGAATAAATGTAGGTAGCTATATTGAGGTAGATAGTGAATAGATAGATAGATAGATAGATAGATAGATAGATAGATAGATAGATAGATAGATATGAACAACCTGGGATAGATAGATAGATAGATAGATAGATAGATAGATAGATAGATAGATAGATAGATAGATAGCATAAACATATCTGTAGAGTCTTAGATAGATAGATAGATAGATAGATAGATAGATAGATAGATAGATAGATAGATAGATATAATAAACATTTCAGTAGAATCTAAAATAGATATTTATGAAAATGTGAAGATAGATATGTAAATGCGAAGATAGATAGATAGATAGATAGATAGATAGATAATGAACAGATTGAGATAGATAATGAATAAATGTAGGTAGCTATATTGAGGTAGATAGTGAATAGATTTAGATAGATAGATAGATAGATAGATAGATAGATAGATAGATAGATAGATAGATATTTGAACATCAAACTTTCTTTCATGCATCTTTCATTGAAAACGGCCAAGGAAGATTTAATTAATATTTTATTGAGTTTTTCCATCATTCTAATATTTTTCCGGGTTTAAAGAATATAAGAACTGTCCATAGTTATAGTTGGTTCTTGGCTCTTTCGGCTCTTTCTCTAGTCATTATAAATTATAAATTATAAAGATTTGCGGAAAATCCCATCAAAGATGGAGAACAGACTTGAAGCAACAAAAATTAGTTCTACATAAGAGTTGTAGCATACCTATGGACGATAATGGCTATGTCCCCATTCCCATAAATAGAGTAATGAATACTGTGCGTAGTCTGCAGTTGGAGATTCGTCATCAGCAGTGCTGCTCAAACTCTCTGCCTTTGGACAGAGAGGATCCCCAGACGAGGTTCAATACCTGGTTAAGGCAGTGCAGAACTTTGAAAGGAAAATTAACAGGAAAAAACTGACATCCATTAGACATGGCATGTGGAACTAGAACAGTCTACCCCAGCGAGCGAAGTAAAAGGTTCAGTTCGACATTCCAACCACTTGAAGAAGGCCGGAGCATACAACGGCGGAAATGTTGTGATAATCATGGCGACAAAGATGAGGACAATAGTCCGAATAATGTAAGTAGTGTACGTAATACCTCATCTCAGAAATATAGATAGTTTTCTACAGTCTGATTTTTTGAATTCAGAATTATTGTTCTTTGAAATTACCAATTCCACATTCTACGTTCATATCTCTTGTGCTATACGTACATCCAATACGTTTATTTTTCTTCTTCTATATGCCGTTTCCCTTCAGAACGTTGGAGATCATGGCGCTCCACACTTTCCTGTCCTTTGTAGATCTCAGTAAATTTTGACTTTTCGCTATTTCTCCTAAACGTTTTTCTGCAAATCACTTACACAAAGTAAGCTATGCACTGTTTTTTTCTCTGTCCCACTTACATTCACTCTGTCAATGTGTGAGTGTTAAATTTGTCAAACCCTCTTTCCTTATTGTGTACCCAAGAAATTTCAACAAGTAAACATGCCTGTCCTTAAATGAAGGTATCCTGTTACTTTTTTTCATTACTTTTTTTTAATTTAATCTTTTTGATTCTTTCCAATGTCTTCTCTAGCTAGCTTATTTCGTCTTCTAACAATTGCTTCAATATATGTATACTCTCAAGAAAGAGAGACGAATCAAGCCGAGGTTGACCAACCCGATCCCGTTTATACGGGTTCTACGGGCATTTTTGGCCGAGCCTACGGGCTCGGGAAACCCACGTTAAACTCGGCCTTGTGCCACATGCAACCCTCGTTGGGGTGGCTAGATACCGAATCGAGTCGAGCCGATAGTAGTTCACTCCAAACCAGACTGACAGTCATACTAACACCTTCCACATCTTGTATTATTATTTCGTGTAACATACCTTCGTTATTTCTACTCTTGTGTTCGTGTTGTTCTTCTTGGAATTACAATATTTGGGGGTGGGTTTCACACGCCAAAACAAGAAGTTGTGAGTTATTAAGTTTAAAGAAAGCTTACGGTAGGTGTTGCCATATAGACTAGGTTACATTTGTCATTCGTGTACATTTGTGGCTAGTCTGTCTTCAACGTTTAATGTGTGAAGTAGTGAGTTAATTCTATGTATCAATGACAGGATATTCATATCGTGAGCAGGTAGATATGATATTGAAGAAGGTTCTGGTTAGGTCTAAAATGATACTTTCTTTGCTTACACTGAAGCAAACTTGTTAATTACTAGGAATAGATAGTTTCGCCTATTACCTTGTTCATACGCCTTTCCCATTTGTTGAACAGGAGTAAAGGTTTATCCCTTATTTTCTGTTTAGGATTGGGCTTCTTGTTCTTGTTAAGTCTTTCTTATTCTCCTTCACTCAATATGATTATATGGACTTTTGTCCTTGTTTTGGCTGGTGGAACCCGTCCCAAAAGTTTATATATATATATATATATTATAAATTAATTGATTTAAAATATGGTTATTTTCGCTACACAGTTCAAACCATGTTTCAAAATAGAAATAAAAACTCTAATTTTATTTTGCAATTAAATTAAAAAATTAAATTTCAGCTTCAAGCGATTGAAGATGAAATGGAACTGAACTGTGTAATTAAAAAAAAATTAATGTTTAAAACAATTAATTATTTTAAATCAATAATTATAATATTAATAAATTTACATTGAGCACTATATTGTAAAATAAAATATCTATAAGAACACCGGATTTTATATCTTACTGTTCTTTCTTTTATATATATATATATATATATATATATATATAATTTTTTTTTTTTTGACTCTGAGCTTAGTTTCTGGACGATTGTCTTCGCCTGAATTTCATGTTCTTAGTTCTTTCTTTTACATCCCTTATTTTTCCTTGGGCATTGGTTTGTTCATTTACAAGCCAAAATACCTAAGGTTTTTCAGACGAGTATAACTATTTATATATATATATATATATATATATATATATATATATATATATATATATATATATATATATATATTATATAAATATATCAAATATATATGTGTGTGTGTGTGTGTGTGTATATGTATAGGGTGTTTACAAAGTTTGGGGGCGGGCTTCCTCACACCAAAACAAGGACAAAAATTCATATAAACATATGTCCGCAAATCCTTCATTTTTGAGTTAAGTTTAAAGAAAGTTTACGATAGATGGCGCTGTTTTGTTATCCAACCTTCAATGGAAGTTTTGAGGGAAACTGACTAGGAATATGCCAATGCATCTACAAAGACTGGGAATTTTTCTTTTTACCTTTGTAAAAATGTAAAACAAAAAAAAATGATGCTAGTGCATTTTAACTCCACTTTCTTTAAAACTTCCTCATTACTCTCATGTTCCGTCCATGGGGCCTGCACTGACTGAGAGTAGCTAACGTAGTACATGAGTGAATGAAATGTTAAATACTGGAGTTTCAATGTTCGTTTTATAATCTAACCATCTCTCGCGTCAAGTTATACAGTGGCCTAAGTTTTTAATCGGGAGAAATAAACTACGTCCAATTTCAAAAATTAATTACGTAATCCCTATTCAACATAAACAAACAATATTTGGATCTAGTATAGAGTAAGTCCTCCACTTGCTAGTTTCAGTGCTTGTATTCGATTTTTCATGGATTTGATCAAGTTATCAACAATCGTCTGAGCCATATTTTGCCACTCCTTTAGCAATGTTTCTTTAAGGGTTGCCACCGATGTGATTTTCGTTGCACGCTCTCGAAGTCTTCGGTCAAGATGCTCCCAAACGTGCTCTATTGGATTCATGTCACAATAATTTTGGACTACGCATGACAGTGACTTGATTCCTTGCGATTCATTTCAAGACTTTGCTACTTTGCTCGTATGACATGCCGCTCCATTTTTTTGAAAAAGTTAGACATACTTGTCAATCTGATTGGTTTCAAATAGTGAGTGTAGTCCTTTCTCTAATATTTGACAGTATTTTGAACCATTCAACTGCTCGTCAACAAGAATCAACTCAGATTTCCCTCCAAACCAGACAGCGCCTCACACCATTACTCCAGTCCCTCCATGTTTCACGGTTGCCTGGAGACATTCAGTGTTCCAAGTTTCATTCTGATTTCCCCAAACATAAACCTGTCTAGAATTAGAATATAGGCAGAATTTACTTTCACCTGACCAAATTACAGACTGTCAAAATTCATAATCTTTGCTCTCGAATTCTCTTGCCCAGTCCATTCGAAGGTTCCTATTAACCTCTGAAATAAAGGGCTTCTTTCTTGAAACTCTTCTTTGATAGCCTAGCTCTTTCAGAGTATTTCTCACCACATATGGCGACATTTCCATGCTGCTGGCGACATCTTTGACGCTCTGACGACGATTTCTGATGACTTCCCTATTCAGTGCCCTTTTCATTTCGCCCAGGCAGGATATGTTTGGTCTTCCTGAACGTTATTCCACACGGCAATGGCCTTCTTCATTACATTCCTTGACAATATTATTAACTGTTTGATGATTAACCTGGAAGAAAACTAGCAATTTCTCTATTTGACTTGCCACATTGATGCCATCCTATTATTTGCCCTCATTGAAATTCACCAATTTCCTTACTTCTGTGAACTTTCATTGCAAAATTGTCTGAAAAAAAAAGAAGATATATTATTACATAAGCCAAAATTGCTGTAATCAAGGGTGGCTAAAAACTTATCATAGCTCACTGTAGACGATTATGGTTCGCCAGAACTATATGAAAATTTTGCATTGCCACAACTGTTCGTAGTAGAATGGTTACTTTCTCTAAGGTCTTTTGAATACAGAGTAGTCTTTATCTGAGAGTAATGTGATGCCCATGTTTTCGATTTTTCCAAAAATCTCCTTACAGAAGAAGAAAATACTAGAATAAATAGAAATATGGTTCTACAGAAGGATGCTGAGAAAACCATGGACTGAATATGTAAGTTGTACAGAAAATAGTAGCAAAAAGGACGCTTATACATAACATCACGGTTATGACAGTTGAAATTTCTAGAGCACATAATGAGGAAAGACGGCTTGAAAAATTTGATACTCACAGGACAGATTAAAGGTAAGAAAGACAGAGAAAAACAATGCATACCTACTTAGTGAGCTTGTGTAGATTGATGGCTGAACAGGGTTTAAGAGAGATAGCAAAAAGACAAAATAATTTAAGAGCTACAAAGAACAAGAAAATGTGGAGAGCCATGATCACCAACGTCCTTGGGGACATGGTACATAGTAAAAGAAGAATGAGCTTGAGTAAATGCATGATTGAGCAGAGTTTAAGAGAGATAACAAAAAGACATTTTTAAGAACTACAAATTACAGGAAAATGGGGAGAGCCATAATCACCAAGGTCCTGGGGGACATGGCACATAGAAGAAGAATGCGCTTGAGTAAATGGATAGTAGAACAGAGTTTGAGAGAGATAAGAAAAAAGTTAAAAAATTTTAAGAGCTACAAAGGACAGAAGAATGTGGAGAGCCACGATCACCAACGCCCGGAAGGGACATGGCACATAGAAGAAGAATCAGTTTGAGTAAATGAATGGCAGAGCAGAGTTTGGAGGCATGGTGGCGTAATGGATAGCGGCTTGGATTGAGGAATCGGAGAGCCGAGTTCGAATTCCAGTCGAATCCATTACATTCACTTACGTGCTAATACCCTTGGGAAAAGTGTGAATCCTCTTCTTCTTCCTCTAGCTATGGGTAAATAGCAGAACAGACTGGGTTCTATAGCCTTGGATGGCTACTGGTTTAGGAGAAGGAAAACTCTGAATTCAAAACCTGCGGAGGGTCGTTGAGTAGTGTATTCGGCTCTTCAAAAAGTGTGGATGGTCCTGCACGAAACCTTCACCACTATAATCAAATCCCATGTGCTATACATGCGGGTTGGGGACTGATTGAGAATTCTAAATACCCATGAAACTCCAATATTGGAGCCGCCACAACCCACCTCGGGTGAATGCCGTAACAAGTACAGGTAGAACAGAGTTTAAGGGACACAACAAAATGACAACATTTTTAAGAGCTGCAAAGGCAGGAAAATGTGGAGAGCGATGATCAACAACGCCCTGAAGAGACCTGGTACATTTTGAAAAACGCCCATGTAAAAAAGTCATAATCATTAATGAAAAGAAAGAAATTATTCAAAGGTTGCGGTATAAAGTGGCATCTTTGTTTTG
Organism: Acanthosepion pharaonis; assembly: GCA_903632075.3. NCBI lineage: Eukaryota > Metazoa > Mollusca > Cephalopoda > Sepiida > Sepiidae > Acanthosepion > Acanthosepion pharaonis. The sequence continues at coordinate 4,121,447 of CAHIKZ030000890.1, read as the reverse complement.
TCCATTTTGTTGCACACCTCTCACATTTGTATGCACCTCACCTGCACAGAAATTCAGATAGAAGACTTAGTCTTTTCTACTTTTAAAAGAAGTGGTAACGTGTTTCCACAAAAAAATATTCAGCTATATCGCTTCTTTATGGTTAAGACTTACATCTTTTGAATGAGTCCAGCAATCTGAGAATAATGAAGCCAATCCTCAATACATTGAACGCATTTCCCGTACATTAAAATTCTGCAGTTTTATTAAAATGATAAAGCGGGAAAAGCAAATGAAATCGACAGTGTTCGTTAATTATTTATATTATTCTGCGGGTCAATGTATTCGAAGTAAACAACTGTTGCTTGTTTTCATGACATACATATATAGCCAATATACAGTTTGCTTTTATCTATCAGAGTTTTAAAAAAACTGATAATAGCTAGTTTTAAGAGAATCAGATATTGTTATGTAAAATACAATATCATTTGAGAGAGAGGAAGAAATGAAACATGATAAAAGACAGAGACAGGAATTTAATAAAAACAATAGAAATGAATAAAGTCTTTTTCTTGATTTACAAGTCTTGATTTTTCCGTTTCATATCTCTCTGTGATCTTTCCTCAAAGCGTTGTCTTTTCTATTTCGCATCTCTCAATGTCATCTTTAGTCAAAGGTTTATCTTTTCTCTTTCGCTTTTCTCTATGTCATCTTTACTCAAAGCATAATGCTTTTTAGTATCGCTTCACTCTATATCGTCTCCCCTCAAATTATTTTCGTTTCTATTTCTCTTTTCGCTATACTATTTTCATTCAAATATTGACTTTTCTATTTCGCATTGCTCTACATCGAACTTACGGTAACACTTCTCCCTCTTCACTCAATATACTGACTTTCTCTTTCACTTCTCTCTATATAATCTTCAATCAAACGGTTGTCTGCAGTTTCATTTATCTCTATGTTGTATTCATTCAAAATATTGTCTTTTGTTTTTCTTCAATATCGTCTCCATTCAAAGGTTTGTCTCTTCAGTATTGCGTCTTTTATATCATCTTAACTCAAATATTTACTTTTCACTTCCGTTTCTCTGTATAACTTCCTCGCTCAAAGGATCGTATTTTCTATTTGGGATCTCTCTATATCGAATACACTGAAAGTATTGACGTTTCTATTCCATTTTTCTCTATATTGTATTCACTCAAATGTTGTCGTTTCTGTTCCATTTCTTTCTATACCGTCTACACTCAGAACATTATTTTTCGGTTACTTTTCTCTCTATACCATCTTCACTCAAAATATTCTTTTTCTGTTCCATTTCTCTCTATAGCGTTTCCATCAAAATATTCTCTTTTTCGGTTCCATTTCTCTATATACCGTCTTCCCTCGAAATATTCTCTTTTTCTGTTCCATTTCTCTCTATACCGTCTACCCTCAAAATATTCTCTTTTCCTTTTCCGTTTCTCGATATACCGTCTTAACTCCAAATGTACTCTTTTTGTGTTCTATTTCTTTCTATACCATTTTCCCTCAAAATTATCTCTTTTTCTGTTCCATTTCCCTCAATGCCGTCTTCCCTCAAAATATTCTCTTTTTCGGTTCCGTTTCTCTCTATACCGTCTTACCTCCGAATATACTCTTTTTCTGTTCCATTTCTATCTGTAGCGTCTTCCCTCAAAATATACTCTTTTTCTGTTACATTTCTCTGTATACCGTCTTACCTCCGAATATACTCTTTTTCTATTCCATTTCTCTCTATACCGTCTTCCCTCAGAATATTCTCTTTTTCTCTTCCATTTCTCTCTATACCGTCTTCACTCAGAATATTCTCTTTTTCTGTTCCATTTCTCTCTATGCCGCCTTCCCTCAAAATATTCTCTTTTCTGTTCCATTTCTCTCCATACCGTTTCCCCTCAGAATATTCTCTTTTTCTGTTCCATTTCTCTCTATACCGTCTTCCCTCAAAATATTCTCTTTTCTGTTCCATTTCTCTCCATACCGTTTCCCCTCAAAATATTCTCTTTTTCTGTTCCATTTCTCTCTATAACGTCTTACCTACGAATATAATCTTTTTCTGTTCCATTTCTCTCTATGCCGTCTACCCTCAAAATATTCTCTATACCGTCTTACCTCCGAATATACTCTTTTTCTGTTCCATTTCTATCTGTAGCGTCTTCCCTCAAAATATACTCTTTTTCTGTTCCATTTCTCTCTACACCGTCTACCCTCAAAATATTCACTTTTTCTGTTCAATTTCTTTCTATGCCGCCTTCCCTGAAAATATTCTCTTTTTCTGTTCCATTTCTCTCCATACCGTTTCCCCTCAAAATATTCTCTTTTTCTGTTCCATTTCTCTCCATACCGTTTCCCCTCAAAATATTCTCTTTTTCTGTTCCATTTCTCTCTATACCGTCTTCACTCAAAATATTCTCTTTTTCTGTTCCATTTCTCTCTATACCGTCTTCACTCAAAATATTCTCTTTTCTGTTCCATTTCTCTCTATACCGTCTTACCTAGGAATATAGTGTTTTTCTGTTCCATTTCTTTCTATACCGTCTTCACTCAAAATATTCTCTTTTCTGTTCCATTACTCTCTATACCGACTTCCCTCAAAATATTCTCTTTTCTGTTCCATTTCTCTCTATACCGTCTTACCTACGAATATAGTCTTTTTCTGTTCCATTTCTCTCTATACCGTCTTCACTCAAAATATACTCTTTTTCTGTTCCATTTCTCTCTATACTGTCTTCCCTCAAAATATTCTCCTTTTCTGTTCCATTTCTCTTTATACCGTCTTACCTCCAAATATACTTTTTTTTTCTGTTCCATCTCACTCTATACCGTCTTCACTCAAATCTTTCTCATTTTCTGTTTCATTTCTCTCTATACCGTCTTCCCTCAAAATATTTTCTTTTACTCTTCCATTTTTTTCTATACCGTCTTCACTTAAAATATCCTCGTTTTCTGTTCCATTTCTCTCTATACCTTCTTTCCACAAAATATTCTCTTTTTCTCTTCCATTTCCCTCTATGCCGTCTTCCCTCAGAGAATTCTCTTTTTCTATTCCATTTCTTTCTATACCGTCTTCCCTCAAAATATTTTCTTTTTCTATTCCATTTTTTCTATACCGTCTTCCCTCAGAATATTCTCTTTTTCTCTTCCATTTCTCACTATACCGTCTTTCCTCAAAATATTCTCTTTTTCTTTTCCATTTCTCTCTATAGCCTCTTCCCTCAAAATATTCTCTTTTTCTGTACAATTTCTTCAATACCGTCTTCCCTCAAAATATTCTCTTTTCTGTTCCATTTCTCTCTATACCGTCTTACCTTCGAATATACACTTTTTCTGTTCCATTTCTCTCTATACCGTCTTACCTCCGAATATTCTCTTATTCTGTTCCGTTTCTCTCTATACCGTTTTCAATCAAAATATTCTCTTTTCTGTTCCATTTCTCTCTATACCGTCTTCCCTCAAAATATTCTCCTTTTCTGTTCCATTTCTCTTCATGCCTCTTCCCTCAAAATATACACTTTTTCTTTTCCATTTCTCTCTATACCGTCTTACCTCCGAATATACACTTTTTCTATTCCATTTCTCTCTATACCGTCTTCCCGCAAAATATTCTCTTTTTCTATTCCATTTCTCTTTACACCGTCTTCACTCAAAATTTTCTCATTTTCTGTTTCATTTCTCTCTATACCGTCTTCCCTCAAAATATTCACTTTTTTCTGTTCCATATCTCTCTATGCCGTCTTCCCTCAGGATATTCTCTTTTTCTGTTCCATTTCTCTCTATACCGTTTTCCCTCAAATTATTTTCTTTTTCTCTTCCATTTCTCTCTATACCGTCTTCACACAAAATATTCTCTTTTTCTGTTCCATTTCTCTCTATACCGTCTTCACTCAAAATATTATCTCTTTCTCTTCCATTTCTCTCTATAACGTCTTCCCTCAAAATATTCTCTTTTTCTGTTCCATTTCTCTCTATAACGTCTTCCCTCAAAATATTCTCTTTTTCTCTTCCATTTCTCTCTATACGGTCTTCAGTATTGTCTTTTCGGTATCGTTTCTCACCCTATTTTATCTATATATTATTTTTGCCTATTTTGACATTTTTTTTCTTCTCTTAACATTTCTTCTGTTTCGATTCTAACATTATATGCAGCGACAATTATTGTTTCACAGATAACCTTTTTACTTAAATCTTTTTTCCTCTTCTCGCTTACAACTCTTAATGATGAAATACTAGGTTAAATCAAGAAGTAAGCCCAATTTTTGAAATTATGCGCTAAAAACAACCTGTTGACTCTCTTACGCAACACCTCATATGCGCATGCTATGAAGCTAGCAGCGCGTAACATTAAATTGTTCAGTAAAGTGGCAGGGAGAAACGAGGTCAGACGTATGGCGCTCCACTCAGCGATCTGTCTATATTTTTGAGATGAGATATTTTAACTATTTACACTATTTACATTGTTCAGATTGTTCTCTTCTTCTTTATTGTCATATTCGCGATTTTTTGGGTTTTTTATGCTCTGACCTTTTTCATGACATGTCTATATTTCTGATATGAGTTATTCTAACTATTTACACTATTTACATTGTTCAAACTGTTGTCCTTATCTTTGTTGTCCTATTCACTACGATTTGGCCGTTGTGCTCGCCAGCCTTCTTCGTGTGATTTGAATTTCGATAGAACCCTTTAACGACACATGGCCTAGTGAATAAAAGCTTTGGTTGAAGTAATCTAGTGACATTACCCAAAAAGTTGTGAGTGCAATACCTGGCCAAAACTGAGGTGAACAATAACTTGGCGAGTTAACTTAAAGGGAAATAACTGAAACTGAGATGCCAGGAAGAGGCATGTCACGTGAAAATAGAACGCGGTCGACGGAATAAAGGGTTCGGTTCGAAATTCCAATCACCTGAAGAATGCCAGTGCGTATAACGGCCGAAACATCTTCAAGATGACAAAGATAGTGACAACAGTCCGAGCCATGTAAATTGTGTAAATACCTCATAACCAATAGATTATTCCATTTCGATCATGTGGAAGAAGGGAAAAAGACCCTACTTTTTCCTTGAGAAAAAGGAAGGAAGGAAGGAAGGAAGGAAGGAAGGAAGGAAGGAAGGAAGGAAGGAAGAGTAGAAGTGTTTAGCGTCTCCTAACAATACTTCATAAATAATGGACTATTCCATTTTGATTGTGTGGGCAAAGAAGGAAAAACACTACTTCGTTTCAGTGAGAAAGAAAGAAAGGAAGGAAGGAAGGAAGGAAGGAAGGAAGGAAGGAAGGAAGGAAGGAAGGAAGGAAGGAAGGAAGATATGAGTGTCTAATGGCAGTGAAATGGACAATGTTGTCAATTTCAAATCTTTTCATTTGTACACCCTTACTTCTTAAATAAGGACCAGCATTCATATTTATGAGTGTTATTGCAACATTTTATTAAAGTTGTTAAATTCAAATATTTAACAGAGCGATAGTGAAATTTTCTACGGATATTTTATTGTCGTAGTACTCGCCATGATCTTACTTAATCGGCAGCTGACATGAAGTGGAAAGATTATATTGAATCCATTGCTAGGTCCCCTGACATTATGGTTGGTTCACTGTCTTGTTCTAGAGAGTTTTTCTCCCAAAAATCTATCTTATATATTTTGAAGTCTATCATTCGCCCATGCTTAGAAGGTTGTTGCCACATATGGTTCGGTGCTCCTGTTATCTATCTAGAGTTCCTTGAAAAAATCCAAAGAAGAATCAGCAATATTACTGGGCCTGATCTGGCATCTCGGCTTCAGTTACTTTTCCATCGCCTTAAGGTTGCCTCCCTTTGCTTTTTCTATAAATACTTTCATTCTAATTGTTCAGATGAGCGCTTCGCTTTGGTGTCTAGACTGTTCAAATTTAAGCGCAGTACTGGCGATGAGGTCTCACCAATTTACTGCTGAGCTGATTAGATATAATTGTAAATTCTGCACTAGCAGTTTCTTTTTTCGTTTCTGGAACTCCAATCTGCAAACATTTAAACGCAATGTCAATGACTATTTGCTGTCCTCCTGATTACACTTACTCTCTTCTTACACCTTTGAAATGTTTCTGTTTCTAACTTTTCTACACCCGGTAACCCCTTGCGCCTCAGTGGCTTGCTTGGTGTGAACTAGATTTAAAAAAACAATTAACTTAAGAGTTAAGATTCATTAGAACATTAAAATGGGAAAACCCCGAAATGTTCACGGGTTAAGAATAGTAATGATAATAAGTGTTATGGGACCTTACCCATAATAACATGATAGACTATTCCATACGCAATAAATACTGCGCCTCAAGAGGAAGCAGCAAGTTCAGTCTGAAGTCTGGAATGAAATCCGTCAGGAGTCTGTCAGTCAGTCAGTCAGAGCGAGCAAGTCAGTCAGTCAAGTCACAGGCCGACCGAAACAGATTCGCGTTCAGACAATTACTACTAAACCTGATTGTTCGTGCTAACACTTTCTACTTCTCTGTATATATTCCTGTTTGTAATATATCTGTGTTATTCCACATCCGTGTTCGAGTTCTTCTTTATTGGTTCTACCTTGAACTATCACCGTGGTAAAATGAACCGGACCATAACAATAAGACACCTTGGTATTAATTTTTTTAATGTTATACAATATTATGTGTTTTCAATGCAGAGGGGGCTTTTCAGGTCACTTTGAGTGCAATCATGTTAACCGGTCTATCACACTAGATTTAGGACGGTTTTAAAATACGATCGCTACTGGGAAACACAAATAATTATAATCAATAAACGTAGGGTGGAATTACAAGATTTGTGAGTCATGACCGGTAGGTATTCCCTTGATGGACAATAGCAGAAGCACCGCCGTTTGTTTGTGGCTGTTAGCCAGAGAGCGAAAAATGAGAGAGAGGGGATAATGAATTTGTTATGAAGTATAAGCTATAGCTAAGATGTCGCAGGAAGCGAATGTTTGCCACACAGAAATAAAACATCTCACCAGTCAAACAAATTTCGAAGAGAAATAGATATCATACCTAGAGCAGCAGTAATCTAAATGGAAATAAACAAAATGAACAATATTACTGTCACTGTGTCATTGCAGACGATTTTCTCAGGGAATTCATCTTGTATATTTATAAATCTACCATTCGTCCATGCATTGAATACTGCTGCCCTATCTATCCCTGTTATATATCTCTCGAGATTCTTGACAAAATTCAAAGAAGGGTCTGTAAATTAAGCGATCCTGACTTGACATCTCGACTTCACTCACTTTTTTCATCGACGTGACGTGGCTGCCCTCTGTCTTTTCTATGAATATTTTCATAGCAATCTTTCTAATGGCATTTCATCCTTAGTGCCTTGACAAAACGACCTTAAGTAGATTCCACGACTGCATGAATTTAAGTGTGCTATCCCAGTGGACTAAATAAAGTATTCGGTTTGAAATTCCAACGTATATTACCTGAAGAAAGCCAGAGCGTAAAACCGCCAAAACGTCGTTAATATGACAACAACAATGAGGACAACAGTTCGAATGATGTAAATATTGTAAACAGTTATAATACCTCATCTCAGAAATACGTACAAATATAGTGTTGAGAGGGTTCTCCCCTTTTTACACAAATGGACTCACCCAGGGTATACATATACTACTGTTAGTGAATACCCGGGAGAAGAAGGAGAAAGAACGACGAACGAGCACGAACGTAACGAGTAAGAGTCACAGTGAACAAGCACGTAGACTCAATAAGAAGTCATACAGTGATACGTCGATACCAAAGCCTGTATCTATATTTTGCTACTAACCCGCATTCCTGGAACTACCAGTTGTATTATTACATTAATACATTTATTTTCCTATATTCCTTCTTGGCGTTTGTTATTTATTGGTACCGGATTTCATCCGGGAATCCACAACATGTAGTAATGCTAAAAGAAACACAACTAAACGCTAGACTGGTTATTGAAAATCAAGCAGCTCCTAACAGGAAGAAAACATCGAATTAATTTCATTTATTCTAAGTAAGACATTCAGGAGGATAGCTAACTCGAAAGTACGAGGTACAGATTAAATCCACAGTGCTTGAGACAAGAAATTCAGCACAGTACATAAAAAAAAAACATGGAAATTCAATCTGTTTGCATTTATGCGGCCTTGAAGGTGATGAATTATTGTCCACCTTACAAACCTTTCCCTCAGTCGCAATGTCGCAAGCCCGTCGCTATTTCCATGGACAAATTTTCAAACAAGTTTTATTCCTTATTTCTACCAGTTCAGCCCTTTACAACTAAGCCATGTAATTTAAAAAGTGGCGATCCATCCTCATTCCCTTCGTATTCCATTGATAAAAAGGAAGTTACATTTGAACAATTCTTCCCAAAAGATTTCCTAACGACTAGAGTCAATTGTTATCTATCCTCATAATCTACATAAAACAACGCCCTTAGAGCAACCCAATTCAGTAACACTCTACGTTGACTGGCTTTGAGTCATTGTCTGACATGAACAATAGCGTAAACCAAAAAAAAAAGGAAAGAAAAATCCCAAAATAAATAGCCAGGAGCAAAACAACTCTCATATTAAAAAAAAAAAATGAGAAGCATGAAAGCTCCAGAGAGCAACTATAGACCCATCACGTGCTTGCATGCGTGGAAAAATCTTAAGAGACAAATAATTTAACAAGTCTATTGATAACGGAGAACTTCTACTAGAAGAACAGAAAAGATACAAAAGAAGAACTAAAGAAAAAAATGAGCAGATCATTCTGAAGTAGAGCCGGAAAAAAATGCTTTTCTTAAAATGTTTATTTGACGTTTTCTCTGTTGCTTACGTGTGTCCGTTATTGCATCTCATTTTAGTTTTGAATTTGAGTGCGACATTTCCTTTTCTCGTCTTCTCTTTACTCGATTGCGCCGTTTTAACAGATTCTGTTCTTTATTTGTAATCTTCTTTGGATTTAATGCAGCTCTAGGTATTAAAAAATGAAAAAATAAATCACTAGCGAGAATTGAAACGACAGATAGGCACTATCACAGACCAACAATAAGAGACATGGTTAAACAGAGGATACCTCAAAATAGAAACAGGATCTCTTGTCGTAACGCAAATGTAACAGTATCAAGACAAAATACATGAAGAAAGAAATAGATCAAATCCAGTAAGATAATAAATGCTAATTCTGCGTAAATAAAAAAAATGATGACAGTATGAAGCATAAAGTTTACTATAGACTAAAATCCAAACAATCAACATTTGCCAATATCCGAACGAAATAAAAGCACAAAACTAAGACAGAATGCATGGATGTTAACAAAAAAATGAGCCAAAAATACAATTTACAAATCGGCGATACCAAAATCAAACAAGTCAAAAATTTAAGTATTTGCGGAGTGTTTCAACAGAGAACGGAAAGTGTGACACCGAAATCCGAAGGTGCATTGGGATAGCCAAAGATGCATCCCAAAAGCTAAGCAGTGTATTAAGAAACTGGGAAAAAAACTTCGTTAGAAACAAAAAAAAAAAAAGAGTAGTGAACGGTTATGTGATCTCTGTCCTCCTATATGGCAGTGAAAGCTGGACAATCTCGTCAAAGATGAAGAAGTGACTTCACGCAACAGAAATGTAGTTCTACAAAAGGATGCTGAGAATACCATGGACGGAATATGTGAGCTACTTCGAAGTTTTAGAGAAAATGAAAACAAAAAGGAAACATACATTATATAAGGAAAAGAAAGTTGAAACTTCTAGGGTACATAATGAGGAAAGAAGGCTTGGAAAATCTGATACTCACAGGATAGATTGAAGGCAAGAGGGACAGAGGAAAATAATGCATGATATATTTAGTGAACTTGTGTAAATTGGTGGTGGAACAAGGTTTAGGAGAATTAACAAAAAGACAAAAATTCTTACGCACGACGATGGACAGGAAATTTGTGGAAAGCCATGATCGCCAATGTCCTGAAGGGACACTGCACATAAAGAAGAATATTTACTTATATACGAACTAAGTAAGTACATTTAGTATCATATAGAAATAACTAATAAATTACCCGTCATGGAACCAAGTAAATGTTTAAATTAAAAAGAAATGCTTTCGGCGTTAAACAACCTAACAAAGATTGGCATATCGTAAAATGCACAGATCTTGCTTAACTCAGTATGTTGATAATTGAAAACGGGGAAAAATTAATTATCAGGAATTAATATGTGCGTTACTGACAGATCAGCCACGGAGTATAGACCAAATTAACCATTGAGTATATCACAAAAGTCAACCACTGAGTTGTAGATCAGAAGACAAACAGTGTAGAACGAAAGGTGTCAGCGCTAAGCATCATTCTGGAGCCTCAACAAAAGTCACAGACCTAGTATAGAGCAGCAAGCAAGCACTAAATATAGACCAAATGGCACCAACTGAGCATATCGCAAAAGATGACCAATGAGTATAGAGCAGAAGACAGCAATTGAGTTTAGAATGTAAGGCAAGCGGTTGGTATAATAGAAAAAGTCAAGCATTGAGTATGGAACAGAAGACAGGCACTGAGTATAGGGCAAAAGACAAGCACTGAGTATAGAGTAGACAATCGCTGAGTGTAGATCAAATGGTGGCCAGTGAATACGAAACAAACGGCAGATACTGAGTGTAGAGCAGAAAGCAACAATTGTGTTTGGAACATAAGACAACTGGTGGGAATAACATAAATAGGCAAGCACTGAGTACAGGGCAAAAGTCAATTACTGAGTAAAAAGCAAACGATAATCACTGAGTCTAGAGTAAAATAGAACCGCTGAGTTCAGAACAAAGCGAAGTCACTGAGTATAAACCATATCAACCACTGAGTATATGACAAAAGTCAACCACTGAGTTATAAAGCAGGAAATTGAGTTTAGAACGTAAGGCAAGCGGTGGGTATAATGGAAAAAAGCAAGCACTGAGTATAGAGCAAAAGGTGGCTACTTAATAAGAAACAAAAGGCAAATACTCAGCATAGAGCAGAGAGCAACAATTGAGTTTGGAACATAAGGCAACAGGCGGGAATAACCCAAATAGGCAAGCACTGAGTTTTGGACAAAAGACAACCACTGAGTATAGAGCAAAAGCTGACCACTGAGTATAGAGCAAAAGTCTAGTACTCAGTAAAGAACAAAAGACAATCACTGAGTCTAGAGTAAAATAAAAACACAGAAGTAAAGCAATCAGTGTAGAACGAAAGGCATCCATTGAATATAGCCTGAAAGCAGGACCTGATTAAAAACCATAGAGGCCCTAAGTACTTAAAAGATTTTCGGGCGAGTTAAATATGCTAGTATGGAGTCTTGGTGATTAGTGCAAATAAAGGATATCAACCAAGAACATGCAACGTGGAAACACTAGCTGGAAATAAATATAGAAGTAACTGAAAGCACATATGACCATTGAGAGAGGCTGATCATCAGTTCCAACCAAGAACAATATCAACCAAGAAAGAGCCAATCACAGCTGAGCAGCCACTGTCACATGAGCCACAACCAGATTCTAACAGAACTGTAACCAGAAGTGGTCGTGTAATCAGCAAACAAGCGTGTCACATAAATATATGGTTAGCATAATGTCAAACGAACATGAAGGTAGTCTACCCCCTGTTCACAAAAATTAAATCCCATTAAGTTAATTATTGATACTAACTTATTCAAGAGAGCTGATGTGATGTATTGAGAAAATAAAAACCTCATTATCTCCCTTAGCTCATTCCCTTATTAACCAATCAGAATGGCAATAAAGATTCACTGCGGGTCAGTTGTCTCCTCCTCGTTCATAATGGCGCCACGTTGATTCAAATGTTAATCATGTTTGACATATTTCTTTAAACATATACAACAACATTGCAATTTCTGTGGTGTCCCCCTTCCCTTGATTCCCTAAACACGGGCTTATTTTGCTTAATGGTTAATCCAGCCCGGTCTAAAAGGTGACCACCGAGTATAGAAGAAAACACTGAGTATAACACAAAAAGCAACCACTGCATATGAAGCAAAAGGCAACCAATAGATGTAATTCTTAAAGAATATACCAAGTATAGAACAAAAGGCAATTAAAACTGCATTAAATACAATGTTTGAAGTCTTATCCTTCATTTGAACAGTCGATACGTTATGAGTAAGACAGGAAGAAAATAAGCTTTTAAAAGACACGACAAAAAAATAAAGAAAAAATAGCAGTGATACAAGAGAAGAGCTCAAATACTAACTATTAGGAGGCGCCTCAGCGCGTCTTCATTGAGGGAATGGCGGCGATAGGGAGTGAATGCGTCCCTGTTAGATTTGGGAAAAGCTTACCTACAGATGCACGTTGGCAAAGTATTGTGGCTCTTTCAAACCGTGCTGATCAAGGGCAACAGTTATTGCCTTACGCGATTACGATTTGGCTTAAATGTAGCACCTCGCATTATGAAGGCTATCATCGACTTTTTCATGTGCCAGAACTCATCAATCAAAGATGCTACATCAGCTTACATTGACTGTCCCAAAAGTGCATGCAACCCTAGGCCTCTTTGCCCTCTGCGGTAATTCAGATGACATGACATTCTACATGACGACTGAGTAATGTAAATATTTTTAAATTGGAATATTTGTCTCTCTTTGTTCTTTCTATTTTCTTACACAGTGTAATTATCGTAAAGAAGCTCTTTTATTTAATTTCACTTAAAATTTCTTTTTCAACGCTGACCTGCGCCATGTTTGCACATTATATCTACTACTGTATATAACTTTTTCTGGTCATACAACCTACATCGAATGATGAGTTTGTACTGGAAAAATTCTCGATACAACTAGATTTTCAGGTTTCTCAAGAGTACTTTCTCATCATTTCATGATGTGGATTTTTTTATTATTATCATTATTATTAGCACTCTCGATGTATCTGTCGGCCATTACCAGTGTTTAAATAACAACAAGTCCTATTAAGTCTTCGGCTTTTTTTACAGAATTGTTGCTGACCTAAGAAGTATGGCGATCTACATCGTCTAATACAGGATGTCCCAAAAGTCTGAACACATAGGAAATTTCATTAATTATATTTTGTTTACCCTCACATATAAAACATGGTTTTATCGAAAGAAGAAAGAATTGACTTCTTTTTTTTCTGGGGTATTCTAAAGAAGGTGTACGCAATGAAAATCACAGATACAATACACTTGGTTGAACGCATACGGAGGGAATGTGCTAAAACTGAGTTATTGCTTTGGGTTCACGTTAATCTTGCAAATCGCATTAATCTTTTCATTAAAATTGATGGAAATCATATTGAAAATGTTATTTGTTAATATTCCAATTCCATAAAATGTTGTTCAATAATTTAATTTCTTGAAAATATACAATTTTGCTTGTGTTTAGACTTTAAGGACACCGTGTATATTCATCGTCTAAAATGTTTCCAGGTTTCTTTTGCTGCTAATCTAGAAGAGATACGATTGGCCAGTCTTTACTTTTTCCTTTTTCTTTGCCTGTTTGTCATTCTAGTTGTCACACTCTTTCTCTCACTCTCCCTCCTCTCTTTCTCTCTCACTTTCCCTCCTCTCTCTTACTCGTTCTTCCTCCCTCTATCTCCCTCTTCCTCTCTCTCATTCTCCCGCCCTCTCTCCCCTTCTCTCTCACTTTCTCTCTCTCGCTCATTCTCTCTCCCACTCTCTCTCTTTCTCTCTCTCGCTCTTTCCCTCTCTCGCTCGTTATCTCTATTCTCTCTGTCTTTCCCTCTCATTCTTTCTCTCTCTCGATACTTCTCCCTCCCTCTCTCTCCCTCTTCCTCTCTCTCCCTCTTTCTCTCTCTCTTTCTCTCCCCTCTTTCGCTATCTCGCTCATTCTCTCTCCCCCTCTCTCTCTCTCACTCTTTCTCTCTCTCGCTCTCCAAGGTTCACACTTTTATCCGAATGAAGCAACAATTTTCGTTACTTGAGAGTGTTATCTTGCCTTTTCTACAAGAGCGAAACCTGAAAACTCGAGTCTTGTTCTCGTCAGATCGAAATTTTTATATGGATGCCAAATAACAAAAATCACATGACTTGAGCACTTTCAGCAACAACAACAGCTAAAATGGATATTGCCTGTAACTCAAAGAGAAAATAATGACATAATCAAGATGTTGACGCTCCACACTTCAAATAAAAGGTTAAGAAGACGGGATCAATAGTGGAAAGAGCGATAACATCTACTGGACTTGAGAGGAGAAAATAATGACATAATCAAGATGTTGATGTTCCACACTTCAAATAAAAGGTTAAGAAGACGGGATCAATAGTGGAAAGAGCGATAACACCTACTAGACTTGATTATTCTATTTTTCTGATACTTTTTTTTAAGATAAATATTTTATGAATTTCAAACGAGTGCTCGGTCTAAGAATACCGAATGTTTCCCTATAATACTACCATTAACATTGTGATACTATTTAGCTATGGTAATTGGTTAACTAATTAACCATAGAAATTAAAAAACCGGAAAGACTTAAGGCGAGAAAGTGCTATATCGAAAGATAGACTGAACGATATTAAAAAGATTTTATTTTATTTACGAAGAAAGAAACTTTTCGCACGAGGCAGAAAATCCGTAAGAAAAAGCGAGATATGGGATTCTGTCAAAGCTGATTAATGTCATGTTAAGGGAGTGACGCGCCAAGAGAAACAGAATTCAGAAAGAAAAACAAAGCCAACCGACACATAGCGGTCATAAAAAAATTTCGGCTTGAGACCACAGCGGTACAAGCAGAGAGAATCGATATTATTATTTCAGAGATATCATTTAATTTTAATTCCAGGGTCCAAAGAAGGGAACCATCTGGTGTGAGTTAGAATTCTGGCATGAGGAAGAAAATCGTATTATTATTGCTTATTCAAACTGTTGACGTCAGACACAGCGTCGCCGAAAATGGGCATTTGGTGATAAGAAGTTTTAAGGCATGAGAAAAGTAAATAATTTGATTCTCAGGTAAAATACGGACCTCTCAAATATAAGTTGACTTAGCAGAAGAAACCAGGTGTCGGGTTTTGACAGTGATTGATGAGTAGGTAGAGAGACCCGACTAAGTGAATTTTGGGTGTCCCCAAGAGAAAGATGTGATAAGAATTATTTGGCAATCTGGGGTTTGTAAAAAATGTTTTGGCCGAAGGATAAAAGAAAAAAAAAGATTTTGTAAACAGAATTCTGGATAATAATTTTAAGAGGGCCAGTCTAGCCACACCCAAACTGCCGAGAGATCATTAGTCAAGTGGTAGCATGGGTGATAGACGGAGGTGAACGTATGAGAAAGACGGGGAAGTTGTTAACACCCACTGAGGGAATTGGTATGAGATACCAATGTGAGAGAGGAAGAGTCTAAGTGGATAACTCTCCCCCGACCTTCCCTCGCGGACGAGGGAGAAACCCCCGAAATGTAAAGTGATTAATCTCCAAAAATGGGAAATAATTAATTTTCCTAGCCTAAGAACAAAGAGAATTCTTGCTGTGAATCGAGAATTATCGGGAACCCAAGCCACGTCAGGCCCCACACCGGGTTTTGGTCGGTGCCCATATAAACGAACGTCCCCGGGCATTTTATCAGTTTTTGAGTAGAGTTCTAGCAGTTAATTAGCAGTTGCAGTTGCCTCGCAGAAACTGACAGAGAGATTTCCACGTCCTTCCGACTTCGACTTCCTACCAAAAAGCCAGTTATATTGACGAACGACTTAAGATACCAAAACTCGCTTAAGAAACGCAAAAGTGTCACAAATCCATAGAAACGGGCTGGGAGAGAAACACACTCCTGTATATAACAGACGGATAAAGATAATTTGTTATTTCTCAACATGTTTGAACCTCTTGAGTTTGTTTTATTGCTTCTTTTACTTACGCTTGTGCGATATCATCTTTACCCCAGATTCAGCTTGCACTACGGCCCGACGCCTGATTGATTTCGTCTACCTAAGATCAAAGTCACAACGTGGGTAGGTTAGACTTGAGATCAAAATAGTTACTTCGGTAACCAGACGTGGGTAGTGAGGTAAGAACGACAAGTTGGTATCGAACCGGAAACGACCAGATCGACCGGGACACAGGCTGTTGGCAGCAACAAAGTGCCAACTCCAAAACGCTGCTGGAAGAAACCTTACAGCTTCGCGCCGCAACTGGGAGTTGACCACGGGCCGACAGCGCAGTGTCACATATGGGCGTCGCGACCAGAAGACGTCACATTGGCGCTGCGACCACCGGTATGTGTCACACATAACCAAAACATCTGTAAGTGCCTACCTACATCTTTTTTATTTTCATTAAGAATAGATCTTCGATGCTGATGTACAGGGTGATCCGAAATTCTTGTCATCCCTACATAATATAATTCTCTATTTCAGATGACTCCTACAAACCTTCTCGATGCGTGACAGCTTCAATATATATATATATATATATATATATATATATATATATATATATACTATGTGCGTGTGTTTGTGTGGGGGTGTTCGTTGGTTGACGCAAAGGGTATCAGCGCGGAAGTGGGATCGACGAGCCAGGTTCAAATTCCAATCTAGTCTGTTGCGTTCACTTTCGCAGAAGTACACTTTGGTAAAGCATGAGTCCATCTTAATGCAGCCGTAAATTCTATGCCAACAGTTTCTTCTCTCGCACTTCTCTCCTGTGGAACTAGCTTCCGGCACCCATGCTTTCCAGCCAACTTTAATCTGAAAAAATTTAAATGCAATGTCAATCGCTCTCTACTGTCCACCTGATTACTCTTTCTTCTTCTCGCTCGTTATCAATGTTTCTGTTCCTAATTTCTCCCACACCCTGTAACCCTTTGTGTTTTGTTGGCATTACTACCTTGCTTGGGGTGATTCCGTTAAAAAAAAATAAAAGAGATAGAAAACTCCGAATTCCAAATATTGGAAAGGGCATCGGAAAACCACTCCGCTAACTTTCCCAAAAATTATGGTAATTCAGAGTCACCCCCACCCCACGAAGGCATCATGTGGCACAAGGCCGGTTTAACGTGGGATCTCCGAGCCTGTGGGCTCTCCGAGCCCGTGGACTCGGCCAAAAATATGCCCTTTGAACCCGTATAAACGGGTTCAGGGTCGGTTTACCTCCGGGAAAGAGACTCCGCCCTTCGGCGTAGCCTCGTTCGGACTCTTCCCCGCCCGAAGGCAGAGAGTTCAACCGATCAGCCGGTCGCCCGACTTCAGACTGAACTCTCTGCTTCCTCTTGAGGCGCAGTATTTATTACGTATGGAATAGTCCATTATTTTATTATGGGTAAGGTCCCATAACAGTCAACATGATCACTTCTTCCTATACGATGTAAAAAAAAAAACGACAAGCACTTTTTTGGTTACCTTATATCTTGTTCGCCTCATTTTTTGTGGCAGGAAGCTTATTCTTTTCTTTTCCTTATCTTTTCGCGTTTCTTTTTTAACAACCAAAAGCAAAACGACAGCAAGAGAAGAACTTTACCATCTTTCGTTTGTTTTCTACTTCCATATTTTATTTCACAATTCTTCTAGCTTATATTTTCTTACCCTCTCCCTCTTTCTTTCTCAATGAATTCCCTTTCTGTCAATCTTCCGTGTTTTTTTTTCATTCACTTTTTCCCTCTTTCATTTTCATTCTCTCTCTCTCTCTCTCTCTCTCTCTCTCTCTCTCTCTCTCTCTTTCTCTCTTTCTCTCTCTCTCTCTCTCTCTCTCTCTCACTGTCTTTCTTTCACTTTCACTTTCTGTTTCTCTCAATGGATTTCCGTTATGCAACTCTTTCTTGTTTGTTATCTTTAACTTCATTTCCCTCTCTCTCTCTCTCTCTCTCTCTCTCTCTCTCTCTCTCTCTTCACTATCTCTCTTTCACTCTCTCACTTTCTCTCCCACTCTCTCACAATAGATTTCATTTCTGTAATTCTTTTTTCTCAACTTTAACCTCCTTCCTCTCACTTTCTTTCTTTCTTTCTTTCTTTCTTTCTTTCTTTCTTTCTTTCACTTTCCTTTTCTTACATTTATTCTTTCTTTTTCTCTTTCCTTCTCTATTTTTTCTTTCTCTCACTCTTTCTGTCATCAAGACAGGTGATGTAAGCACAACGATTCCCGTAATGGATTTCTACTGACATCTGGCACCAAAATGCGTGATTCTTTATAGTCAATAACATAATTCCTTCATAAAGCCACACCAAACTCTTTTATTTGAAATAGAATCATTCTTGCAGAAGTGATGACATCAGATATCTAAAAGATCAAATGCTGTGGCATCAGATTCTCAAAGAATTTCCTTCAAATTACTGTAACTGTAAGGACTTCCAATGTACCACGAAAAGAATCGATTTCCCAGAATCTGTCTCTGAAAATACACCTGCATTCTTTCATTGTTTAGATTGAGGTAGCAATCATAGCTTTATCTTCAATCAGTTATGTGCCATGCGTGATACACGCTTAGGTGATCATGTATCTTTCGACACATGACTGATGAGGCAGATTTTTTCCCACACTAGGTTGCGTTTACTTTTTGTGGTAGACCAGTTGTCATTTACCCCTTGTCCTGCTATTTATCCATAACTGGGGGAGAAGAAGGATATTAGCATATAGCCATGTAATGGATTCGACTGGAATTCGAACCCGGTTCCTTAATCCGGACTATGAGACCAGTTTTTCAATTTCATCATGGTCGATTTATCAGGAAGGTGACTTCTTGATGTTTCATGCGACTCCTTTGCCTGAAAACCATACTACGGCTTGATCCAAGTGTTAATGAAATTGGCAGACGGAAGTGGTTGTGCGAGTACGAAGCCACAAGTCATCGTGCCCGAGGGTTTGAGCGTGCTGGCCATATTCAGACTGCTGATCACGCCAGATAATGCGTTCTCTCCAGGAACTGTAACTAAGTTTCACTCAGTATAGATGCAGTAAAAACCACAAGTGGGCTATTTTGGTATTGAACAAACAAAAATATGCCTGAGCAGGCGTCTTTAGCTGGGTTTGGTTACACGGATATGAGTGTCTGGTCACTACCAATTAGACCTTGCTTTATCATAGTGATTTTCTAAGCCCGGCTTAGATGTGGCACAAGGCCGAAAGTATGGGGCACCCAGCGAGGATCGAACTCACTACTCAGTCGTAATTGGTCTAGCAAGACAAGCTTTCTAACCATTACACCACGCCGAGGTGCCCACCTTGCTTTATCATGACTGACTTCCATGGCCAAATAGGTTTGACTATGGGAATGGTTTTCCTTGTCCGGAGGCATTTTTTTCTCAATCAAGGCCAGTTGATATTAATTCCATTGGTTACGAAAATAGAAAAAATAAACAGAGGTTCCAACTCCAAGACGTGGCACCCTACAAAAATAACGTGAATATAAGATGGTTTCAGTTTTTGTAAGAAAAAAAAAGTAAATTGATTTTGTTGCTGGTAGTAATTTCCGGAAACGTGTTCGTAAATGCCACTGTGATAATAGTAACAGAATTTGTTTTGCTTAATTCAATCACAATTTTTCAAAACTTAGCATGTGCAAAACAATTTCATGGCGTCAAAAAATGTTGAAGAACGTTAACTCGTTCAAAATAATAGATAAAAAAATAGTATATTTTATATAGTGTTTTTTTTTTTTTCAAAACTTAGCATGTGCAAAACAATTTCACGAATTTGGAGTGGAAAAAAGACCCCCGAATGACGCCAAAAAAAGTTGAATAATATTAACTCGTTCAAAATAATAGATAAAAAAATAGTATATTTTATATAGTGTTTTTTTTTTTTTGCAAAACTTCATGAATTTGAAGGGGGGGAGATCCCCGAATCACCTCAAAAAAAGTTGAATAATATTAACTCGTTCAAAATAATGCATAAAAAAATAATGAATTTTATAGTGTTTTTTTTTTTTTAAATTTAGCATGTGCAAAACAATTTCATGAATTTGAAGAGGGGAAAAAGACCCCCGAATGACGTCAAAAATAGTTGAATAATATTAGCTCGTTCAAAATAATGCATAAAAAAATAATGAATTTTATATAGTGTTTTTTTTTTTCAAAATTTAGCATGTGCAAAACAATTTCACGAATTTGGAGGAGAAAAAAGACCCCCGAATGACGTCAAAATCCGCGTTAGACATCCTTTAATAGTCAGTTGCGTTTAGTTTAATTTTATTTTATTTTTAAATTAGTTTAATTTATGTAAATGTGGGCAGAAAAAAGGAAAATGTTGATAAAATAGCGATGGTCACAAAGCACTGACCGCGACACCTAATCAAGGTTGTCCCCTGCCAGTATGGGGATAATATGGGCCGGCCCTGTTATGTTCAAGGCACATTCATGCTTGCATAACACAGTTTTGATTATGTCCAAGCTGTTCGAATTTAGTTTCAACTAATCACGGCGTGTGTTTCATTCACTTTGAATCTAGATTCCAATAGTAACTATTCTTTACATGCTCCTTGACTGTAGATAATGATACATTTCTTTATATAAGTCTTTTGTAGCGGTAGGTACATTTCCATACGTAAGAGTTTGTTTTTTTTTTTTTTTTAATATAGACGCAGGTACCTTTTTGTGTATAAGTCTTTTGAGTATAGAAGGAGTTACATTTCTACATGTAAAGTCTTTTGATTGTAAATGAAGATACCATTCTATATATGTCATTTGATTGTAGACGTGTTCCTATATGCAAGTCATCTTTGACAGTACAAGCAAATAACCATTCTATATACTAGTTTTAAGCCGTCAAAATTTCACGGTTTTTCAGTTTTAATAATCTGATGAATCTTCCTTCTTCAGTTAATAATTGAATAAGCTCATGGCGAGTTCTACGACAATAAAATAACAGTATAAATTACCCTATCGCATCGTTAAATATTTGAGCTCAACAAATTTCACAAAATATTGCTTATAACAATCATAAATAGGAATGCTGGTTGTTATTTTAAGAGGTAAGGGAGTACAAATGAAAGATTTAAAATTGACAACTTTTTCCATTTCACTGAAACAGATTTTCAGCACTTCTATATAACTCTCTTTCATTCTGTCACAGAAACCAAGTAGCGACTCTGATATGTCTTTTGTCTTTAAACGCGATCAAAACGGAATAGTCCATTATTTATGAGGTATTGGCAGGGCATAACGGTCGTGCGAACTAACGAGGGATTGGGCGAACAAGAGCAGTTATTGTATGGTAAGTTATTTGATCGTAAACATAGACACGTTTATATCGGCAAGACGTCATTGACAGCAACGGCTATATATCAGGCTTGTGTCCGATGTTTGAGAAGAAAGTTTTAGATAGTATTTGTGAAATTTGTGCTTCTCATTACAGTTAAGGAATGTCACAATAAATAATTTATACCTTTATCTTACAAATTATAAAAATATTTCTCATGATCTTACACAATATTCACACCCATGTACGCCCCATCTAAAGATCACTTTCCGCCTATTTTACTGTATGAGTTTCATAAACGTGTCAATCCAAGTGCAGCAGCAAAGTCTCCTCAGAGTTCTTATGGAGACGATGCAGTGAATAAAAGAAGTTGCAGGAGGTGGTTTTCCCGTGTCCGAAGTGGATATTTCAGTTTGAAAGACGACCAAAAAGAGGGATGTCCAAAAAATCTTGATTCCGAAGAGCTGGAAGCTGTTGTCACAGACAATCCCACCATTATCTCTAGGGAACTTGCAGAACAATTTCACATAGACCATATAACCGTGCCTCGCCAAATAAAAAGGATCGGAAAGGTTTCAGTAGTTGAGAAATGGGTCCCACATGAACTGTCTACAGAGAATCTGCAAGAGCGTTTTGCTTGTTGTGAATCATTGTTTTCACAACTTCAGGCACCATTTTTAGGTAAGCTTGTTACAAGTGATGAAAAGTGGATCCTTTACAATAATGTTAAACGCCACCGATCATGGATCAGTCAAGGAGGAAGATCAGTTCAACAACCAAGAGGAGGACTTCATCCAAAGAACATGTTGAATGTATGATAGGAGGTTGAAGGAATTGTCTATTACGAACTATTAAACAACAATCAAACAGTTACAGCTAATTTGTACTGTGATGAACTTTGTCGTTTGAAAACAACTTTGAACCAAAAGCAACCTACCTTAGTGAGCAAAAAGAGTGTCAGCATCCATCACGACAATGCTCGTCCTCAAATAGCTCGGCTGACTAAAAAATCTTTTAGAAGAGTTTGGATGGGAAACATTGCTTCATCCACCATATTCTGCCTTTTCTCCTTCTGATTATCATTTGTTTCGGGGAATAGAGAATTATTAGGATGGTCTTTGGTTAACATCAAGAGAAGAGATTGAAAATGAGTTGGATTCATATTTTGCTTCAAAACCTAAGGAATTTTAGAGCATTTATAAGCTGGTTGACAGATGGAATAATGTACAAAGCAAAGGAGGCTATGTAACTCCTTGCGTCCTAGTGGCTTCCCGCCTTGCTTGGGGTGAAACGCTTAAAAAAAATGTTAACGAATAAATATTTTCATAATCATGGGCTTTTTCTTTTTTAATAGACCTTGAAATAGAACATTACTTTTGCACCAACCTAATATAAATCATTAAATTGGCGCATATACCATTCTATGCAAGGATCGATTGAAAAGTCCATAGACTGAACAAGATGTATTCTCGTACACTTGCATGTCTTTTAATCAACCGACTTTTTTTTACTAATATTTATAGTTTGGTCAGCCTATGGTGGAACCAAGAAATGTAGTTCGTCTGAGCACTTTCCGTGGTAGTAGTCATAAAATAGTGTGATGTTCGCCACATACAGCCTGTGAGAGAAGGGTTGGGGGGTGGAAAATATTTCTTCTCCAACAAAGACTCGGAGGCGTTTTTGAACACTATCAAGACTGGAAAGTGAGGTCTGGGTTGCTGCCGTCCAAATATGGCAAGAGTACCCCATTTTCTGCTTGATATGGCTCTTATAAAAGTAGAGAATAGCATGAGGAATCAGGGTCCCGATCATTTTAACGAGGGTTCCACTTGAGGTCGGGTGTAAGTTTGAGGCCCTATCTTAATCTTTAGAATACAAGGAAATCTATGTGTCCAGCATTCACGCATATTATGAAGCCCCCTTTTTTATTTCTTCATCATAGTGTTTACAATTTTTGGCTTACTTAGGCTCACCTGTGCAGCATCGGGTCACAAGGTCATCTGTGGACCATCGGGTCACAGGCTCATCACGCGTTGCTCCCACGCGCTGTCGTCAGTAGTTTTTTTTTTTTTTTTTTTTTGTACATTACAATTGTCAAATCCACCCCTCGCCCAGTCGGTTTTGAATTCAAAGTTGTCTTTCTTCTAGACTGGTTGCCAACCATGACTAAGGATCACAGTTTGCCTTTCTATTTGAATCCAGGGAGAAAAAAAAAAGGATTCATACACTTCCTAAGTTTATTTGTGCGAAAGAAAAAAACGAATTCAAACACGCTGATTTCTCATTCGGAGCTGCTACGCGTTGCACCACCCGCACATCCAATATAAATCCTATGCAAATCTTTTTTTTTTTGTATGATTTTGAACAGAAACATGTCCGTTTTTTTTTTTTGTTTTGTTTTGTTATTTACTATTGTTCACCGAATACGAGGCATAAATGCCACTCAAGGTAGAGGGTTATTAAATGAGGATTTTGTGAGTGCGTATACGGTGAAACAAGGGTTGTATATTATGATGTTGTGCAGGGTAGATAACGGTTGAAACTCGATTTCAAGAGAGTAAGATTGTAGAGATCAAGTAAACATCTTCTTGGGAGTCCGTTGAACACTTCTGAGTAGAATCTCCTCTTTACAAATGGAATATGAAGAGAATGAGGATGTGTCAATTCAATGTACGTGTCATGACGGGTCCTAACTTTAAAAGTTTGATTTGGTTTGGTGGAAGCAAGGAATGTAGTTCGCCCAAAAAGCTGCCAGAAAAATAGCGGTAGAGTTGCAAAAGGCCAGCAACATTTAGTCTGTGGAAAAGGGTTGAAGGGTAGAAAACACGGCCTCACCCTCAAGGCTGTCCGAAGTTCGAGGCTTGAAAGTCGGGATGGCGCTGCTTCGGCAGCATTACTTCATTTTTGGGCTCTGATCAGGGCATGAAAAGTCAGAAACGTTCTGGAGCGGTACTGAAAGACAACAATTTTTCCAGCGATGGATTATGGAATGTTCCACTAGAGTTCAGGTTTGAGTTTCATTTCAAAAACAGGTTCCAACTCATTGACATAGAGATTGATTATGTAAAGGTATTCTGTCGTGAAAAATCCCGAAATCATTTTCGGAAACTCTAAACAATTTCTCAAACACTTCTAGAAATACACAAAAAGAAACATTTAAAAAATAAGCCAATCATTTCCGGAAACTCTAGACAATTTATCAACCACTTCTAGGAATTCAAAATGAGGTAAGTGGTGCAAGACAAGAACACATTTCTCGTCGTATTTACTTACTCTATAAACCAATATGAGCCGCCGAGAGCCATGTAAATGAACAGGGACTGGGGTTAGTAAGGGATAAACATTACATAGAGGGACAAAGGATAGGAAGTTGTGGAGGCCTACGATCCCCCACTTTCTGAAGGAACACGGCATATGAAAGAAAAAACGAGAATGGTGATTGTGCGTCGATTTTCTGAAAACACACTTTCTCTTTTATATTTGCGGGGCAAAAGGTAAAATGTTTTTCAATTCTTTGCAAGGAACTGATTTCTTCCATGGCGTCGGTATTTCGTACTTATGGGAATAACTATTCGTCATACATGTGTCTACATTGTATTTACTAGCCAGGAATTTGTTCGTATTAGCAGGACACGGTAAAAGGAAACCTTCAAATAAGCAATTCGATAACGGAAAGACTAATTTTAAATCGTATTCTTTTTCATTTTTATCGTGGGTGTAATCGTACAACTTATTATTGTCGACAATCCAAAAGAATATATCTATGTACGGCCATCGAAATTGCTTGTTGTCATAACCTTTTGAGATTGTCTTGTGGTAGAATTTCCACTGGAAACCTTTAACAACGTGAAGATGAAAACCGTGTAAACTTTCTGCTGCTTTTATTAATTGCTGTCTCTGGGACGCATTTACGAATACATCAATATCGTCATCCCAAGGTATAAGTCCATTATGGCGATAGGCACCAATTAATGAACCATCATAGAGAAAATATATGATGTTGTTTTGACGACACATGTCAATGAATGTTTGGAAAACATAGAGAAAGATTAGTTTTTCGTTTTCTCTTATAGTTGGCCTGAAAATTTCTTTTAGAGAGAGGCCCTTAGCGCTGGTTTCTGTTAAAAAGGTCTCTTTTTTAGCCATTTCCTTGAGGTTTATAATTATAGCCGATTTCGTTAAGCAAAGGACTGGAAACACAGCAAATTGCTGCCACCTGTCTTCAAAGGATGTATTTATCAAGAGAGTGTGATTTGATGACACGATACGAAATCGATAAATTGTATTATTTTCTGTGATTCGGAACGAAGATGGAGCAAAAGAATATTTTAATTTTACAAAAGTCATTTTATACACCAGAGTGAGCCCAGCTAACCCTAACAGCATGCATCCAAGGAGTAACTGTTTTTTAGAAAACATTTCTTTTAATTTTAAATTCAATGAAATCCTTTAACGACTTTCGGGAGCGTATATATATATATATATATATATATATATATATATATATATATATACTTATAACTCCTCAGTTAACAACTTGACTGCTTAACGACC
This sequence comes from Acanthosepion pharaonis, assembly GCA_903632075.3. NCBI lineage: Eukaryota > Metazoa > Mollusca > Cephalopoda > Sepiida > Sepiidae > Acanthosepion > Acanthosepion pharaonis. The sequence continues at coordinate 4,095,783 of CAHIKZ030000890.1, read as the reverse complement.
TCTTGACTTACGGCCAGTTATAAAAATCTTATAAAAAAAAGAAAAATACATTTAGTCGGTACTGTAAGTTATACGAAACAGCGACTCTTCTTAATTACAGAATATAATGCTAATGTAAATGATTCATTCCAGTGTACGTGATATAGCAGGTCTTAGCTGTGAAGGTCTGAACTGGTGGAACTAAGGAATGTAGCTGGCCAGACCATGGAAATAGCGAAAAGGTAGCGAGAGGCTTGCGACGGTTACTCAGCGGGATAGATATTCCAAAAGCTAAGAAATATTTGTCACAATTTATTTTCGCATGATCATCATTGATGAAGCATTTAAAAAAAACATATATTCTACTATTACGGCAACTCCTCACTTAACGACTTACCTTTTTAGCGAACCCCGAACTTACGACCAGCTATAAAATCTTATAAAATGAAAAATATTCCATTCAGGTGATATTGTACGTTGTACGAACACTTTGATTGCGATTGTTACGTCTTTCTTCAAAAGGAATCAAATAAAATGAAAAACTTTAATAAAAAATTATTTGTTCTCCATTTATACAAACCAAAATAATATACAGTAATATGGAGCTGATTTTTAAAATTAATGGAATAAAGTGATTTTTTTAATTTACCGTACTAAATTTACAGTAAGCGAAAGGAAAAAGAAAGAGGAAATTAAAAGGGCGCTTAGCATCAAAACGATACTGTTGGAATTTCTAGACACATAATGAGGAAAGAACACTTAGAAATTTTAACACTCACAAGATATACGGAAGGCAAGAAGGATGGAGGGAGACAAGAACCTTGTTAACTTGTGTAAATGGATAGAAGATCAGGGATTGGCAGGGATGATAAAAAGACAAGACTTGTTTAAAGCTACAAAAGATAGGAAGATATGGAGAACCATGATCGTTCATGTCCTGAAATGACACGGCATGAAATAGAAATGCTAGACATTGTACTCTAGAGTAGCGAAAGATGTTTCAGTAAAAGCTCAGCAAAGTATTATGAAACAGGAAAAAATCGTCAGAAACAAAGGAAAGAGTGCAATATCAGGCAACCTATAGGCTAGTGAATTCTGGACAATTTCCTCACAGATAAAAAGGCGACTCGAGGTCAGAGAGATGAGAGATTGATGATGAGGCCAAGGCAAATAATGCACGAGGAAGCTTTAAGGAAATTGGAAATTAAAAGTATACTTAGCATCAGAACGATACTGTTGAAATTTCTAGACACATGACGAGGAAAGTACTTAACATTCCCAGGGCAAAGGGAAAGGTGGAAACAGTCAGTAACCTATATAACGAAGTTGTCTAAATGGATATCATAACAAAGGCTATAAGGGATAGTTAAATGGCAAACATTTCAAAGGACAGAAAGTTGTTGAAAGCCAAAATCGCCCACTTCCTGAAGGATGGCTATAAATAGAGGAAAGAGAATCCCACTTTTACAGCAACGTCTGGAATGTTGGTCAACTAAGATAGTCCCGAGTCATGTATTAATCTGCTTTCAGCTCGTTTGCACTGATAGAATTTTAGTCAGTTCTTTTTATTTGTCGACAATGATAACCAAAGTCGCAGACGGCAATTCATCTTCAGTTTTCGCAGACATCCTGTCATTTCTCAGTTTTTCTGTTTCCATCCAAACAAAGACATTTGGTCGAAATAAATTTTACGTTGACCTGAAAGATGAAGAAAAAGTAATGAATATATAAAAAGGAAAACTTGTTCAAACAAAAATCCCTTTATATTTACACACACATACACACACACACACGCACACACACACACACACACATATATATATATATATATATATATAAGGCAGGATGTGTGTGCGTGTGTGTAACGAATGCACGGCCGCAATTTTCGACGGATTTGCACCAAAATTTACATGCACATGCTCCAAGTTAGCGGGAAGGCCAAGACCGACTTTGCATTTCCCAACTCTTATCGATAGTGGAAATAATCGATATTTTCATGCTTCCACGGCACTTTTCATGTAGTTTGCGGCCATTTTCTACTGGCCAGAGGGAGAGCTTATAACTGGCTGCCACGAATAGGCAGGAAAATTCTATTGGCCAGCGTGAGAGCCAACAGCTGACTGACACGAATGTTAACTAGCATGTTAGCATGCAAAAAAAAATCGATAGCTGCATTCGTCACAAGTGGGAAAAATTTAAATCTGCATGGGACTTTACTCCAATTGGCTCATTTGCTTGCTTAAACTCAACGTTGATTCTGATTCCGCAGAACTGGGTTGGATGTGAAAAATTATTTGTTGTTAACATTCTTTTTTCATTCGGTTTTTCCAGTTACGAGTCCTTTTTTAAAGCTGATCGTTTTGTGTTCATTTTATTTAGTTCTTTTTCGTAACAGATTTAATGTTTAGTATAGAGCATAGAAAAAATCGCAGTGTGAGATAGGCAAGAAGTAAGCCGTGTAGCAACATCAGCACGGCAAAGGGCACTCCTTGAAAGGCAAGGAAGGGCAAAAATATTTTAAGTCAAGTGATAGCGATTGCTGTATGAGTCGTACGATTTTTTGAATCAAGCACGGGCAACGCCGGGCCATGCTGCTAGTATATATATATATATATATATATATATATATATATATATATATATATATATATATTATTATTTTATATGCGCAGTACTCAGTTGTATGGATATGAGTTTGTAACCGTGGGTTTTACGCTTTTGCGATTGACAGACATACCATCAGACAAATCAGATCATCAGACAAGTCAGAACTTGTCTGATGATTGCAAAAGCGTGAAACCCGGGGTCTCAAATTCATATCCCTACATATATATATATATATATATATATATATATATATATATATATATATATATATATATATATATATATATATATATATATATATATATATATATATATATATATATATTCTAACAGTTTATTTTCTCGCCTTTTCCGACTGTGGAACTCCCTTCCTCTTCATTGCTACTGCAATCTTCAAAAACTTAAATACAGCGTCAACCGCCATCTTCTATGGTCTTGAATCCTGTTCATGTTTTATCCTTTCCTCAATCTACCCCCCCCCACAAACCCAGTCTTTTCTCTGACTTTCACTCTCTGTAAACCCCTGCGTGCTAGTGTCACTTCCTCCTTCCTGGAGGTGAAATGCTCTCTCTCTCTCTCTCTCTCTCTCTCTCTCTCTCTCTCTCTCTGTATATATATATATATATATATATGTGTGTGTGTGTGTGTGTGTGCGTGCGTGTGTAAAAAATTTCAGATATGACTACAATGCATCTGTGAAAGGACAATATGAATAAAAACAAAAAAACACTCATCTTAACCGACCTGTTTCTTCCTTTAAATATTAACTGTATATAAATTCATCACTTACTCACTTTCGTTTCTTAGATATTAAATTATATCCCTTAGTATCTTCCATAATTTACCGAGACTTTTCAGTTAATTTGATGAATAATTATGAGCGTCTCTTGAATTTAAAAGTCTTGAAAAAATAACATTTTACTTTTGTTTATAAAATACTTCTTTCAAAATAAGTAAGATTTACTGAGTGTAAAAGAATATAAGAAAAAGAAAAACATTATTAAGAAGAGAGGACAATAAAAGAACAGAAATTGAGAAGACAGAAGATAAAGATTGACATTGCATTTACATTTGTGAAGATCAAACTTGAAAGCAAGAGGCATTCATGAAATATTTTAAAAAATTAAAAAAACAAAAACATCATGTTATTTAATCATTCCATCTCAAGCAAGGCAATAAAGCCACTAAGAAGCAAAGGTGAGTATGAAAGAATCTGGGAAAAAACATTAAGGCTAGAGTAAAATAAACAGGAGACAGAAGATAATGAAGCCTCTAGTGCGCAAGTGTTTACTGAGTGAGAGAAACACTATTAAAGAAAGAGAACACTATTAAAGAAAGAGAACAATAAAAGAACAGGAATTAAGAAGACAGAAGATAATGATTGACATTGCAGTCTCACTTTTAAAGAACAAACTAACTGAAAAGCAATAATCCGGAAGAGAGTTCCACAAGCAAGAAGTACAATAGAAGAAACTGTTAACATAGAACTTACGGTTTCATCTAGATAATTCAATTGTAAAATGATGAGATCTTACCGCTAATCTAGTACTGCGCTTAAATTCATGAAGTTTAGGTACCATAGAGGAAAGTTCATTAGAACAATAGAGCTGGTTCTTAAAATGTCAACCAACTATTGTACAAAATTCCCAATGAATTAATTCAAATGTAGAGTTCCGGTTGGCACGAGAACTAAAATGGTAGACATTACTCAAGTTTAAGCCTAAGTTTGCAAATATCCACTCGGAAGATTACTCCTTTGGGTCGGGTGACTTATCTGTCTATATGGGATGTAGTCGATGTATTAAAAAGGGCCCTGGACAGAGCATGTAAGCAACGGGGAAATTATTAAGGAAAATAGAAACAAAAAGGACATCAGATAGAGATAGTTGAAGTTTGTAGGACACACAATAAGGAAAGAAGGATTAGAAATTATTTATTGGATTATTCGGTTTCCGGTTCCTTCATTATCTTTCAATCCCAGTAGCCCCTTGTGCCTTAGTGGGATTATCGCCTTGATTGGGGTGAATTGATTTCTTTATTATACGGTAAATAACAAATATTACATTGGAGCTGGTTCACATATTTTTATAAACTTCTAAATACAAAACTATTCTTGTAAATAAATAATATTTCGTCTATATTTCTGAGATGAGGTATTGTAATTATTTACACTATTTACATTGTTCGGACTATTGCCCTCGTCTTTGTTGACACGACGTTTCAGCCGTTGCACGCTCCGGACTTCTTCATGATCTGTCTATATTTCTGAGATGAGTTATTGTAATTACTATCTCTATTTACATTGTTCGGACTGTTGTCCTCATCTTCGTTGTCTTATTCACCACGTTTCGGCCGTTGTACACTCCGGCTCTCTTCTAGGTCTGTCTATATTTCTGAGTTGAGGTATCGTAATTATTTACACTATCTACAGTGTTCGGACTGTTGTCCTCATCTTTATTGCCATATTCATGACGTTTCGGCCATTTTACGATCCGGCCTTAATATTTTTTACTAATTTTTTACTCCGTACAAGGACCAAGAGTCACTCAAGTTAGAGGCTTATTGAATGAGTTTGTTTTCTGAGTGTAAGAAAATATGAGAATCGCGGTATATGACAGTATAACGAAGGATAACGATTAACTCGAAGTCACATATTGTAATAACTTAGGAAGCATTCTCTCGAGATCTCTGTTCCCCAAAGTTCCTCCTTAATAATGGAATACGTATGGAATGAGGATCCTTCGACCCTGTGTATTCATTCTTTATGGCTATATTCCTATATTTTTTTATCTAACATTTCTTGCGTGCGATGTTAGAGTTAATTGTATAGATAAAAACCCTAGGTTACACATGCAGAAAATTATAAACAATGCAAAATCAGTTATTTTTTTTCTATGCAGTACGGGTCGCATTACACATATTTTGGCATTTATAAAGCAGGCTCCATTTTTATATGTGACAGTAGAGTTAATTTTCATAAACTAAACTCCTAGAGAAATCATCTAGAAAATATAACCGTTGCAATTACTAAATTTGTTAGATTTTCTAATCATTTTCGGGGGTATGTGAGGTCTTATCCCTTGTTTCCTGTTTAGAATATGGTTTACTAGTTCCTTTCTTCTGTGGCCGGAACGACTTAACTGTATTAACTTTTTGGTGATCTGACTAATCAGTGATTACGACCATTCATTATGGGTGTACCGGGCAAGTAGTAAGATGTCCGAACACTTTGATAGCGCTTTGAGAGGCTACCTTGATCAACGGTCTGATAATGTCACGCATGGATATGTGTCTCTGCGTGTACTTCCGATGGGAAACCCCGAGGCTGCATTAACCCCCTTTGGAGGAATGGTGTGTAAACCCCACCTTGGAGGGGGGTACACATTCGGATATTGCCAATCGCAAGAATCCGTCCCTGTGCTGGTAGTGTGACAGCTATGACTAGCCTGGACCGGTTCTGATCAGTTTAGACCAGCTTGGACAAGCTATGACCAGCTAAGATCAGCGGCCCGAGTGAAGACACTCGGATCCCAACGTTAAAAAGCGACCTTGTGTCACAACTTGACTCAATGGGGAGTCAAATAAATCAACGCCAAGGTTGCATTATGCTTTAGTCTTAGCCAACTTCAGGTTGGTTTATATTACCATAGACGACGGACAGTGATGTTTATTTTGGCTATTTTTTCTACTTAAAATTAATCTTCTAATGACAGAATTAAAAATTAAAGTCTCAGAGATAAAAGTAATATTATCACTTCGTAAACTAAGAACTTTTTTTCGAACGAGTTTTTGAATTTTTTTTTTTTTTTTTTACTTTTTATTTATTGTTCTTTTTTGGGGGGTGCGGGGGCTGTCTGTCTCACTTTTTAAATCACTGCAAAACAAGTTTGATTTAAGTGTGGGAAAAACAAATATTGTTTGTGTATATTCATCAAACCAAACAGTTATTGAGAATGAAAACTCTCAAATACATTGTCAAGAGGACTAAAGCCATTGAATGCAGAAACAGAAAGAAACTTCTTTACTAAGCTGAATTTAGCAGATACCAAGTAATGAACTCTGTACACTTCCAATAAATAATAGAGATATATATATATATATATATATATATATATATATATATATATATATATATATATATATACTCTCCCACCGTCGAATTCGACGTATGAGGGTCAAGCAGATCGGTTCCTAGGAGACCGACAGCCCGACAACAGCACATGAGATATGATTATAGTGGTGAAGGTTTCGTGCAGGACCATCCACACTTTTTGAAGAGCCGAATGCAGAGACCTGATGCACAACGTGCCACAGGGTCCAATATATATATATATATATATATATATATATATATATATATATATATAGAGAGAGAGAGAGAGAGAGAGAGAGAGATGGAGAGAGAGAGAGAATTTAATTTAATCAAATACTAGATTACAAGAGGTAAGAAAATATATTGAAACACGTAGTCTTTAAATTCCCGAGGGTTTCATCTTATGAAAATAAGAATTCGAAATTCTTCTTTGTCAATGCAGTTAATTCACGCGTCAACATTAATAGTGTGAAACAAGCAGCTAATATTTTGGATCTAAATTTAGCTAATATCTACACAAACACAAGTTATATACATATATATCTGCACACTCGAACACACACACACACAAACACACACGTACACACATACATACACACAAATATAATATATATAATATATATTTGGGCAGAAACCTTTTATTCAAACATGTTTCACTGCATGTGACAGACAAGATTATATATATATATATATATCAGTTCATCCCATAAGTTCTATCCGAATTTTAATTTTTTGTTAAAATGAACGAAATTTAAAGAGTATTTTATAATGTCTAATGGAGCTAAAAATTATTTTTATGTTTAGATGCATTTAAACTGACCAAATTTTATTTCAGAGAACAATAAAATTAAATTTTGTTTGATTAAAACCCTGCTAACGTGGAAGTACCCAAGAATCATTTGAGGCACATACTTATGAGTTCAAGAAAGGAAACTCAGCAGCCGAAGCGGCTAGAAACATTCACTCCGTTTATGGAGAGGAATGTGTGAATGAAAGAACTTGCAGAAGATGGTTTGCAAAATTCAGAGGTGGAGATTTCACCCTTGAAGATGAAGATTGAACCGGACGTCCAGTTGAGTTTGATGAAAAGCTTCTTGAAGCAGCCCTTGAAGAATATCCTGCTTTATCAGTTGACGAATTGGCAGTGGTTCTCAGTTCAAACCATACAACTGTTCACCGCCATCTTCAACAACTTGGAAAAGTTCCTAAACTTGGAAAATGGGTGCCTCATGAATTGTCTGAAAACAACTTCAAATCCCGAGTTGACATCTGCTCTTCTCTCCATTCTCGCCAACTTGTTTCACCTTTTTTGGATAGACTTGTGACTGGCGACGAAAAATGGATCTTTTATCGAAATGTTAAGCGTCGTAGACAGTGGCTTGGTAAAGGGGAAGGACCCCAGCCACAGCTGAGAAAGAAACTTCATGGGCAAAAGGTTCTTCTTTCAATCTGTTGGGATTGCCAAGGAATAATCCAGTTTGAATTCTTACCACCTAATGCAACAATTAATGCTCAAATATACTGTCAGCAATTAGAGCGTTTGAACCAAGCTTTTAGGAAAAAAGACTCTCTAGTGAATCGAAAAGAGGTAATGTTTCATCAGGACAATGCACGACCCCACACAGCAAGAATCACGTCACAAAAGATCGAAGAACTTGGTTGGGAAAAAATTCCTCATCCACCTTATTCTCCCGATCTTGCTCCTTCAGACTACCATTTGTTTCGTAGCTTACAGAATCATTTGGAAGAAACAGCTTTTGTAACACAGGAAGAGGTTAAAACTGACATTTGTGAGTTCTTCGAATCAAAGGCAATAGAATTTTACAGTAATGGAATTAGTAAGCTTGTTAATAGATGGAAGGAAGTCATAGATAATCAGGGAAAATACATTGTTGGTTGGATATATTTTGGATATGTTGGGTATATATATATATATATATATATATATATATATATATATATATATATATATATATATTATTTTATAATAATTCTTTCTATTTCTCTAATCAGTTTCTTGATGTTAAGACGAAATTCATCAAGGAAGGTGACGTATTTTTTTCTTACGCAAGTATTTTCGATCTACTCCGAAATTGTATCTCTGACAAAAAAAAAGTAAATACTTATGTTGGTTTAACGCCCACAACATTGTCAAGACGTCTTACGTTTCATTTGTCGGATATAAGCTCTATTGTACAACATTTAAAAACACATTCCTGTCCACCTTCGCAATGCAGGAAAACAATTGTTGACAAAATCAACGCACTACACCACGAAAATAATTAAAAAAAAAAAATTCAAATTCTCGAGTTCCTTTATATCAAAAGCAGACAACCAACACTGAATTAAATTTTTTAAAAAGTTTAGGTTAGAATTCATTTTAATTAACTACAATTTTAATTACAACTTTAAAATATTTTCATTGTAAGTTTTTACAGACTATATTTCATTTAATAGAAGTAAATGTATTAGAATTGCTTACAGTAAGTAAAATTATTTTTCTACATCAAGTATATATATATTACGATTTTAAAAAAAATTATATTTAAATATTATTTAAGTAAAAAATTTTTTATAAAAAACTTTTACTTAAATTTTTTTTTTATAAAAAAAATTTTACTATATGTATATTACGATTTTTAAAAATTTTATATTTAGATCTTATTTAAGTAAATTTTTTTTTTATAAAAAAAAAATTAAGTAAAATTTTTTTAAATTGTAATTAAATAAATAAATAAGGTTTACTAAATCAGAGAAATGAATTAGCTTTTTTTGCCGTAAGTGCAAAAAAAAAATTAAATTATATTTTAATATAAATTTTTAAAAATCGTAATATACTTGATGTGATAATAATTCTACATACTGTAAGGGATTCTAATTACATTTAATTGTTCTCAAAAGAAATATAATATATTAAAAATTAAAAGTAAAAATATTTCAAATCGTAGTTAAATAAAAAGTATTCTAACCTAACCTCCCCCCACAAATCTTTAAATATACGATGGAAAAAAATGCCGTAAGAATTTTTGCCGTTAACAATAAACTTTAAAAAAATCCAGACGACACGCTTTTAACGGATATTAGATTTCATTGAAAAATACATCCCTACCCACTACCAAAACGTAGCAATAACATTAAAATATAGACATAATGAACACCCAGACACCCCTCGTATAAACTGGATTCATCTGTAACCTTGGAAACATGAATTATGATTTTAGCTGTGTCTTTAAAACCCAGTAATTTTAAAAGTTACTCCAAAATTCGCTTGAGAATGAAATGGAACTAATGTCATTAATTTAATTACAAAATTAAATTCGAGCTTTTAGCTTCCATTTTTGAAACATGGTTAGAACTGTGTAGCGAAAAAAAACATATTTTAAATCAATTAATTTATAATATATATAGAGAGATATAGATATAGATATAGTTATAGTGTATTTTAGTATATCATTATTTAAACATATGTTGCTAAATATAACAGACAATGAATGTCTATTATGTCAGATCATGAGCCGTTCTAAACTTCGTATAGTTGCTTTAATTTCGGGTGAAATCAAGACAAATATTGTCCAAAATTTCAATAGTTTTTATTAAGCTGGTCCTTCAGCTAAGCTTTTGGCTCACATGAGACATCTTCGGAATGGTCATACGGACATTTAAACAAAGATATTCACCATCAAAGATGATATTCTGTTATGTTGAAATAGAAGATTGCTATGCGACGATAACTGTCGCGAAATACCAAATGCAGGTTGCAAAATCACAATACGGTTCTATGATGCAATGTAATGTGCTGTGACTAGTTTGAAATGTAATTTTATTGAGTGTGTATTGCTTTGTTTTAATGTAGATGACCTCCAATATCTGAAGGTTCTTTTTACTGTGTGTATGTTTGAGTATTGAGTGTTATCAACTAATATACGTCTAATATTATGTACATCTCTGATACTAATAGTAAAACCACTACATATATTGGCTTTACTACAACCACTTTCTCCCGTAGACTTACCTGTTACCTTTCTTATCATAGTTCTATTAAACAATATTTCTTTAAAAAACATAGCCATGTACATAATATTTTAAATTAAAGCAACCATAAGAAGTTTAGAACGACTCATGATCTAAGATAAGAGGTATTCATTGTTTGCTATATTTAACAATATATGCTCATATATATATATATATATATATATATATATATATATATATATATATATATTGAACATTGAAGTCAATACTCAGAGGCGACAGGCTGTTTCATGCTAGACGCTCTATCTCTGATATTGACCACTTTATCCCATAAATATAGCACACCTTAAAACTATATTTCTTTATATATATATATATATATATATATATATATATATATATATATATATATATATATCGTCATCCACAGACAGACTGTTTCATAAGTGTGACAAGACATACGATTGCCTCAAGCCGGGGTATATACACCTCCGGAAAATTTAATTCCGGTCGAGCAGTATGAGGAGAAAGCGCGAATTTTTAAGCAATGACTACTACTGTTAATACTATATATATATATATATATATATATATATATATATATATATATATGTGTGTGTTAAAAGTATAGTTTTAAGGTGGGCTATATTTATAAAAAAAAAAGTGCTCAATATCAAGGATAGAGGGTAGTAAATATAAAAATAAAAGTGGACACTGACATCATGCTTGAAAGCAATCTTCAGGCCGTATTTTTTGTCTTTTTGCTCTATCATATATATATATATATATAATTACATGAATCATTCATACAAAAAGCAAATATAGAGGTTAATGATTTAAATGGCGAGAATACATCTTCGCAAACAATTTTTTGTATGAATGATTCATGTAATTATAAATTGAACTGCACCTATAATCGATATATATATATATATATATATATATATATATATATATATATATGCTGGTCAATAGGGCATTATGGGTAATGAGGTGCATTGTTTTATCCTAACGATTATTGAGCAGGCGGTAAGTGTTATGTAACAAAATATTCCAGAGGCTATTGAGTAGACATAATTGTGGATCCGGGTGCAGTTATTTCTAGGTATTGTATAGGGTTGTTTGTTGACTTCATTCGTTATTTAATGTTGATTACTTCATTATTATTAGATTGATTTGTGTTTATGTGTGCATTCGTACTTCGTGAATTTCTTTATTTCCTTAATTTGCTTATTTATTTACAGTTTTTGTTTATTTTAATTTTTCAGCTGCCTGTTATCTATTTTTAACCTTTGCCTAAATTAGGTTACATTATCTGCGTTGTACATACTTTAAAGATTTTCATTTTTCATTGTGCTATTTTAGAAGATAACGCGTTTTAGTTTTCGATTTTTAAATGACGTAGTAAAAATTTCTTTTCGTGTCTGCATTTTGAGGTTAGTAATGATTGTTAATTTAGCAATTTGTGTTGGTCTCGGAAGGTGATTATATATATATATATGCAGGAATCTATTGATATGTTCATAGTTAACTATAAAAGATGAATTTCTCAATTACTGTGATTAAAGTGAAGAATGTTTTAGTGCACTAAATAAGTATTACGTATTCACTAATAGGATTTTTGGTTTATAAAAATTTTAGCGCACTAATCGAAAACGCATTAATTGATGGATGTCTTTATATATATATATATATATATATATATATATATATATATATATATATATATATATATATATATATATATATATATGAGGAGGCGCGGCGGAGTAGTGGAGGATAGCGGCTCGGCTTGGATTGATGAATCGGAAACCCGAGTTCGAAATCCAGTCGAGTCCATCACATTCACCTCCATACCCTTGGGAAATGTATGAATCCTCTTCTTCTCCAGCTATGGATAAATAGCAGAACAGTCTGGGTTCTATAGCCTTGGATGGAAAGTGTTCTAAGAGAAAGACAACTCTAAATTTCAAAAACCTGCGGAGGGTCGTTTGGGGACCCTTGGGACACTTAGTGCACCAGGTTTCTGTATTCGGCCCTTCAAAAAGTCTGGTTGGTTCTGCACAAAGCCATCACCGCTATAATCAAATCATATGTGCTCGTGTTTGGGCTGTCGGTTCCTAGTAACTGAGCTGCTTGACCCTCATACGTCGAATACGACGGGAGAGTCCACCATATTATATAAAAGTTAAACTTTGCCGCCATTTTGTGACAGTAAAGGTCAAATAGTTTATACAATGATAATATTTGTTTTTATTTCGGAGATTTTGCATAAATTGCAGTTTAGATGTTTTCATCTTTAGTCCCGAAATTAAAACCAAGCATTACATTGGTTTGTCCCAGAAATCTTTAGATTTCATCATCATCATCATCTTCATCATCATTATTTATTTTATATATTGCGTATACATGTGTATTTCTCTATTTAGCTTATAATTTGTATATAATTTTTATACAATTATATTATTATGTATAATTATATATAATTTGCTTGTAATTTGTAACCTGTATTTAAGTTGTGTGGATGCATGGTTTTACACTTTTGTTTTTTTCCTGTAATTATGTTTATTTTATATACAATTTTCTAACAATCCCTGTAATAATATGGACTGCCTCACTATATATATATATATATATATATATATATATATATATATATATATATATATATATATATATATATATATATATACATTCAAATTAAGTTTTATTCAGTTTTAACTCAATTAATTACTTTGTGCATGAAATAAGTGCAACTGATGAGATAAAAGGTATATCTATTATCAATATATATATATATATATATATATATATATATATATATATATATATATAAAACAAAACCTAGTCAGCCAGAACCTACCAAGTTTTCACGTAACGTGAGGTGAAAACTTGATAGCTGGTAGGTATACATCAGTTCATATATATATATATATATATATATATATATATATATATATATATATATATATATATATATATATATATATATCAGTTCATATATATATATATATATATATATATATATATATATATATATATATATATATATATATATATATATATATATATATATATATATATATTAACTGATAAGAAGATAAGACGTAAAAACATCTTGGCGATTGAAATTGCAGTAGTGTTTAGGCCAGCTTTTTATCTTTTCAAGATATTAAATCGCCCTACAGATTTTTTTTTCTTACTTTTTTATCGTGTGCGAATGTAACAAACATTTTAGTGTTTGTCTATTTCGATTTATATATATATATATATATATATATATATATATATATATATGTATATAAAAATAGAGAGGAGGAAAATTATACTTAGACAAGTATAGTTTTCCCTCTTGTCTCTTTTAATTCATTTTGTCTCCTCAGATACATTCCATCTGAGGATATTTACATATATATTATAATATTTTCATTGTAATAGATTATAATAAAAACATTTTATATCACTACACAAAAGCTTTCTTGTTTTTATTATAATCTATTATTAAATAATATCTTGCTACACTTTGTATTGAGCACTTTTTAAAAAAGTAAATGCAACGAACTATGGAGCTTTACTCCACCGTACCCGTTTTTATTATATATACATACATATATATATATATATATATATATATATATATATATATATATATATATATATAACAATACATATATATAACAATATATATAACAATATATATATATGTATATATATATATATATATATATATATATATATATATATATATATATATATATATATATATATATATATATATATATATATATATATATATATATATATATATATATATATATATATATATATATATATATATATATATATATATATATAACAAAACGGATACCTAGCCAAAAGACATAGATACCTTTAAACATGATAAAATATCGAACAAAGACAGCAATGAGAAAAAAGAAAAACGCACAAAAGCAATCACCTACCAGCTTAGTAAAATAAAGTCCCTAATACCTGGACAGTTTGACGACGTTATTTCTTATGAAATGTGAGCTCTCGTCATAGTCACAATTTCACGATCACGTCAACTTCGGACGACTTGAACGTTTGAATTAAACACACACACACACACATGCACACACACATATATATATATAGAAAGAGAGAGAGTGAAAGAGAGAAACAGAGACAGAGGTAGAGAGAAGTATTTTAATACTACCTCGATCCCTTTGCCATTACCTATCTATTCTCTGAATTATCTATTATTTATTGTTTTTATATAAATCTTAGGCCACTAACGTGTTAGAGCACTTGTATCATATTTTTTTGTTATTTTCTAATAAATTTTAATGTCTTATAATAATAGCTGTTAATATTAAATTAACTAAAACACTTAATAACATTAAATTCGCATGAATTATTCTTTTATAAATTTTTAATAAATTTAATTTTTATAATTTTTGATATATTCAGTAGACGACAAAAATAATTTTTCTAGTAACATGTAACATTTCTAATATATCATTTCTTTTTTACATATTCAATATTATTATTTATGACTGTAAAACAAATCATAAAAAACTAACTTATATTCTATCTATGTATCTATATAAAATCTATCGCTGTACGTTCATATCTATCTAGCTATCTATGTCTCTTCATATCTATCTATCTTCATATCTTTTCTCTTCATATATATCTAGATATGTCTCTTTCTATCGATCTATCTGTCTCTATATATCTATCTATGTCTCTTTCTATGTCTCTTCATATCTATCTATCTATATCTATCTATATATATATATATATATATATATAGCATAATGAGAAGCCACGTATACTTTCTTAATATGTATATATAGAAAAAAGTTGCAAATTAAAAAAATAATAATGTATTTTTATGAAAGTATTTATTTATTTGTATATATATTTGATATTTCAGATTGGCCTCAATCTTTCTTCAAAAAAAAAAAGAAAGATTGAGGCCAATCTGAAATATCAAATATATATACAAATAAATAAATACTTTCATAAAAATATTATTTTTTTAATTTTTTTCTTTGCTCTCTCTCTCTCTCTCTCTATATATATATATATATATATATATATATATATATATATATATATATATATATATGTCTGTCTGTCTCTTCATATCTGTCTGCATTTTCATATCTATCTTCATATCTATCTTTTTCTCTTCATAACGGTCTCTTCATATCTATCTAGATATGTCTCTATCTATCGATCTATCTGTCTCTTCACATCTATCTATCTTCATATCTATTTCTCTTTCTATCTCCCTTCAATATCTATCTATCTATCTATCTATCTATCTATCTATCCTTGTCTCTTCGCATCAATTTTTACAATTTTATACCCGCCAATAAACCTCTAAATAGAGTCAAATATTTCTCACTTACGTGAAGATCAACTGCATAAAAAGTTATCGGGTGTCCTCTTCCTCAGTAATTTGTGTTAACCTATTTTCCGAACTTTGTAACTCGGATTCGAAAAGAATTAAATTATTTTTTGACAATGTTGTGTCAGCCAAGCGGTAAGAAGAGGAAAATGCACCATTTTGATTGGCTAATAAGGAAGTTGTTTTTTCCTCTATTTTCTCTCTATATTTCATACATCTCATTAGTTTTTTTGTTGTTGTTTTTTTTTATTTATTTATTCATTTCAGCTTGTTGAGCCGGATCTTAATGCATCTAGTGTAAAAATGTCATACCCATTCTTTTGTCGTTTCACCGTCTATTATTACGGTGTTGGCTGTTGGAAACCTTCCTAAACAGTAGTTTAAAACTTTAAATGTTTTCCTTGCAAATTTTAACGCCCCCAAAACAATACTGCTTTCATTTAATCACCATAGTTCGATCAACATTGTTCGAAAATAATTATTCGAATTGTAAATTGTTTGAATGATAATTAATCGAAAGGATAATTATATTAAATGATAATTATTCTAAATGCAAAATTCTTTATTGCAATAAAAATGTAAAAATTAAAAGAGGAAATACACAAATGATAATTATTTGAAATGCAAATATCATTAATAAAACAATTTAATAAGAAAAAATCTTTATATCTTGTAGTACGGTGATGATCCAAGGTAGAACCAATAAAGAAGAACTCAAACACAGGTATGGAATAAGACAGATATATTACAAACAGGAATATATACAGAGAAGTAGAAAGTGTTAGTACGAACAATCAGGTTTAGTAGGGAGAACAATGTAGTCTCGACCAGTATCACTATTCCAATGTCTTGTAGTAATTGTCTGAACGCGACTCTGTTTCGACTGACTGACTCGCTCTGACTTACTGACAGACTCCTGACGGACTTCTGACGGACCTCACTCCAGACATCAGACTGAACGGTATTTAGTCACCCCCCACGAGGGCATCATGTGGTACAAGGCCAGTTTAACGTGGGATCTCCGAGCCCGTGGGCTTGGCCAAAAATATGCCCTTGAACCCGTATACACGAGTTCAGGGTCGGTTTACCGCCCCGAAGGAAACTCCGCCCTTCGGCGTAGCCTCGTTCGGGTTCCTCCCCGCCCGAAGGCAGAGAGTTCAACCGTTCAGCCGGTCACCCGAGGCGCAGTATTTATTCCGTATGGAATAGTCCATTATGTTATTATGGGTAAGGTCCCATAACACCCCACTTCCGAAAATTTTGCGTAGCGGGGGATTTTTAATATCTTTTTTTCCTTTGGATCTATTTCCAAAGGTTCAGTGAAATTTCTTTTTCTTGACGATTTTCTTGATTCTGGCATTATTTGCGGTCTTGTTACATCGAATATGTCGAAAATCGTGTACAATACCTCTCCTTGAGGTGGACCGTTAGCATCCTGTAATGGTCTCATCCTTATTTGGTTTACGTGTTTTCTGTGTGAGAATTTTTTTCCTTGAACTATGTACATCATATTGCCAATTCTTTTCTCAATTATGCCTTGCTCCCAGTAAGAGGTATTATTTTTATATGCTTTAAAAAAAAACTTTTTCCCCTGGGAGGAATTTTCTTTTTGGTGTGTAGGTCTGTGTTACTTGTTTTGTTTTACTTGGTAGTAATTTATCGAACGCTGATCTGATTTTCCTAGCAAACATGATATCTGCTGGTGATAATGTTGATGGTGTCGCATTATTTGGCGTTATTCTATATACCTATAGGAATTGCTGTAATGCTTTCTCCGTAGGCACATCATACGCTTTTCGTAATGCTCTTTTGAGAGTATCCACGAATCTCTCCGCTTGTCCATTTGATCTTGGATGGTAAGGCGGGGATTTTATATGTTTTACTTGATAGATTTCGCAAAACTCTTGGAAATCTGCTGACGTGAATCGTGTTCCGTTATCTGTTACTAAACAGTCCACTACGCCAAACCGAGCGAATAGCTCGTGGAGGAAATTTATGGTTGTTTCTGTAGTAGGATTTTTGCACCGAAATACCTCAGGCCATTTACTGTAGCTATCAACTATGATTAAATAGTAGAAGCCGTCAATTGGTCCTGCATAATCTGCGTGTATTCTTGACCATGGACGATCAGTTTCAGGCCAAGGCTTATGTATGATTGGTGGTGCTTTAGCTGCTAAATTACAACCCTTGCACATTTCCACCATTTGAAAAATATCCTGGTCCATATTCTTCCAATATACATAGCTTCGCATTAGCGACTTCATTCTATTTTTACCCGGGTGTCCTCTGTGGAAATCCTTTAGTATCCGTTTTTGTAAAGTTTTAGGGATTACAACCCTTTCGTTGTAAAGTAGCACATTATCGCATAGAGAAAAGCTGTCCGAAATTTTCTCATTTTTTTTCTGCTATTTTTGCTTTTGTTTCATTAATAAATTCGTCATTTTGGCTTCATTTTTTTATGTCTTGTAATGTGACTGGGAGGTTTCTGACTGTACAACATATTACTGATCTTATGTCTTCTTCATTTCTAAGGGCTGCGATTACCGTATCTTCCAATGGCTCTGTCTTTGTTGGTATAAGTCTCGACAGACCATCCGCGTGCCCGATTCTTTTCGTTGGTAAATATTCCAATCTGAAATTATAGTTCAGAAGAATCGTTCCCCATCTAAGTAGCCTCTTTGCCGTGTACACCTTTTTTTGAACCAAAAATTTTTATTAACGGTTTGTGATCCGTCTGCAGAGTAAAGTGTCTACCATAGACGTATCTATGGAATCTTGTTACTGCGAAGATAATTGCTAGAGCTTTCTTCTCAATTTGTGAATAGTTTTTCTCCGCTGGTAGTAGGATTCGAGAAGCATGTGCGATAGGTTTTATTGTCCCATCTGGCATTTTATGTAATATACACGCTCCGACACCGTAGGCGCTCGCATCACTTGCTACAATAATCTCTAGTTTAGGATCATAGTGTGCCAAAAATAAATCCGATGTTAATGTCTTGATTATTTTTTTCAAATGTTTCCTGGCATTGATATGTCCCCTGCCAAACTTTTTCTTTCTTTAGCAGTTTGTTCAATGGTGCGCGAAGTTTATGCATTTGAGGTATGAATTCCAGAAAACTTTTTAGTTCTGTTATGTTCTTAGGAACTGGCATGTTTTTTATTGCTGTAGACCTTTCAGGGTCTGGACGTCTACCTTCTTGGTCTATTATATGGCCAAGATATTTAAATTCCTTCATGAAAAATTCACACTTATTTTCTTTCACTTTGAATCCGTAGCTTTGAATTCTCTTAAACACTTCTTGTACATGTTGCCAGTGTTGTTCAACGCTTTCGCTATTAATCAATATGTCATCCAGATATGCTATTGTGTATTCTAGTCCTGCCAGCATCGTATCCATTGTCCGCTGGAAAATAGCCGGGGCTACTTTAATTCCAAATGGTAGGCTTTGGTATCTGTACAATCCCTTGTGTGTGTTTATGCATAGTAGTTTTGAACTTTCTTCATCGACTGGAATTTGCAGGTAGACCTCACTTAGATCAATTTTTGAAAAATATTTTCCGCCATTTAATTTAGTGAATACTTCTTCAGGACTAGGTAGCTGATAGTGGTAGTCCTTTATTGTTGCGTTCAAACCTGTAGAAAAATCAGCACAAACTCGAATTTCTCCTGATTTCTTCTTAACGTAGACCGTTGGTGCGGCCCATTTACTGTACTCTACTTTTTTCAATATGCCCGTATTTTCGAGTCTAGATAATTCTTGGTCAATCTTTTCTATTGACGCAAACGGTACACTCCTTTTTTTTTCTTAAAAATAGGTTGAACGTTATCTTTTATTTTGATATTAGCTGCCATTTTCTTGCATCTTCCGAGACCTGCCGAAAATACTTGGAGGAAACTCGTTTTTAGTTTTCCTTTTAATTTGTCTGCCTCGGTTGATAAGCTTTTTACATTCTGGCAGTAGGTGTTAATAGGTAGATCCCACAATTCGAATTTTTGCATCCAGTCTGTTCCGAATAGGTTTTCGGTATTTCTTAAAACGTACATTTTTAGTTTTTTCGTCATTCCGTTAAATGTTACGTTTGTGATTATTTCACCCTCGAATTTTATATTTCTCCCGTAACTGATCTCGCAATTTTATCCGTTTTTAACATGACAGGTTTGTTCAGTTTTCTTCATGTTTGTAGATTTATGATAGTTAAGTCTGAGCCAGAATCCAGCTGTAACCTAACTTTTCTGTTTTGCATTTCAACTTGTACATATTTTCTTATATTAGTCTCATCTGTTTGGTCGGTCCTCGTAATTCTTATTCTGCTTTCTTTTCTATGCCAACAGTGAGAACTTTTGTGACCAATTTTTTTGCATAATAGACAAGTTTTAGCACGATATGTACAGTCTTTAACCCAACGCCAAGACCCACAACGATAGCATTGACTTGGTGGTAGTTTCTTTTTATGTTGATTATAATTAGAAAATTTTGTTTTACCTGTTCTTGAGGCGGGAAAATCAGTTCGGTTTGTTTGTGAGGAGGGAAAATTTATTTGCTTTGTTTGTGAGGAGGAAAAATTTGTTTGTCTTCGTACTTTGCGTATGTATGTTATGCCAGCTTGTTCTATGTCTTTAGAGTCTTTTTTTACGCTGAGGCATCTCTGGCAGTCTTCGGCTAGTTTTTGAAGTGTCAGATCTTGTTCATTTTCCAATTTAGTAAGTATTCTACGTCTCACTTCTGCGTCTTTGGTTGAAACCAGACCTTGGACATAAATTAAGCATTTGAAGTTGTCAGCGCTGAGTTGCGATAATTTGAAGTCGTCACAATATTTATTAACAATGGATGCGAATGTTACGTAATCTTCGCTATCCTTTTTTGTAAGGTTCA
Source organism: Acanthosepion pharaonis (assembly GCA_903632075.3). Classification (NCBI taxonomy): domain Eukaryota; kingdom Metazoa; phylum Mollusca; class Cephalopoda; order Sepiida; family Sepiidae; genus Acanthosepion; species Acanthosepion pharaonis. The sequence goes on along the minus strand of CAHIKZ030000890.1, from coordinate 4,074,860 downwards.
TGCATTTCCATCTTTTATGAAATAGTGAAGTATTATGGCTGAAAAGTTCCGTTAGCAATTTTATAGATTCTTTGAACGTTAACTCGCTTGTTTTTCTGGGAAGGATATAATCAACGAATTTGGTATATTCGCCTGTGCCTAATTTTCTTAATAAAAGGCGTACATTACGTGCGTCTGACCAATCTTTGCAGTCAAAATCATATAGATCTTCATACCTTCGGAATTAATTTGCAAAAGTTTTATCTTTGTCGGGTACATACTTGAAATCTTCGATATTATTCCAAATAGCGTCTTGAGAGAGAACTGATTCGTTCTCTGGTTTTTGCTCCTTATTTGTCATTGCACGTACCAATAATTCTTGCATTTCTAGATGTTTTTGTTCGTTGTTGTTCAAACTGGATTTTGATAAGTTCCACAATGGTTGACTTCAAATCTTCCATGTTAACGTATTTTTTGTGTAACCTGATATTCTGTAGCCTGTGCTCTCAAAAAAAAACTTTCCTTTGTTGTCAGTGAAATTTGATATCAAGAAAAGAAAATTTTTCTTTTTTTTTTTTTTAGAATTTAATCGTCGTCCACTGTTATGTACGACGGATAGAAAAAAATATGTCCTCCGAGTAGGAAGTTTATTTTTCTTTATGGGTTTTCCAGATCGCCACTTGTTATGTGTGACGTATAGCAAAAAAAAATAAGTCCTCCGTGTAATAGAGTTCGTATTTCCTTTTTAGGGGTTTCTTCGTCGTCACTTCTTATGTTGACGAGAGAGGATTTTGTTGTTTGTTCTTCACGTGTGAGTTCGAAGCTTCGTCGCCACTTGTTATGGTCCGGTTCCTTGTACCACAGTGATGGTCCAAAGTAGAACCAATAAAGAAGAACTCGAACACGGATATGGAATAACACAGATATATTACAAACAGGAATATATACAGAGAAGTAGAAGTGTTAGTACGAACAATCAGGTTTAGTAGAGAGAACAATGTAGTCTCGACCAGTATCACTATTCCAATGTCTTGTAGTAATTGTCTGAACGCGACTCTGTTTCGGACTGCCTCTGACTCGACTGACTGACTCGCTCGCTTTGACTGACTGACAGACTCCTGACGGACTTCACTCCAGACTTCAGACTGAACTCTCTGCTTCCTTTTGAGGCGCAGTATTTATTACGTATGGAATAGTCCATTATGTTTTTATGAGTATGGTCCCATAACAATAACCTTAACTTATATACTGTTCGCTGTCAACCACTGAAGAGTACTCGTTAAAGGATGCCATTATTTTTTTAAGTTTTCCATTTACGCTGCGGTATTTCTTGGCGCTCTTAATATTTTGGCAACTTGCTCTTGCTTTTGCAACATGAATTTCTTGCAAGTCCTGTTCTCTTTTAAGAGTGTCTAAGAATTTCCATATTCTGGGATAATGGGATGACACTTGCTGCAAAAAAGCCCTATGCCATCCTTCAAGGGCGTTAATAGTTCTAGGTAAATCAGCATTGACTCTCTCGAGGTAAGACCACATATGTATTTCAAACGTAGATATTTCGAATAATTATCATTTAGTGTAATTGTTCTTTTGATTAATTTTCATTCAAACAATTTACAATTCGAATGTTTTTCGAATAATTGTTTCCGAATAAGTTTCTCGATACGTCATAGAGAACCTTTTCGTCTGGCCATCAGCATGGCTGATGGTAACCTCCAAAAGAGCAACTTTTTGCGTGTTTTTGGACTCGCATTTTCCCTCTGACATAAAGTAATGGTGATATTAGCCGTTTCCCTATAAGAAAATATTGGTATTCATTGACCGAACAGCCAGTACTACTTTCGGTTGAATTTTTTAAAATCTTTTTCTTATAATATATATTTCTTTTAGGAAAATCGGTTTCTCAAGGCCACTAACTGTTATCGCTCTTTCTAGTAGTGACGGGAGTCTTCCTTCCTAACCTTTTGTTTGAAGTGTTATGGAACGTCAACATCTTAATTATATCATTATTTTCTATTTGAGTTACATGTGCTATCCATTTTAATTGTTGCTACTATTGGTAGTCCTCAAGTGTCGTGGTTTTTGTTATTTGGTGCAGTTTTTTGTTTGTGAATATGTAGCGCCAGTAGACATTGTTCAAATAAGAATGAGCTTTGCCAAGACCCTCAGGCTTCACTCGCTCAAAGCATTTTTCTCATTGATCTTAGGAAGCTTAGATATTTCTTAACGGGTTTGGCACCATGCATGACATCTATATGAAAGTCTCGGGCTAATGAGGCTATTTAAGAACATTGTTGCAGAATTTATGCTAAGTAAGATGCGTCAGAAGGTGAAATTATGTGAAGGCCTAAAATGTGCGTGTACATTATGCATTTATCCACAACAAATAAATTAAACGAACATATGAAGACAATACAACTTGAAGAAATCAAGTAAAAAATAACTTAGTTATAGATTTCAACAATAACATGAATTTATATATATATATTTGACATACACAAAGTGATGACAGGTTGCTTGTTAAACGTGACAAGTGAGATAAGATTGCAAAGAGTGTCCATGCAGAGATTTGGTGAAGGAATGTTGATGGTTTAAGTTTGTTTTTTGAAATTAAAACAATTTTACTTCTGCACGGTAAAATGTCAATTGTGTGAGTTCAAATAATAGTGTGTATGTGTGTGACAATTGTAAGTGTTGATTCAAGTTATGAAGAGTTGTGTGCCTTTGACTAATATGCTAAGGTTGATTAAATGTACAATTACTATTTCGTAGTGATAATGTCACTTTTTTAGTAAATTGTAAGTTAAATTTCTTCACGCGACAATAGAAGTGCGAGTTGTGTTGAGTTGTTGAGAGGTTGGTAGTGGTTATTGAGTCAGTGTGTTGGCACGCGTGGAGTCTGCTGGTATCTCTCGAAATTCAGTGTCTAACTGACTTGAGTTAAGTCGAGCGATTCTTTTTTATAGATTTTGGGTTTTTCAAATAGACTGCGAGGGAAAAAGGATTTGTCTCAACTTGCTACATTTCTGTGTCCTTTTAACCAATGGAAAGTTGAGTTTGGAAACGTGAAGTGATGATTAAAGGTTAATTTGGGGAAGAGTGCATCTTCCCGTAGGGGGTGACAGGCAAGTACGGAGGATTCCATAACATGATTTGAGTTTTCAGGTTGATGCTTTGGTTTTGTAGCAATTTGCGGTGTTGAGTGAAACTACCTCTGACGCAGCTTAATCTATGTTCAAGTTCCTTTCCTCCTATTTTAAATTTGTTATAACTGATCCATACGCCGAGGTATCTGAAGTGTTTAGCATTTAATAATTCCATATCATATTTTCATGATGGATTCTTGGTAAATGACATCACTGCATTCATTTTAATTCCAGGTTATTGTTTCTGTTTTGGAAAGGTTTTTGAGTCCTATTTCGTGGAACACTTTTTAGAGGATGCTGATTTTCTGTTCAAGATCATTCTTATCTCAACTATGTATATCTATGTCATCAGCATAGCCTCCCGCCTTCTATCATCAATACATTGACCTTTGGTGTCAAAGCAGGATCGTGTGTGATGTGCGATGAAATACTGAAATAGTCGATGTCCATCTCATTACATTTGTGTTTATAACTGCACAAGACATAATTTAAGAATCGACTAAATAGACTTGGGTTCCCATTTTCACTTTGTCGTACTGTTGAAGAGGTTTGAAATGTTTCCCTATTAGGGTCCTTCTAAACATTTAAGATTCTCTACATCGATAAAGTTTTTTTTGTTATCCTGATGCATTTGGTGGATTAGGATCTTGGAAGGCGGTTTCTAATGGATGAGAAGAGAAAGTTTCTATTGATGCAGCCCTATGCTGTTTCGTATTAGAGAGGTAAGCAATTTCTTGAGACAGTTTGATGATATATTTGCCATCATTGCATCCAGACAGAAAACCAAAGTGAGTCGTGAGGAGTTAATTTTCATAAAACGATGAGAGCTAGTTAATATAATGTTCATCAACACTTCCATTTTGATAGATCTAATTGAGATACATCTGTATGTGTTCTGGTCTTGCGGGCTACCTTCTTGCTTTCATATTATAAAAGCAAGAAGGTAGCCCGCATTAATGTGTGATAAACCCTACTTTTGGAGGATACATTTCTGAATCCAGACTTCTTTGGAGTGATCATGCTAAATCAATTACTAAGTCGACTTTGCCTTCAAGGATAACTTCATTTAAGGTGGATATTTTTTTATGGTGGCTTGCGTGTCCCAGTGGTCCCAGTAGCGAAGTCGTCTGTCGTTTCAATTTCTATAGGGTCAGCTATTGTGGTAAGATCAAGAAGAAGCGACCAGACTGAATGCAACCAAACACGAAGTCTCCAACGGCGGAATAAGCAAAGATTTACACGACCTCAACGACCAAACCGGCAGAAGAGGGCAGCGCCAGTTGGGTTGGCGTAACCAAGGCGGACATTGACAGATCAAGCATCCGACAACCAGATGCAACCATTTTTGTAAGATCTCGCCTGTCAGAATCCCCTTTGAGCCGCGAAGGAATCGCTTCTGGCCAAGATATGTGGCCTTTTCCGTCGCCGTGAGATATCCACCAAAATCAAATCCATGTGAATGGGCCTCTTCAGGAATAGGCTAGGCCTTCACAGCCATCTCCACCGCCGCCACCACCATCAGAAGGAAGAAAGGGGATAAGGAGAGAGAATGACGATACCAATTCTGGGATGCGAGCGGGTGCCGACTACTAATACAACATCATATCATAATAGTGGCCTGTGGTTGTTCCAATCCAAGAAACAGTCGGGACCCTTAATATCATATTATTAGGTAACTTTTACTATTATAACGGACATAGGTCCTCGGCCTCAATCTCTTCTTTTCGATTTCGAGGTGTAAAACAGAAGAGAATAAAGGACAAATATGAAAACCCAACATATTTTTGATTCGTTTCTATTATTGTCATTAAAGTAATAATTGTTGCAGTTTTTGTGTATTTTTGTAACTAGTGAGTTAGCTCAAAAGACTTGATTCACTTTATAGTCCACCAATAGAAGGTTAACCAATCAGAAGACGTAGAACATTCAATCCGTCGTGTATAAAGGCGGCCATTTTGTTTACTCTATCCGAATGTCCAGTGCCAACTTGTCAGGCGAAGAGAAACAGAAGGACGAACTATGCTCTGCTACTTTTACCAAAATATCCACTGCTAACCTGAACAACGCTTTCCTACTGTCTTCGAAATATTCACTGCTAACCTCTGGATTCTATACTCAAAGACGACCGTCATCATGAACAACAATAATAAGTCAAAATGATGTATTTGATAAGGAACTGTTCACTCCAGCATCCAATCTAAAATATATGTGGTCATTCCTTGTTATAGTAGAGGGCTTGCGTGTCCTAATAATCTCAAGAGTGAAGCCGTCTGGAATTTCAACTGCTGTAGGACCACCCATGGCGGTAATGTCGTAGAGAGGCGAGACTGAATGCAACCAACTCTCGAAGACCCCCAACGGCGGGATAGGTAGAGATCTACACGATTCCAACTGGTGGAAGAGGGCAGCGCCAGTCGGGTTGACGTAAACAAGGTGGACCTTGACAGAACATGCATCCAACAGCCCGATGCAACCAGGTTTGGAAGATCTCGCTGTCTCTATCTGCTTTGAGCCACGAGGGAGGCTTCTGGCCAAGTGTATAGAGGGAAAAACCAAACAGCAGGGTGTCAGTCCCCTGAAGCCACCAGGGCTATGAACACCTGCAGCCCCATTCCCTCTACCAGCTCTAAGGGCGATGCTCCGTCGTCGTATGCTTCAGAAATGCTTTCAGAAACCCAGTTGATCAATAAACCTAGCTGAGAAAAAGTTGAGAAAATTAAAAGAAGATTTAGAAGCTAAGCGGGTTAAAACGCCAAAGAACAAGTAGAAAGAGTTGCTCAAACTCGAATTATGTCGGGTGAACGGAAAAGATATAGCAGTTCCAGAGAACTTCAAATAGCAAAAAGGCTCATTATTCACGCTAATCGGACTATTGTCCTTATCTTTGTCGCCATATTTATCACAACGTACGCTCCGGCCTTCTTCAGGTGGTTGGAATTTCGAACTGAACCCTTGATTTCGGGGTAGACTGTTCGAGTTCCACGTTTAATGGATGTCAGTTATCTGTTATCTCCTGCTAAATTCCCTCTGAAAGTTCTCTACTGCCTTAACCGGGTATTGAACTCACACTCTATGGGTCTTGTCACTGTATCTAACCAACGACTTCATCCACTGTGCCATATGTCCTTGAGAACATCTGGGATTGAGCTTCTGGGTATTATAAACTTAATGTCTTCAGCAACCATTTTTACCAGTGCTCATATTGCAATTTTGCTGTTATCATTCCATGTTTTTACCAGAGTTCATATTGCAACTTTGTTGTTATCATTGCTTTTCTCAGCCATTCCTTATTACTGGTTCCCATATTGTATTTATTTCTATGCTTGGTCGGCTCAGGAGATTTTTGTGGCCTAGCATATGTGCTGATTCCTTAAGTTTACGAATTTTCCAATGGTGTTCCCTGTCTATGATCTCAACCTGATCCCACAGAGGGCAATGATCTCCCTTCTCTCTCCATATGTGGTCAGCCATGCCTGATTTTTCTACTTCCCCTCGTGTTACAGCTTTCTGGTGTTCTTGAAGCCTTACCTTGAGGGGGCGGCCTGTCTCTCCTTTATATTCCTTTCCGCAGCTGCACGGGATAGCGTACACACAGACTTTAGTCATGTTCCTCTCTGTGGGGGGTCTCACTCGTGAGAGATATCTGCGAAGTATCGTCAAGCTTTTGAAGGCTGCTGACAGTTGTATGATCGGGGCCGAGTACGTAGCAGATTTAGAACATGTCTCTTAAATTAGTGCCCCCATTGGCATACATGCATGACGATCACATGACTCATATTAAACAATATTGTTCTGGTAGTCTCCCCGTTTTTGTTCTCCCATCTCTGTATAGGGCTTTAAAGTTAAGGTCTCCCAGGCACATTGGTGGCCTGTCTGTTTATGGCACCATCAAGAGTGAGATGAGCACAGGATCATTTAGACAGATCGTCGGTGTTCTCATGCCGGACATATTGAATACAGAAGGGCGACCCTAATCGGTTTGATAATGTTTCTCTGGTTGGCTAGTTTGAATGCTCGAGGCCTGAGGTCGCAGTCTCGCAAGCCGAGACTCACTCGCGACCTCCAGCGTCTCGTGGTGAATGTATGTTTATGGCAGGAGACCGGTTTTTCAACTCGCGATTATGAGGGCATTCTGTCTAGGGATTTTTTCCCTCTATTCAGCATGTTTTGATGGTCGCTCGAGAGGTGTTTCCTGGGTGCTGAGCAAATTTTTGAATGCGGCGTGTGCTCTTTTCTTCGCAGATCCAGCGGCTATGCTTTGAGTGCTGGATGTTACCATAAAGCATAAGGCTCTTCGTCTCATTGTGGTTTATGCGCCCAATGATCATTCTGGGCGGCCTGCTTTGTTTCGGCGGACCGAGCCGTTTTTGACGGCATCTCGTCGATTGGTTTTAGCGGGCGCTTGGAATGCCGTCCTTGTCCATGATATTGATCGTATAGAGCAGGAGTCGGCAACTCATTCGACCCCGCTGGCCGGATCGTGTTATAATGACGGGTCGCGGGCTGGATTGTCTTATAATGACGGGTCGCGGGCCAGACGAAGGCCATCAATGAAAAATTAAGGAAAATTACATATGCAGACCCCTGTTAACCTAAATATTTAAAACCATAATGAAAATAAACATTGAAAAATCAGAAAAACAAAAGAAAATCTAAAATTAAAAAACACCTAAAAAAATTACTTTTCCTCTAGGAACGTCAAACTCAAAATATTTCAAAGTGAAAAAAATCAACCGAAGTGAAATGGATGAAATTATGACGTCTATGTTTGAAACTGTTATTGAAAATTTTTCCATAAATGAACCACACACACACCAAACAAAAACGAAGCACATATACCCATACATACGAGTACAAATAGTTGCAAACATATACACTTACATACGTACACATGCAGTATCATCTACACATTCATGAGGTATGTATGTATAATGCGCGTATGTTTAAGTTTAACTGTCTTTAGATTTCTGCTACCTCGCATGTCAGTCCTTCCCTGGCCTCTTTCACTTTATCGTTCCTTTCGCTTCCGTTATCTTTTAATGTAGACAAGGGTCATAACAACTATGTATCCATTATTTGAAATTAAACGTAGGCAACGCAACTTGGTAAAATAAGTCTCATGAAAGATAACTGGCAGATAGTCTAATTCGAAGGCCTCGTCTCTCATGTTAAAAAATAATTGGTAATCACCCTTCGCGGGGCGGATCCGGCCCGCGGGCCGTAGGTTGCCGACCCTTGGTATAGAGACCAGATCGGGTACTAACAACCGGGACGCAAAATCATTTCGTGACTTTATCGATAAGTTTGACCTTGTCGATAAGTACTATAATGAATACCCTCCGGAGATAGTATGGATTTAGACGAATAGGGGCGATTTGGGTACGGAGGTGCGTTCTAGCTACCTCGACCGAGTCTGAGAGAGTCGATGTAGGGCTCTTAAGGTGTCCAAGTTTTCATTATATAGTTTACTCGGATCATAGGCTTGTCTGGGTTCACTTTAACTTACATAAGCCTAAGGTCAAAATGTTTGGCTACTGGAAATTGAACTCGTGATTGTTTAGTGAGCAAGATTTCTGGGACCAGCTGCTACTAATGCTACAGCGGGAAGTGATGGGGGCTGTGGTTGGGAATATGTGGTGAGAAAAATTGAAATAAAAAATGAGGTCTTTTGCTGGCGTATATAACTGTTGACTCAATCTAGACAGATTAGCGGCGCAAACGGCATGTGGGCAAAAAGTTTATCGGGTGATTAAATCCCGCAATAGTAGGGACATTGCCTTAGCAGAGTTGACCTCTTATCAAAAAGAATCAAACTCTCGTAGTTAGGGCTAGGTAAAAAAAGAATGTCTTCCGAGGCATCGAATAAGTCCCAACAGGCGGTTATGACATGGGGACTTCCTGAGGGAACATCTGTTCATCGCGATTAGTGAAAGTTCTGGGCCCGATCGACGATGATGGAATGTCACTGGTCACATTGAATATGACCAGCCAGATTTCCCCCATTGAGCTGTTAGAACTAGGTCAGAGGAGAGGTCAATTGCCAACCTGTGGTCATCTTTTGGGAGGGCAGACATATACTGTTGGATGTTCACAATTAATCAGAGTATATTTAGACAAGTTAGTAAAGGAAAGCGGGTGAGGAGAGATTAGCTATCAGGTGTAAGAAAACAGAATGAATCGTCGTTAACAAGATGGATAATCCAAGATGCAAAATACAAAATGGAGACGTCAAAATCATGCAACTACAGAACTGAAATAGATAGATAATGAATATAGATAGATAGATAGATAGATAGATAGATAGATAGATAGATAGATAGATAGATAGATAGCATAAACATATCTGTAGATTCTTAGATAGATAGATAGATAGATAGATAGATATCTGTAGAGTCATAGATAAATAGAGAGATAGATAGATAAATATCTGTAGATAGATAGATAGATAGATAGATATGTAAATGTGAAGAGCGATATAATAAACATTTCAGTAGAATTTAAAATAGATATATATGAAAATGTGAAGATAGAGAGATAGATAAATAATGTAAATGTATAGATAGCAGAAACATTTATGTAGAATCTAAAATATATATATATCAAAATGTGAAGATAGATAGATAGATAGCATTAGCATATATAAAGATTCTAAACTAGATAGATGTGAACTGAGGTCAATACAAAAAAAAAATCCTATGCAAGAGAGACAACTCTGTTAAAACAATGAACAGCTAAGAAAATCGAATCAATAAGTCGAAACAAACCAATCATATTTCATTTAAAAATGGAGATAAATATGATTTCTCGTTTATTAGAACGTTAGAATATAAAAGTAAATCAACATGATACACCAAGTGCTAACTATTATGACTCAGTAGCTTAGCTATAAGATTACAATTTTTGTCTATTTTTATTTGTCTCATAACGAGTGAGGCTATTTTGTTTTCCAAGGGAGATTACTCTGTCATGCCTATTATTACTTTCTAAGACAATGTTTCTAAAATTAAAATATATTCTTTTATAAAATGTTTTAACCGTGCGTCTTTCTTCGACAGTTACATGCACTGAGTAACTAGTTTAATTTATAAATATTGGTATATTGATTGTTTTACACGTACACAGTAAAGCGTGTATTGCCGTTATATCATTATGGTGAAATGTGTACAGTTAAAAATCCTAAGATTGAATTTATGGAGAATGTCTTTTGGCAAAAAAGTAAAAGCATTACAGACTATTTTGGATATTACTTTACCAAAACAGGTAAAAAAAATAGTTGTCGATATTAATTATTTTAAAAATTTTATTGGTTATATTTTCAACATGCGTCATAACTCTAAAGTCACATGCAAGAAAGAATTTTGCTTCGTAAGTTAGAATATCCTTTTGAAACCAAAATGACATTTTAAAGTAATTTTTAAAAATTTTTTGTTGATACAATTAACTCTATTGTCACATGTTTTGATGAAATTTACTTCGTAAATCATTAAAATAATGACTTAAAATATTTAGACAAAATATCTATTTAAAAAATATTAACACAAACTGTACCTTAAAAAGTGGCTGGTGATTTCTAAATAGTTTTCAAATTGCATTAGATAATATTTTCTACACCAGGTAATCTAGGATTTTGATCTATTTTTATTAACTCTGTTATCATATGGAAGGAAAAAATTCAACTTTTCAAATCTTAAAAGCCAAAATATCCAAAGAAAGCTAATACGACTCGTACAGTCAAAACATGGCGGCGATAGTTAAGTGATTTTTCTACTGGAATGGTTACATTTTCTGTATGAATAATATATATAATTAACTGTATAGTCCCATGTAAGTAATAAGTCTCCTTTTTAAATCATTATAAAGTTGAAATATCCAAAGAAGGGGATACGAAAATATTTTTAAAAAATAAAAATAAAAAATTTCATGATAAAAGGGGAGATTAACAACGAATATCATTTACGCGTATACAGTAATTTTAATATTTATATTTTAATTGTTATATATATATATATATATATATATATATATATAATAATATATTCTATATATATATAATATGTATCTGTATATATATATATATATATATATATATATATGTGTGGTGTAATTTTTATATATATATTGTTGGAAAGTGCTCAATATCAGTGATAGAGCTAACATATTTATTTTTACAGATGTGAGTTTTTGACTCTGGGTTTCACGCCCTTACGATTGTCAGACAATTTGCAAACGTCAATCACACTCACATTAATCCAACTAAATATATATATGTGTGTGTGTGTGTGTGTGTGTGTGTGATAAAAAACATAAGTATACTCACATATACTTCTACATATATATAGATAGATATATATATATATATTTTGAATAAAAATATATATATTTATGTGTGTGTGATAAAAAAACATACGTATACTCACATATACTTGCAATCCTATATATTATATATTTGAATTTATATATATATATATTTTATATAAAAATATATATAAAATATATACTTAAGGTTCCATGGAACAGACTATTTTTTATTCAAACATATTTGGAATATTATATCATCTTTTGTTTTGCCAAAACAGGTAAAAAAATATAGTTATATATATATATATTATTTTAAAAATATTTTATTATATTATATTTTATAATATATATATATATATATATATAAAAAAGAAAGAACAGTCATAACTCTAAAGTTTTACAAAACATGCAAGAAATTTACAGAATTAATATTATAAATTAACTGATTTAATATATGGTTTCTTCGTAAGTTTTTAAATCAGAATATATATTATATAATATATTACTAAAAATAAAAACAGCGTCCTCAGTGTTATATAACAGAGCTATTAATATATATTAGAAAATATGAATAACAGGAATTTGTTTGCAAAACTCCGTGTCGTTTTTGGGATATTAATTTCACTATTTTATATATTAATAAAGTCCACATTTAAACGAAACGAATAAAAAAATGACAATAGGAAAATTTGTATTTTGACGCGTTTCGTTTAATAAAATTCGTCCACGAAACATTGGACGAAAAACGAATTCGTATTTTGCTTTGATAAAGTCCACATTGGACGAAACGCGTCAGCATTTACAAATTTTCCTATTGTCATTTTTATTCATAAATATATATATATCATCATGTCATCAAAATGTCTGATGACCAGATGCCGAAAATCCTCATGTATAACCATCATTTTCATGGTATATGTAACGTAGACCGTCCTTGGCTACGCGTCAAGGATAAACTTAAATACTATTTAATTGCTGCAAACATCCCTATAGTTCAAATTTGCTGTTGAAAACCGAGTAAACTGGAGAAACACCTGCCAGCGAGGTGTAAGTAACTTTGAAAAGTATCGCCTCAACGATCTGAGAGAATCAAAAACGAACATTAAATCTCAGGCCACAATATCAGCCCCCATATGACGGTCAACCCTTCAGCATGTCCCTCGTGTGGACTTGTTTGTTAATCCCATGCAGAATTGTTGTCTCATACAAAACATAAACATAAAAACTGAACTGAAAGAAAAGTCATACGTCGAAAACGACAGGAGAGTTCATCATATATATATGTTTTGTTAAAGAATTTACACATAATGTATCTACTTATTTTTACGTTGATCCTTTCAAGTTAGTTTCTTGATATTGAGATGAAATCCATCCAGGAATGCGCAGTAGTTTTTCTTTGTTTTTTTTTTTTTTGGGGGGGTGTTAACCCAAGCTTTTCTAAGATCATCTTCAGGGGGTAAATTACCACGAAATACATGCTATTGTAACTTGAAGACACACGTATGTTTAAAAATCTCTATGACAACAGAATGCAGTTTTTTTTTTCAATTAGCATAACTTCAAATAAACATGTTTTACGCGTGTCTTTCAGTTTATCGCAGTTACAATAGCATGTGTGTCTCTGTCATTAATTTTTTGTCTTAACAATAAACCCCTGAAGATAATCTTGGATGACATTGAATGTACTTGGGAAAATAAAAGATGAGTTTAATAACGAAATTAAGAAATTGATCCGTGAGTTTGAGGGGATTAAAATAAAGATATACAAACATAATATGTTCAGGTTATTCAATTAAACATGCTTGAATTAAAATATGCTGCCTAAATATACATACATATGCATGAAAATGCCACAAGGTAGCGTGTTTGGCTGATCTCTTTTTTTTTATTTAAAAGCTCTGCATGTTAAATTTTTATTTTATTTCATTTTCTTTATACGTGTATTCAGCACTTTTTAATACTACTGTTTTCTTGTCTAATTCAACTCTAACCAATAACTTTATATATATATATATATATATATATATATATATATATATATATATATATATATATATATATATATATATAAATATGTTAAAAATCACTACAAAATAGCCATTCAATGAATCTACATTCAACATCATCACTTGATAAGACACCAGAGGTGTTGAAACAAAATGGCTATTTTTGTAATGATTTTATAGCATATTTATGTTATAATTTTTAAATAAATAATTATATTTGATCTACACTGTATTAAGAATAGTAATTTTTGGTTATTGGAATTTATTCCGTATAAACCAATCATATATATATATATAACAGTCAAATCCCTGATTTTAACTGATTTCAGCATTAAATAATCCTCTTAAGCAAACCAACTCATTTATTCGTTGTCAATCATTCATTATCGTAAATAAGCAACAATAAAATAAACGGGTGAAATTCTTAAACAATACATAATTTAAGAAAACGCCATACAGTAATAACAGTTATCTCCCTTTAATTATATATGGTTGTAATTTTCTGTGAAGTGGAGATTCGATTTTAAATGTTTTTTGTTTTTTTGTTTTGTTTTTTCGGACAAATAACATTTGATGTTATGACCTACGACCTCGATAAACATTACCTTCGCGGAAACAAGTGAAATTGTCAATAATCATCCCAAGTGAACTACGTTAGTACTACTAAAGGGGTTACTGTCATTTGACCTAGATTGAACGTCAACTAAATACTGTTAGTTTTAATTAAAACTAAATAAATACATGATGATGATGATGATGATTGCCAGAATTGTAAATGTTAAAGTCATCCCAGTCGTGAGTGAAGCACTTGGCTCCATCGTATTGAAATTTAAAGAATATGTCGACCAACAAAAGATTCCGAGAAACTCATTGAAGCGATCCCTGGTAGCCCTTGCCTTAAAGAAATGCTATATATATATATATATATATATATATATATATATATATATATATATATATATATATATATATATATATATTTACAATGGCAGCTCACACCTTACGAATTGCTTTATCTATGCAAAATGTGTGCAATCTTAGGGTGTCAGTTTTTTATATAAATGTTCAGTGGAAAAAAATCATGAAGCCATTTCTGACCTTAGGTCTCTGGTTGGGACCCGGAAAGAAGTGAGTATACAACAGAAACCAAAGGAAATAATAATAATAATAATAATAATAATAATAATAATAATAATAATAATTTCCTAGACACCGGGATCAAAGACCACAAAAATAGAATGTGCTTTCTTACTGACATGGCAGTCCCTGTAGATTATAATGTATCTTTGAAGATCTTTAAAAAAAAACTACCAAAATACAAGGATCTTGAAATGAAAATCTCAAAAATGTAGCATATGAAGACATCAATAATTCGAGTTGTAGTTGGAGCCCTCGGATTGATTGGAAATAGTTCCGATAGGCTCTTTGAAGGGATTGATTGGAAATAGGATCACATTGATAGGCTTTTTTTAAAATGTGATTCCTTATTTTTCAAAACTGCTCAGTAAAAATGTCTGATGATTTCTGAGGATAGCTCACATTGCACCAGAAACCAAAGAAATAGAATTTATTTAAATGTAATAATCTTAACTTATTTTTACAGAAATAGAAGATGTCTTATTTTTCAAAATAGGCTGCTCAGTGAAAATGTCATGATGCCATTTCTTTGACCAAAATACAAAGATCTGGTCGAGACTCGAAAATACCAGAAATGAGTTATAACAAAACAACAGAAACCAAAAGAAATAGAAATTATAATAATAATAATAATAATAATAATAATAATAATAATAATAAAAAAAAAAAAAAAGCAAAACAACTTGGCCAAATGAAATTACAAAAAACTGAGAGGACAAGGTGTCACATGGCATATACCTAAAAAGAACGAAAGAAGCAGATGTGAACCAACAGTAAACACATCAGTGACCGAGGAGCACCGGGTTGAAAGCTGAGACAGAAGGTCTAATTATTGCAGCTCAGGACCAAAAATGGCAACCAGAAATGCAAGGTCTGCGGAAAATATGATGAATCTGTCGTTCATATTACCTCAGGATATCCGGAACTAGCAAAAAATGAATATACCAACAGACATAACAAGGTAGCAACGTATGTGCACTGGAAGTTATGCAAGAAGCACAAAATCGAAACCACTGAGATGGTATGAGCAGGAACCAGACACAGTTACCCAAAATAACGATGTAACTATCCTCTGGAACATACCAATTCAAACTGTCAGGGAAATAAAAGCCAACAGGTCTGATATTATTATAAAATACAAGAAATTCAGGAAGTGTATGCTTATTGACATAGCAGTACCATGTGAGAGAAAAATCTCCATGAAAATTATCGAGAAATCGTCCAAATACAAGGATCGGGAGATCGAGATTAACAGGTTATGGGGGAATGAAAACTGAGACTGTACCAATAGTAATCTGAGCTCTGGGCCTTACTAAGAAAAGTGCTATCAATTAAATGACAATTTTCCTATGGGGCCTAAAGACCATAGTTTGGACCCGGCTCTACCGGATACAAAGCAAGAAACATAACATACACAAATAATAATAATAATAATAATAATAATAATAATAATAATAATAAATATTCAATCTCGAACTCTTTGCCAAAGACGACAACGAACTGAAGAGCCTCCTCAATACTGTAAAATATTTCAGTGACGACATAGGTATGGATTTCGGATTAGATAAATGTGCAAAAGTAACATTCAAGAAAGGGAGAATTATAGAAACTCTCTCAATAGATTTAAACTTTGTCACAAAGATTAGGGAACTGGAACAAGATGAAGCCTATAAGTACCTAGGAATTAGCGAAGATGGTATACCGCATACCTAAATGAAGAAGGTAAGAAAGGAGTACTACAGGCGTGTGCGTCTGATACTGAATACCTTGGCTGTCCCTGTGGTGCAATACAGTTTTAACATCCTTAACTGGACCATAGCTGACATTAAGCGAATGCACGCCAAAACGAGAAAGCTTCTTACTTGCTACTGCATGCATCATCCCAAAGCTGATGTTGATAGTCTGTATCTGCCTAGATCCGAAGGAGGCAGAGGATTAGTTCAACTAGAAATGTCTTACAAAACTACAACAATTGGCCTTCAAAGATACCTGGAAAGTACAGAAGACTGGATGATGATATGTGTCAAAGAACATCAGAGTAGTAAGCGAATTTATTCCGTAATAAAGGAATCCAACAAGTTCAAAATAGAGTTTTAAATGGGTGTAGAAATACAAGTAAAGCACAATACACCGACTGTAGCTGCAAAATACTTAAAAAGGGAAGCAAATGCAACCGACCAGATACAAAAACGATGGCAAGATAAACCGCTTCATGGCCAATACTCTGCCCGTACCAAATATGTTGATGTAGACAAAGCCCGTACCCATAAGTGGCTACGTAGTGCAGGGTTAAAAGCTGAAGCCGGAGGTTTTATCCTTGCTGCACAGAACCAATGCTTAACTAAAAATTATCAAGCACACATACTAAAATATTACGTTAGCCCAAAATGCAGATTCTATGATAAATATCCAGAAACAACTGATAATCTTGTATTAGGTTGTAAGGTAGTGGCACCCACTGAATATAAAACACGCCATGACAGAGTGGGCCAATATCTACAATGGAAAGTCAAATTGGTATGAACACCACCCAGACCCGGTTACGGAGATAGGTCCTGTAACAATTTTGTGGGATTACACAATACACAAAGCTAATTGCCCTGACATCGTTATTAGAGAGCGCAAACAAAATAAAAATGCCTCCTAATTGATATGGAAGTCGCTGAAAACTGCAATGTATCTTTGAAGATCTTCAAAACGCTATCAAATACAAGCAATTTGAAACCAAAATCTTGAAAACGTGGCACATGAGAACATCAACGATCCCTGTTGTAGTTGGAGCCCTTTTGATTGATTGGAAAAGATTCCAATAGACTCATTGAAGGGATTCCTGGTAGCTGATGACTTAAAAATAAAAATATGTTCTCACGAGTACAGCCCACATCTTACGAAGGGCTTTACCTATGTAAAATGTGTGTGTGTTATTTTTTTTTTTTTTTTCTTTTCAAAAATTGCTCAGTGGAAATTGTCATGATTCCATTTCTGACCATAGGTTTCTTATAAATTACAAATTACTCAGTGCGCGGAAATGTCGAAGAAAGATATATGTTTAAAACAATTTATAAAAGAATATATTTTAGAAACATTGTCTTTAACAGAAAGTAATAATAGGCATGACAGAGTAATCTCCCTTGATACAAATAAAAAATAGACAAAAATAGTAAACTAATAGCTTAGCTACTGAGTCATAATAGTTACCAATTGGTGTATCATGTTGGTTTTACTTTTTTGCCAAAATACCTTCTCCATAAATTCAATCTCAAGAAATTTTAACTCTACACTTTTCACCATTTGACATAAAGGCAATACACACCTATAATCTACATATAAAAAATCAATATGTCAATACTTAATAATTAAGTGCTTCGAAATTAATTTCAGAGAAAAAAAATTCTTTAAAACTTTTTTTGTAAAAGGAAGCACACGCACACATATTTAAAGCAGCCCATATAGGGGAAGGAAAATCCTAATTTTAAACCTCTACTGCCTCACGGCCATATTTAAACAGGGAAACGATTATGGAAGAAAAATCTTGGCAGGAAATCCAGCGTGGAACCCCCGAAGTGGTTCGATAACATCATTGATGCAACTTCCGCTCTCAATTGTAATGTCCTATATTTCTTCGGATTTTTTCGTTATGGTTAAGAACGAGTGGGGAGAGGGGTAATGTGGTCTGGGCATAAAAAAGGACTGAATTTTGACCACATGACGCTACCATTGTCTCATGACATAAACAACAGATGCCTACTATATATATATATATATATATATATATATATATATATATATATATATATATATATATATATATATATATATATATATATATATATATATTGAGGCCACTCCTGCTAAATTTTAAATTGGCCCCAAAAGTAGTTGTTTTGTACATTAAATAAGAGAAAATTACTATATATAGTTAAAAAAAAAAATGAGACATTTTTTTTATTGAAAATTTTATTATGACAAAAAGAAAAAAGCATTTTATGATTAAATTTTGCTCTCGTCGAAATATCCCCCTTTAGCCTTGATTACTGCAGCAGAAATTTTTGGTATTCATTGCAAAAGTATAAGTTTGATAATTGATTCCATTCTTTTTTTCAATGAAGAAGAGCACTGTTCATTTTTTTTTTTTTCACTCTTCTGTCAATTTCATCTTTTACTAATTCTGGAGGTAGCTTTTGAACTGTAGCGTGTGTGTGTGTGCATATATATATATATATATATATATATATATATATACACATACATATATATATATATATATATATATATATATATATATATATATAATATATATATAGATAACTAGACTCGTTTCGAAAAACCCTCGAATTTTTGATTTGCTAATCAAATCAATCTCGAGGGAAAAAGGTTTTAAAAAAGAAAGAGCTACAAACATGAACTTCTGCCGACAAAAAATCGCACAGATGCAGGTCTGAAGCCCAAAGAAAAAACCCCAATACGAGTAAACAACTAACTAACAAAAGAGCTCAATACAACCGTAGAGCAGACCTAGATACACCTAGTTAGCCAGACAAACCTACCTAGGTTTCACCTAAACGGATCGTCAGGAAAAGTTTGAAGCCACCTCCAGAATTAGTATATATATATATATATATATATATATATATATATATATATATATATATATATATATATTCCCCTCAAAGTCCCCTGATCAGAAGCCTTGTCGGATATCGTCTTACCCAGGACACGGATGTAGTTTATCGTCATACCCAGGACGCGAGGTCGGTTTGAGGCTGAAATTGAAGAGCAAATGCAATGAAGGAATGGAAGGTAAATATTATAGGCGGACGATCCCTCTGAAATCAATATAAAAATTCGTCATTTCCAAAAGAGTCTCTACTGGGTGCGATGGGTAAATTGTCGCCATTTTATATTTTTAATTATGCGCATGCGCGTTGTTTGCTTCTTTTTTTTTTTTTTATTATTTTGCCCACTAAATTTGGAAACGGCATACTGTACTGCTTGGCATTCGCACCGGAAGCACCAATACGAACATTTCAGAATGTTTTGGGTGTCGATTTGAGGATTTATAAAGAGTTCAATGAGTCTAAGGGTGATTAAGGAACGACAGCTCTGAAAACACTGATCGTTCTGATAAGAAAAGAACTCCCGAATTTGTTGGTGAGGGTCTCAGACTCAACAAGGAGGCCTACATCAAGTGCTTTGAGGAGGTTGTACTGCCAGAGTTTAAGAGGGTGGCAGCTGGAAAACCTTATGTATGGCAACAGGACTCTGCACCATGCCATACAAGCAGAAGAACCCTGTCATGGCTGTCAGACAATTTTTGCGACCACAACACCCCTTACATCTGGACACCTAACTTTCCAGACTGCAACCTCCTTGATTATTATGTGTGGGGCGTAGTTGAGCGAAACACCAACAAAACTCTTTGTAATAGCAAAGATGAATTGAAAGCAAGGATTATGGCAGCATTCACCAACTTAGACTGTCCAGAGGAGTTGCAGGAGATTCCGTAGTCATCTGGAGGCTGTGGTTGAAGCTAATGCCGATTTTATTGAATAGATTTACTCTTTAGTATTTCAAGATATGTTTGTGTAATTTTGGTAAATATATCTGTTAGGGTTGTCAGTGTTATTTTCATTTTTCTATGATTTAGACGACAATTTATCCATCGCACCTACTATTTTCGCATTATACGTCATACCAGCAATAGTGACCTTTTAATTACTTCTCCCAGAATTATAATGGCAGATATAATTTTAAAACTCCCAAGAAAATACTAACTATATTTATATGAATAACATTTTTTATGAATGATTAAAATGAAAATAACATATCGTTTTATATCAGGCATCAAAGTCCGATCCTGTGGGGGCCAATTACGTCCCGCGGTTAAATTTCATATGGCCCCCGTCCTCGGTCATAGAATGTGTCACTTACGGCCCGCCATTATTGTCAATCTCTATCTATAAAAGGCAGGATGTGTGTGTGTGTGTGTGTGTGTGTGTGTGTGTGTGTGTGTGTGTGTGTGTGTGTGTGTGTGTGTGTAACAAATGCACGGTCGAAATTTTCGATGGATTTGCACCAAAATTTACATGCACATTGCATTTCCCAACTCCCATCGATAGTGGAAATAATCGATTTTTTCATGCTTCTACGGCAGTTTTCATGTAGTTTGCGGCCATTTTCTACTGGCCAGAGTGAGAACATATAGCTGGCTGCCACGAATAGACAGGAAAATTCTATTGGCCAGCGTGAGAGCCAACAGCTGACTGACACGCATGCAAAAATAATCGATAGCTGCATTCGTCACAAGTGGGAAAAATTTTAATCTGCATGGCACTTACGTCAAATTGGCTCACTCGCTTGCTTAAACTCAACGTTGATTCTGATTCCGCAGAACTGGGTTGGGTGTGAAAAAGTATTTGTTGTTAACATTCTTTTTTCATTCGGTTTTTCCAGTTACAAGTCCTTTTTTTTAAGCTGATCGTTTTGTGTTCATTTTGTTTATTTCTTTTTCGTAACAGATTTAATGTTTAGTATAGAGCATAGAAAAAATTCGCAGTGTGAGATAGGCAAGAAGTAAGGCATGTAGCAACATCAGCACGGCAAAGGGCACTCCTTTAAAGGCAAGCAAGGGCAAAAATATTTTAAGTCAAGTGATAGCGATTGCTGTATGAGTCGTATGATTTTTGAATCAAGCACGGGCAACGCCAGGCCATGCTGCTTCTCAGGATATATAAAGTCCACATCTAAGAAATGTAATTCTATGTTTTACCAAAAGATGACAGCAGCACTGTAGCCGCTCTCTAGCAGTATGACCCTCACTTTGGCTTTTTCCAGCAAATTTCTAAAATCACTGCCCTTGAACCAGACCTAGCTCATGTACTGCAGTCCAGATCTCCGTATCACCCTTCATATTAGTTCAGGAAAGTTATTTGTTTATTTGTATATCATCTGAGATGAATAAATTCTAAAATCTTAGTGAATTAAATGTTTTGTGTTGGTCAAAATCAGTTATAAATATATTTGGACACTTGGACTTGTATCACTTTATTTTCTACTTCTTAGTAAGATGAATGTTAGTGTTATGTTCCTGTTCATGTGTTTTTAACTTAAAAGTTGACAGACAATCATTAATTACCAGTAATATGTTTAAGATCAACTTGAGATATATTATAGCTTCCCGGAAGTTCTTTTTTAATCAGACATATTTTACTTTATCTTATATAGGCTGAGTGATTTTGGTAAGACCTGTTTAAATTTATTTGTCATCTATGTAAACAAATAAAATGACAGCATGACATACCATTGCCATTTGCAATAAAATTTTCACAAGATATCAACACGGAGGCCTACATCATTTGCATTTAATTTTAATGGTTCAATGAATGCCAAACAGTATGGTTGGCACTCACGTATATTTACCTCATCGAATTTGGCCCAAAGTTTGACCACCCCTGTTTTATATAACATTGGGCAGTCGTGGTCAAACAAGGTCCATGTGAACACGGGGGAGGGGATGTAACATTACTGGAGGTCCACACAAAAAATAGCAAATTGGGGGTCCACAGTAATATTTTAGTGGTCCACAGAGAAATTTCACTTCGGAACGGTTGTTACAACTGAGAATTGGGATTTCTGCAGTAATCAACGCCATATTAAAATACCAAAAATAGAAAGAAAAAAACAACTCTAAAACTTGTAGAAAACGAGATCAAACGATGTAAGTTATAGCGTCCCTTTTACTCTAACGGATGTTTTGATTGTAAAAGTTGAATAAAAACTGAGGATATATAAAGGAAGGATTATATAAATAAAGGAAAATTATATAAAGATTATAATTTATTATATAAATTAATTTAATATATTAACAATAAATAATATTAATTTTAAACATTAATAAAATAAAATATGAATATATTAATATAAATTAATTATGAAAAGGGGTAGACATCTTTTACATCTATAAAACAAAAAAAAAAACTCGCAGAGCAGCATCACCCACAGGGATCTCATTGAATAAATCTGTACTTTTTTCAATTTATTAATTACACACATATTTTGAAATGGTTTATTATGTGTTATTTAACTAGTGTAAATTAATGTTCCATAGAATTTAGTTGACGCACAGGCAATGTTTATTGTCATCAAATCAAAAGCATATACATTTACTATTAATACAATTCCTAAACTTATCTATTAGTAAAAAATAAAGTAAGCTTCTTTTTTTGTTTTCATTGAATGGTTATGGGTTCATCAAAAAAAAATGAGTAAAAAAAGGCTGAGAGCCACTGAGATAGAGGAATGATGAAACGTATAATGGCGATGATAATCAAAGGGACACATAAACCAATAAAAACATTTTAAAATGCCAAAAATGGAATCATCAGGACGCTAAGCAGGAAAAAGAAGTAAAAGTTAAAAAGTCATTTTTGTCAGTCAAGCAGAATAAGGAGGGAAAACGTCAGAAATGGATTCATCAGTAGAATAGGTAAAGATTTGGAAATCAGAATCAGCATTTAAGAAAAGAACAAAAGTCGCACAGGCAATATCGATTGTAACATTTCTTTTACTAAATTTCACAATACAAGACGCGAGAGCCACTCTTAGTAGAGGATTGGATTTGTTTGGTTTGTTTTACGGCATATCAACCTTTTCTAGATTCTTTAATGCCGAATTTGATAAGCCATAGATAGGAAGACATGGGTTGCGCACACGTTAAAACGTACGTGAGTCAAAAATGTAGATATGAGACGAAAAGATAGACATCGGTCCTGTTTGCGCCCGAGACGAAAACGTAGACACCAGTACGGTTTGCATGAGAGTCGAAAAGGTAAACATCGGCCTGGGTTGCATGAGAGTCGAAACGGTAAACATCGGCCTGGGTTGCATGAGAGTCGAAACGGTAAACATCTGCCTGGGTTGCATGAGAGTCGAAACGGTAAACATCGGCCTGGGTTGCATGAGAGTCGAAAAGGTAAACATGGGAGCGGTTTGAACGAGAGTTAGACATAGGGAATACACGTTGCCCCTATTTTAGGGGTAACTCCCTCGTGGTAGAGAACTGAAGTCAAAATGATGAATGAAGTGTGGGATTTGAATGGAAGAGAAGATGATAGAAAATTATGATTATGAGTTTAAGGTAGGAAGATAACTATTAACACTTGACTTGAAATCGTTAGGATTTTACTGTTCATGGAATTACCCAAGCGGGAGTCAGATGCACTAATTACCAGTTCTTTGGAAAAAAATACATAAATTGAACTTTCTTCTTACATTTGGATCTCCGTGTAAATGGCACGTGATGATTTTTATACTAAATTTCACCCAATACATGGTTCCAGATTCACTTTAACTTAAATGGTTATTGTTAAAGTAGTCATGCTGCACGATATCTGATATGGATGAAAGTATAAGTGGTAGAAATATGTAGAGGAAAGGCGGGCGAAAAAATAATCTTCAAACACAGCTCTATAAATTTAAATAAGATTATTATTGAGTATAAAAGTAATTTTGTTTTCTTTCAAGTTGAAAGAAACGAGTTACAAATTTCTTGCAAAGTTCAATGAAAAATATTTTATGTTTCCTTTTTACAACACAACAGAAACAAATTGAGTTATTATAATTGAAAAGCGGTATGCGACTACATAACGGGAGTATTTGCGTTGTTTTATGTATGCGTGTAATTTTCCAGCAGGCAACAATCAGCTCTATATTGTTACGACTGCTAATATTCGCTTGCTTACATATCTTCATTCGTATGTTTTTCGTAATGTCTAATTTACTTTAAAAATGCGGGAGAGTATTGCAAGAATACTTAAACTCAATAATTATACGAAGGGTGAGCAATCAGCATTGCATGCAAAATATTCCTGGTCAAAGGTTTACCGAAAAATGAAAAAAATGATTTTGTTAATTTACGCAATGATATTTATAAGAATAATGGGATCAAGAAAACTAAAAGTTAGATTTACTAAAGTCGGCAATTTATTTGTTAATAAATATATGATAATGCGATACTGTGCGTCATTACACCAATTGTGATGGCCTTCAATGGTTGGCTGTATGCGAATACCCCTGCACTCGCTATGTTTCCCAGATTCGTCTCAATAATTAAGGGTGTGATTACCGTTAAAAACAATAGAGACAAATGATTTTCAAGACACTTGTTGGGTCGGGAAGTAGCAAAAACATATGATTTCTCACTGAATCACCAATGTCTTCCTTCTGCTACGAGAAAGTGAACATTTTCTATCTGACATCTCACTAAGTTCCGGCCATAGAAAACGAACCCCTACACACTCATTGCCTAGCCGTTTCAGTGATGAAATATACTAATACTTGTAGGTACTCTTCTCAGTTGAAATTGAAAAATCAAATTAACTTCTCCACACGTGTTTCGCACGAACAATTTGCAAAAATAAAGGCCATAACAGTGGAGAGCTACGCTTTGCTCAAATAATGCAACTTTTTATTGTATTCTTGCTAATCTTCCGTACGTTTGAATTACAGCCGATTTTTATCGTTTGAGATAACGTCGCTGATTTGTCAATAAATGCTAATGTGGAAATTGAATATGGAGCCTAAGTTTTATACAAAAATAAGTCGGTTTATGCGTGACCCACTGTTCGCACAGAATTGAGATTTTTAGTCGCATTATCTACTGAATTTTTTCTACAATTTTAAACGAGGTTCCACTAAGATTATGACGATGAGGAAGATAGAGGAAGATAGATAACGATTGACTCTTGACTTGAAGAGGCTAAGCATTCACAGGCAAGCGGGTGTGTTCCACTAAGTAGAAGTTCTTGTTGCGGGGAGCTGTTTGAATTGAATTGTTTCTTACATTTGGATCATGGAAAAATGAGGGTGATTTAACTCCGTGGAAGTGGCATGGTGTGCCCTAGCAGCAAAGTCCTGATTTATTGATTCGTTTTCTACGGTTTATCAACACCTTGCTGGTTATTTAAAGCCAGAAATTATTTTTATATTGTAATATAATAATGACTTAGTGATACAAGTCTTAACTAATTAACCCATAGCTGAGGGGAGAAAAGGTGGATTCATGCCTTTCTCAAGGGGATTTGCGCGTAAGTGAATATAACGAGCCCATCTGGAATTGGAACACGGATCTCCGATTAACAATTCCGAGCCATTATCCATTACACCACCCGCACATATAAACTTACAGACCCCAGTATTCCTAAGTGGTCACCCATCTAGCTATTGACCAGGCTCGATATTGCTTAACTTCGCTGATCTACGGGTACCGGTGTTTCAACGTGATGTGGCTGTAAACCCTGCAAAGTTCTGAATTGATAGAATTAAGTGCTCATCTAAACATTCGCCATTGAAATATCAATAGAGTAGCGGCTGCAGGGATAGGGGCTGCAGGATTGAAAATAAATCTAAGCAGCAGAAATGTGGTTCTACAGGAGGATGCTGAGGATACCATGTGCCGAAAATTTAAGCAACGGCGCATTTTTAGAGCAAATGGAAACAAAAAGGAAGCTTATTCTTAACATCAGAAAGAGACAGTTTAAATTTCTAGAGCACATAGAGGAAAAGAGGCTTGAAAAATCTGATACTCACAAGACAGATTGAAGGCAAGAGGGACAGAGGAAAACAACGCTTAAAGCATTTAGTGAGCTTGAGTAAATGGATGGCGGAACATGGTTTAAAAGAAATAACATAAAGACAAAATTTATTGATTGCTACGAAAGACAGGATATTGTAGAGCGCCATGATCGCCTACGTCATGAAGGGACACGGCACACGAAGAAGAAGTTATCTGACTCTGACCAACTGGGTATATACTCGAGAGGTATACACACTGTGCGTGTTTCTGATCATGGACGGAGTAGAGAAGTATCGTGCATGTGTGACGTAAGTTTTTTTTTTTTTTTATGAGACAGTCAGAGGTTCATTCTTAGATATTTAGAAATTCTATCAATCGAAGACCGTCTGAGCGGTTATCCGACCAGGGGCTAATACTGTCTACGCATCGTCTGCAAGGTCATGTGCTGCTTTTATCAAAGCCTGTCATCATATATCGCACAGTTAACTGTAATTCATGTGTCTAGTATAAGCTTATCAGACTGGATGCCATGATGGGTACAGTGGGTTTCGTATATTCGTATCCCAGTGTCACTTTGTTGACGTGCCGCTCCTTCACTTAACGATGATGATGATGGTGCAGTAGTGATGATGATGATGATGATGATGATGATGATGATGATGATGATGATGATGATGATGATGAATTCGAAGTCTTTAAAAGTATACTTGTGAAATTTTATATAGCACCTCCCATGTACTGTCTGCGATTTTTCAGGGGGAGACCAAGATGTGTTGCGAAGGGAAATATTGCGCGTCGCATAATAGTGCTTTAGAAAGAAAGAAAGAAAGAAAGAAAGAAAGAAAGAAAGAAAGAAAGAAAGAAAGAAAGAAAGAAAGAAATCAAAAGTCGTAGAATGATAGAGAAAAAAAAGAGGGGGGAAAAACAGAAAGAAAGAATCGAATAAAACAAATAAATAAAGGAAGAGAGAGAAAAAAAAAAAAAAAACGAAATTACCAAGAGCTTCAGTTCTCCCAAACTGTCTATTTGCTCACATATCTGCTTTGGCTGTGAAAAAAGAAAGAAAGAAAGAAAGAAAGAAAGAAAGAAAGAAAGAAAGAAAGAAAGAAAGAAAGAAAGAAAGAAAGAAAGAAAGAAATCAAAAGTCGTAAAATGATAAAAAAAAAAAGAGGGGGGAAAAACAGAAAGAAAGAATCGAATAAAACAAATAAATAAAGGAAGAGAGAGAAAAAAAAAAAAAAACGAAATTACCAAGAGCTTCAGTTCTCCCAAACTGTCTATTTGCTCACATATCTGCTTTGGCTGTGAAAAAAGAAAGAAAGAAAGAAAGAATTATCAACAGTTTCTTTTTTCTTTCTTTTCACGGCCAAATACAGTGTTTAGCGGACATGAAACTGTTGATTAGAATGTATTATTCCAATGTCTTATTTCAAACTAAGTCAATCTGTGTGTGTGTGTGTGTGTGTGTGAGAGAGTGTGTGTTTGCAAGTATATTAAATGACACAAGCAGTCACGCACAACACAGACATATGCATAGACATGCATTAAATAGTCGCCTGTAAAATCACGCGCGGACACTGTGTGACAGAAAAAAGTATCCACTCTTCTACATCGAATGACTGTCAGCGTTTTTGTGATAAAAAATCAATTGTAATTTAAAATTTAAAATATAAGATAAATATTAATAAGCAAGAGAAATAACAAATAAACCCTGAATAAAAACAGAGAAATGGCTTTACGAACAAATTCGATAATATTGTTCCTCTACTTTTAAGGATGTGTAGGTCAAGGGCTCCCCATAAGGCCCTAAGTTTTGTAGCTCTTAGCAATGTTTTTTCCACTCTCCGTTCTGTCATCCATTTAAAGAATGGTGCGTGGGTGTTATAATGAATAGCGACCCGGAATGAGAGATCAGAAGAATTCAAATTCCAGTCGGGTTCCTTACATTCACTTACGCACGAATACCTTCGGGAAATGTATAAATCCATATCTCCCTACCCATCACTTATGATCGATTTGATTATTTTGTTTTCTGTGGATTACCAACCCTTTGCGGGTTATTTAAAGCCAGAAAATATTTTTAGATTTTAATAATTAAAAAAAAAATAATTTACTGATACACGTTTTACTAATTAACTCGTAGCTAGAGGAAAAAGAGATGGAGACATACCTTTCCCAAGGATATTTGCGCATAAGTGAATTTAATGAACCCAACTGGAATTGAAACGCGGCTCTCCGATTAACAATTCCGAGCAATTATCCATTACAACAGGGGTTGGCAACCTACGGCACGCGTGCCACACGTGTCACGTCAAGCAATTTCAGATGGCACGCAGGCGCAAATGACATCACGAAGTCCGAACCAATAAGTTCTACAATGCAATGAAGATATTTAGCTGTTTCAATTTTAATATATACTAAAGTGTATATGCTATAGATTACTATATAAAATAATTTGTAGAACAGGTATATTTAACTTGACTTGTATAAAAATACGTATGCTGTTGGCACACTGAATGATTTTAAAACCCTAAGTTGGCACATAGTCAGCAAAACGTTGCCAACCCCTGAACTAGGCAACATGGATGTCAAAAACTAAGCAGTTACAGTAATTTAAATGTGTAGAGTAACAACAGACAAGAGAAAATCTGACAGAGAAATCAAAACGAGTATGGAACATCAAAAGATCTTTCAGAAAATTTTTAAAAACAGTTTCTTTCTATTAATGCGCTTTACATATTTTTTTATATATTACTATATAAAATATATTATAGAAGAGATATGTTGACCTTGACTTGTATAAAAATACGTATGCTGTTGACACACTGAATGATTTTAAAGCCCTAAGTCGGCACATAGTAAAAGGTTGACGACCCGTGCATTATACCACCCGTACATTCAAATTTATAGCACCTGGTATTCTCAAGCAGCCACCCTTCAGGGTACTGACCAGGCACAACGATGCTTAACGTCATTGATTGTCCCCGGCCATGTCTTAATTAGTAGAACTTCTATTTGGAAAATTAGTAAGGTTCTCAAAAAATTGTTAACGCAATATTTACTCCCAAACAAAACCAAAAAGCGTAATTTACATGTGGCACAAGGCCGGAAGTATGGAGCACCCAGTGATGATCGAACTCACTACTCAGTCGTAATTGTTCTAGCGTTACAAGCTTACTAATCATTAAGACTACGTCGAAGCGCCCCTTACAAAATAAGTTCCGACATTAAATCGCCCACAAAGGATTTAGTGCCCTGTCGACTGGGACGTCAAAATACGCCAGGTGCACATTTGCAGAGGAGTAAGACTCCTCCTCCAATGAGGTTTCCTGGGTATGACGATAAACTACGTCCGGAAGCAAGACCTCTGTTCAGGCGGTTTTGAGGAGTGTGAAACCACCTCTTAATTGCTGGTGTTTCCAGGCCCATCCTGACCTAGGGTGGTAGCACCTGTTAGGGTATGGGCAAATAGTTAACCCCAAAACTGAAGTCAAAACACTATCAAAGTGTAAAATAGGTTTTAATACCAGTAATACAGTTTTGAAAAAATATTACCAGCAATACATTTTTTTTTTAAATATTACCATCAATAAAAATCTTGTCGGCATTAAATAACCCATTGAGGTTGATATGCCGTAAACCAAACCAAACCAAACAAAGGGTTGAGAAGTCGTAAAAAACAGATCAATCTACTTTTTACCGAAGTTCGTTGGGCTTACTCGATGTTTCCCTCTGCACTTCCTGTCTTCAACATATCCTATGAGTGTTAAAGTTTCCAAGCCGTCTTTCTGCATCATGTATGCTAATATGCATATTGACGAATGTGCCGCGTTCTGATTCTATATTGGTATGGGTCTATGATTTTGAGGGGCCAACTTCTTTATCTGGTAGTGGCAAAAGGAGACTCTCTGAATATATATATATATATATATATATATATATATATATATATATATATATATATATATATAGTTTTAAACAACTATATTTATGGGATAAAGTGCTCACTATCAGAGATAGAGCGTATGTAAATATAAATATAAAAGTGAACATTGAAGTCCACGCAGAAGCGACAGGCTGATTCATGCTGGACGAAAAATTCTTTTATTTGCTGTTTCCTTTCAGGTTTTGGGCGATCGTGCTCCTCCACAACATCCTCTTTGTAGCACTAAATAATATTTGTCTCCTTTATTATTACTCCTAGTTCATGATCTACTATCATTTTACACAAGTTCGTTAGGTATGTTGCGTGATGCTTCACTCTGACCCCTATTGCCGTCAATAAGTCCTGTGAGTATCTAATTCTCCAAACCCTCTTTCTTTATGTGTCCGAGAAATTTCAACTCCCTTTCTGCTTCTAAGAATAAATGTCCGTTCTGTCATCATTTTAAAGAATGGTGTGTGGGTGTTATAATGAATAGCGACCCGGAATGAGAGATCAGATAGACTTCCATGCACATGGTTCTCCACAATCTCCTATCCATGTATCTCTTAGCAAAATTTGTCCCTTTGCCAAGCCTCTCGCCCTCCATTCCACCATCCATACAGACAACCTCATCAGTAGGTGATCTGCTGCCTTAGTCTGTCCCTCTTGCCTTCAATAGGCTATGTGAGTGTCAAATTTTCCAAGCTTTCCTGCCTCATTCTATACCCTAGAAATTTCAGATATCTCTTCTTGATTCTGAGTATAAGTGTCCATTTTGTTTTCATTTTCTTTAAAATTTCATCGTTGCTAATATGTTCAGTCCATGGTGTTTTCAACGTTTTTCTTTTCTGTTTCTCCAAGTCTCTTGACTAATGAAATATTATTTTCAATATTCCTGTCTCTACATGTTGTATTCTTTCAGGATGTGGGTGATCACGGTCCTCCACAATCTCCTATCACTTGTAGCCCTACGTTCTGCAATCCATACAAACAATCTCATGTTAGAAGGCATGCTAACTTACCCTCTCCCTGTAAGTATTAAATTTTCCAAACCTTCCTTCTTCATTCTATGCCCTAGAAATTCCAGTTATCTCTTCTTGTTTCTATGCGTCCTTTTTACATCCATTTTCCTTACACGCTCTAACCACGGAATTCTCAGCATCCTTCTGTAGAAACACATTTATATTGCCGCCTTTTTTCTCTTCATCTGTGAGTATCAAATTTTCCAAGCCTTCTTTCCGAATTATGTGCTCTATCTCTTTCTGGTGTTAAACGTAAATGTCTTTTTTGTTTCCATTTTCCTTAAGACTTCCTCGTTGCTTACACGCTCTATCCATGGAATTCTCAGCATCCTTCTGTAGAAACATATTTATATTGTCGCCTTTTTTTCTCTCCATCTGTGAGGCGAATTTCCAGCATTTACTACCATACAGGAGGAATGATATTACATAATAACTCAGCACTATTTTCTTTGTTTCTAATAAAAATGTTCCTGTTTCTTAATAATTTGCATAGCTGTCGTTACCAAAGAACGGTTCGTTAACGAAAAATTATGTCAAATAGCCAAGAATGAGAGGGTGTGTGTAAGATAGAGAGAAAAGACCGTTGATTGTTTATGTAAGGGAGGGGGAGAAAAATTAATGGATTAATGCGAGAGATAGTGAGAGAAGGCGTGAATTTGCAAGGAAAATATAGGGGGTAGGACATGTAACGGAAAAAGAAATGTAAGTAAATTCAAAGACGAGAAAACTTAATACGAGTGATGATAATAGTGAATAGTGGCAGTTGATTCGACGTATCAACTAGACAGTCAGGCGAACAGACAGCCAGAAAGGCAGACACCCAACATCCGTTACCCAGTTTTTGTGGTGTGTTTATTTTTTTATTTATTTTTTTATTTTTTTGGTTGGGGAGGGGGTATTGTTTTGTTATTTTTGCTTTTCAAATATATATATTTACACGTTCTTTTCCCTTTTTCTCGTTCTCTTTATTTGGTTATCTCTCTCTCTCTCTCTCTCTCTCTCTCTCTCTCTCTCTCTCTCTCTCTCTCTCTAAATGTATAATTAGCCTATCATTGCAAAAAGTCCGTGCCCGATTTTCATTGTTTTTAATTTTGTAAACAGGCACGAAATTTTGCAATGATCTGACACTCACACACATACACACACACCGTGACAGTCACACACACACGAACCCTGACACTCACTCTCACACACACACTCACACAAAAACACTAGAAATGTCTCGTTCATTCTTTCTATGTAAGTATTTTTTTTTAATAAAAGTTCCACCAATAC